>WBNO01027772.1:511861-660122 GCA_013400575.1 Peucedramus taeniatus | reverse complement strand
AAAAAAAAAGAGAGAGTAAAGAGGCAATACCTCTGTATTACAACTGAAGTATTTCTCATTTTTCTGGGAGCATCTCTGGATGAGGAGGAAGGATTTTTACTGTTTATGTGAGGGAAATTTAATGGTTGTGGACAGTAGTAATGAATGAAGACAATTTAGAAAAACCCCTTAGAGTTAAAAAACAACCAACCAACCAACCAAAACAAACCCCAACAACAACAACCTGTTTTTTGTAGTAATTACATATTATTGTGAAGTCAATCGGAATGCAAAAGTTTTAGGAATGTCTCCTCTCTTCCTACCAGCAATCCCTTTGCCTCGGTTCACAAAAGCAATTATTCTTTCTTTGAGTAAGAACATAGTAATGGAATGAATTGGTGTTGTGAAGGTTAGTTCTAGATATCTATAGAAGCAGGTGTAGCCATGCAGGGTTAGGCCTTGTTGATGCAACAAAGAAACCCTTTGGCTCTATGTTCATGTGCATTCTAACTTCACTGGAGATAAATGATTTTTGTTGATCAACATTGAACAGCAATGGATAGTCTGAATGTAGAGAGGAGATGTCACTACTCCATTGCCTAGGCTGTTCCTGAGGCTTTGGAATTAGGAAATAATGGTAAGTAGCTGATGGTTTCTTTCCTTCTGCATAGGTTGGGACTGTTCCTCTCTGGTTTCTTTCAGCTGCTTATGCACATTTCATTGAGACAAGGTTTTTGATTCCTTGAAAGGGCAACATCACATACAGTGTGATGCACTTCCTTCTCAGAGAAGGAAGACGTAGACCTCTCTTCTAAAGCACAAATCTCAACTGTTATCTGGGGTATCTGGGGGTATTTCCCTTCCTTACTTCTTATGTGGGGGGATCTCTGACCCTGAGCAACCTTGGAGAGTCACTGTTGGTCTTCATTTTGCAGTCTTCCTCTTCCCATCAGGAGAGCACCTTACTGCTGATTGAGTGCCAGGCATTTGGTTAATGTGATGGATGCCTCTTTCTCTGCCTCCTCGCTGTTTGGAGCTAAAACGTGGGATTGTAAGATAGGAGGTGATTAACCTTTCCTAATGGAACTGTGCTGCAAGCAGGATCTCACCCACCGCATCTTCATTAGCCTCCACCAAAGCCTGCATTACCTTAGATTAGGTAATTGGTCATTTATAACAGAGGAGAAGGAGGGGAGGAAGAGCTTATGAAAAAGTGTCAACTAGATTAAGGGCATTAAAATTTAATTCCTGTTATCCAAGAATTCTGGAAGGCAACATTTAATCAGGCGTGCAGTTGAAAACCTCCCATCATCAGAGGATTCAGTCACAGTGAACATGGTCTTAGTCTGTGGAAGGAGGTGTACAGTGGTAATGGTTATGGCCTCTGCATGTAACAGTCAGTTTAGGGTTATTTGTATACATTTTGGAACTCTTGTAATTTGCCCAAGGGGACAGAGCTTGCAACTGAAAACCACATACTCTGCCTTAAATCAGTTAGCTGAAGATTTTCTGAAGAAGCAGTGAAGTTTGTGTTCTCCAAAAATACCTCATGTGTTTCCTCACTTTATCAGGAACTGTCTTGTCCAGATAACTTATCTATGGCCTATTTCTGGCCTATTTTCTGAGTATCCCAGAGAAATCTCCTCAGGGTCTGGGGCTTTCCAAGCACTTTCACCTGAAATGTTTAGAATATCTTCAACTGCCCTGATAATATGAACTATAGAAATGGCTGTCAATAGGGAGTTGCTGGACAAGATTGTCTTTGTGGCAAATTCCCATTTTTTGAGAGTTTTTTTTTTTTAAATCTTTTTTTGATCTTAAAGTAATGATACATGTTGTATGTGGCATGTCCCCAGATGCTAAACATGATGCAGCCATAACTAAGAAATGAAGCACACAGATCAAACCCTATAATTCTGCAGTACTTCTCAGGAAGTTACTTTCCTCCTGTGCTTTATCACTTTTGGCACGTGCACATGTTGAAAAGATCAAAATTTACCATTGTATATTGATCTACAAAAGACTTGACTTTGTCCTGCTCATAGAAAACAAAGACACAATGCTCTATCCTTGTATTTTATGGAAAACTTTAATAAAAATAAAGAGAGAAAAAAAATCAGTCTTTTGATAAAGATATTGTATGGTGAGACAACAAAACATCTTTCTATGACTGATAGTTGCCAGGAGGGTTGTCTGGCATGGAGCAATGTGGTGAGAAGTTTTTCTGTACCCAGGAGCCCCTGTAATTTTTCAAGAGTTTTTGTTTTATGAGCTTTGAAGGAGATGACATGTTCTGTCTATGCTTGCCCTCTTTCTGTGGCTTTTGTAATAAGATAAAGTAAAAATTCAGCTCAGGCTTTCTTCATGGGTTTGGCTGCTCCTGAAGTCCCTCCCTTAGAAGCTGTCTTGTTTTCCCCTTCAGCAGAGTCCAGCCAGAATGGTTCTTCATGTAGTTGTTCTGGGAGGTCAGGGTATTTCAGAACTGTACTTCTGATATGCTAGTGCTGCTGTGAATGGATTTTAGTGTGAAACACAGAGAAGCAGCAGGCTGCAAGAAACCTCAGGAGTCCTTATCTCCAGTACTGTGCTTTGGTAGGGAACCATATTTCATAATACCTTTCAGAAATGCATCAAGCTTTATCCCTCATTTAGAGCAGCTTTTTGCCCCTGTTCCCTGTAAAGGCTTTTTAAAAGCTTCATTGCTCTGCTGATTAGACACCTTTGTCTAATTTCCAGTCTAAATTTATTCTTTGGCAGTTTATAACCATCTGTTCTTGTACCAGTATTGTCCTTAGTTAAATAGTCATTTCCACTCCTCAGCTATTTCTACCCCTGGGTGTTTGTGCACAGTAAATGTATCTCCTCTCAGCATTTATTTAGCTGGTCTGAACAAGACAAGATTTTTTAATATTCTTTTTCCCAGACAGGCATGTCCGTCCCCTGATAGCCTTCCTCTGCATCTGTTTTAGTTATTTTTCCTTGACCAGTATTGTACATGCATTGGCATTTATTTGTGTTCAGAAAGCACAGTCTTGTGCTTTCTTGTCTTTCTTTAACTGGGTATTATGTGACAGTATGACTCTTATGTGAATTATGCTACTGGTTTTCCTTGCAAATTTTACCTTCTTTGATGCTTGGTAAGTAGGAATTAACAATGGTGGCAATGTCTGTGCAGTGCTGGCACAAGACTAAGTGAAGACTTGTTTGTAAGCATTGGGGTATGTCCTTTTCTCCCAGCACTGACTCGGGCAGCTGCAGACCACTCCTGGTATCCTTTTCAGAGGTGCTTTGTGGTGCCTGGTTGGTCTGGCAGAGTTGTTTCTTGGTAAGCAAACCTTGGTGAACCTTGGCACATTCAGTTGCACTGTAGACTCACTCTTACCCTACACAGACACCTGCCACATAGGGATATTTGAACTAGTCAAACTGCCCTTAAGGGCAATGAAGAACAACAGAATCCTTCAGGGCCTGAATATTTTCTTTCTAAAATAGGTATCTGTTAAGCTTGTTACTGTTCCTCATGTCTGTTCCTCATGAACATTTTTGTAAATAGGATGGTGCATTCAGTTAGTTGATTAAACCCACATTTGTAGCCCATGTTAGCAAAATGGAGCTGAGAGCAGTTACATGTCTTTCAGATGTGTGGTAAGGAAAAGCATAAAGGGCTGCCAGGCCATTCAGGGCTTTGAAACTGCATAACGATAGGTGGGGAAAACCAGAGAATAAATGATATTCTGATTGAATGATTGCCTGTGGGAAGATCTTGTTTCTGTCAGCTACTAAGAGATTATTCAGTCTCTCTCTTTTCGAAGCTGAGGGCATGTCTTAAGGAAAAAGGGCAAGAAGTAGAAGGAAGAATAAAAACCTACAACAGCTCAAGGGGTTGGAGGACTCCAGGGTGGATGTAGTCCCAGAGTGTGTGCTCTTTTGGCATTCTGGTGAAATCCAGGGTTTAATTTTATTTTCTGTAGAACAAGTAGCTACTTCCCTGTTCTTTAGAACCTGTTTTCCTGTGCTTCAAGTGGTTATCGTTTCTCTTGGCAAGTTTTGTAGCAAGCCAAGACAGAACAGATTCAGCAGGTTAGTGGCTCTTGTCTCTTTTCTGAAAGAGCATACAAAGAAGAAATCTGATATGTGGAGGGTACCTCAGAAGTTTGTTCTAATGCTGAATTTATTGCATGGAAACAGGTTTGCAACATGAACCAGTTCTTCTCAGCAGCACAGCAAGATTTTGTTTTTTTTTTGTTACTGGGGAGAGACAGATAAAGGAAACAAGCTAGGAGATAAGCTGATGTGGCCTATACCATTTTATAGAAACAGAATAAGGTCACTTATGAGCCACTTCATTTAAAAGATGGGAAGTCTCTTAAAGAACCCTCATGTGTAGAACAGGTAATGTGGATGCTAATGAAAAGGAGGACTGATTAGGAAGTGCCTACTAACCAATCTACTGCTTATTGGTATAAATGAGTAGTATTTTGGGAGTGACTTGTAAAAGTAAGCAACATATGGCATGACTGTAAATGGTTCCTGACTGTTTAAAGTCCTGAACAAGTAAAGAAAAGCAGGAAGCATTGGACTGTTGGAGGAGAAGGGGGCCTAGATGAGCAGGCATGTTGCTTGATTTCTTTGATTATTTCTCTCTAGTCTGCCCAACTGGGGCTCACATAAGTGATAAGATAATTATTTCTGGAGTGTGGAAATGTTCCTGCCTAGGAGAAACAAATCTTCTGAATAACCTTGTCCATAGAACAGGAAAAAGAATGTGAATGCTGTAGAATATGAGAGATCTGAAGGCCTTTATGGTGTTGTCTAACGCCAAAAATGGCAGTATGACCTCAATCTAAAGAACAGGATGCCATTTCTTATATATAATGCTTTTGAGATATTGGGAAGCTGTTTGCAGAATTACACTGTATAGATGTATAACCCTTTATAAAGTAATTCTAACATTTTTACACTTCATGATCGGTTTTTATAGACTGTGATAAATAAGTACAAGTGTACAAGTATACAAGAAAAAGGGAAAGACCTAACAATAAGTCTTAGCGAATGTCAATAATCATGTTTTATTAATATATAAGTTTTCCCACAGCCTTGCTGAAATCCCAAAGTGGCAAAATGATCTCTTTTTGCCTGCAACATACCACCTTTATCAAGTTCCTTTTTCTTTACTGCTTGGCTGTTAATAACTGTGTGGCTTTCCCCTTACTGTTACATGAGATCCGGGATTCAAAATGGATGAGTCTTGTTTTTCAGCCCAATTTGTATTAAAAGCAGTGGCAGACAAATGCCACTGGTGAACAAAAAAAGAGTGATTTATTTTTAATGCTATTGTCATAGCATCTCTTGGTACAAATAATGACTCTTTTCAGCTACCGTATAGCATTGGCTTTTCCCCTTTAGCAGTCTTTTTGTGTTATTTTGTTGTTCTTAGAGGATTTAAATCTTACTATTGGAGCCATGTGACATTTTTTGCCTTTCTGTGCAAGGGGAGCTAGTAATCAGCAGTTGGGTTCTGCTCTGGCACACCAGGTTATTGTTCTCTATGCTGTCTTTCTCACTGTGCAGTTTTCCACACTAAAGGAATGACATTCTCAAGTCACCTTGCCTTACTAAAGTTTGGGGTCACTGCATACACTCTGGTGCCTGACTCTTCCTCCTTCTGTAACTCTCATTGACATTTACATCTGCAAGGCATGGACACTGGAATTTAGCAAAAAAGGAGCAGATGTATTCGTTTCCAGAGGCATAAAATACGAGGAGTAAAGTGTTGTAAAGACTCCATGAATCTTTCAGTAACATGTGATCCCTGGCACCTGTGCTCCTGTAGCACCTTTCATTGCAAAGTCCTTTTGGTGTTAGCTGCATACCAAGGTAACGCTCCACACCTTTGAGATACACTTTGATGGATTTTCAGCAGCATATAACATTGTCACTCACACCATTAAAAAAAAAAACAGATGAAGGAAAATTCCACACCATGCTAAAAGCAGAAGAGTTCAAGGAGGCAAAATGTATTTGGTCATGCTATAATTGCATATGTCCACCTTTCTTTGCCAGAGTTCTGAAGGGTTAAGGAGACATGCTGTTGTATAACTAAGACATGTTTTAAAGCTTTTCTAGCTGGAAGTCCAGTGAATTGATGTGAACAGTGTATGACAGAAATGTACATAAACATAAAAAGATTCACAGGAGTGATACACTAATGGAGTGATGTATCTCCAGTGCTTGCTCATCAGTGAACAGTTCAGTATGTTACCAGCACCACCTGGACCACTTGGGTTCATGTAAAGCATCCTGGAGGGAGCAGAGTTTGCTTGAATATATGCTTGCTCTCTGAGCAATAGAAGTAGTTCCTTGACTCTATATTTCAGCACCTCTTTTCAAAGGTTGTCTGATTTTTGGTAAAATCTTCATAAAATTAGTTTGGGTTACAAATCTTAGGGAAAAAGAGACCTTATTAAAACTGATGAAGCAACATATTAAAGCAGATAAATATATTAGCTAACAGAGATTTAACTGTTTCTCATAAGCTAAAGAAGTTTTTCTCTATATGCATAAGGCAAAAACTACCTTGTGTTCCATGAAATTATTCTCCTAGCTTTTCTAACCAGCTTCAATCACTATGTAGATCACTTCAATCTCTTTTTAGGATTTTGACATCTCATGTATTTCTGGTTTTATCCAGAAATGTCTCCTTTGACAAAGGACCTCTGCTCTTCTTTTCCAAATACTTTTTTCAAGTTATTCATGGAAAGTAAGACTTTTATCCCTAACAGACACAGGGTACAGTCATATACTAGCAATACTCAACATCCAGCTATTTAACTACCACCTCACAGATCATGTTCTGATTTGGATACTCTTGATTTGAACCTGTCTTATTAAATCTACTGCTGAAACCCTCTGTAGTTCCTTCTAGTAGTTTGGAGGTTGGATTTTTTTTTTTTAATGCCTTTTGTTTCGCAAAATAGAAATATTGGTAATTTCCAGACTTCTTCCCCTCAAGACTCAAGCTTCTTTCTGTAATCTGTTATGTCACCTTAACCTATGCTAGATGCAGAGGACTACAGAGGCAAGTAGTAAGAGAATCTCTGCTATAGGGATGTTAAAATCTCCTGCACAACTTTAACTCTTTTCAGCTGTTGAGCTGCTGTAGGATCATACTTTGAGATGGCTTATTCATGCAGGACAGCTGTGATTACACTGATGACCTTCTTGATTGTTCTGCTTCACCTGACAGTAGCACGAGGCCCTCTGAGGTTGCTGGCTAGAGTTTCATATGGTCTTGAGAGGTCGATTGACTTGTAGCAGGCCAGGGAAGTAGTTCTGTAAGGTGGCAGTCAACCCAGGATGAGCAGAGGGGCACTGCAAAGGCAACAGAACTGTGCTGTGGTGCTGGGATTGAAAGATTAAGGGATGTATAAGGAAGCAAAATGTAAAGCATGATTTTGGGGGGAAGAGGAAAAGATTTCTGAATCTAAGTGCTGACAGCACTGGAGTGCAAAACACTTGGTTATGCTTTATAAAGTTAAAACAAGGGGTGGATAAGGACATATAAACTGGCAGCAGATTGTGGTTTATGGTAATGACAGTCCCAGAGGAATGTCTTTCTCTTGGTGACATTGAACTAAATTGCATTACTCAAGATGTGTACTAAGGATGGGTAATGAGATGTATGCATGGGAAAGAAGAGGCTGCTGCTTTTATGATGGTATGAAATGACTGGGATGAGAGTATGAGTGTGCCTACACATGCACTTCAGAGATTGGGTACAGAGGACGAGGGCAGATGCCAGGGCGGGGTGGGCTGAATGGTTTCTGTTTGAAAGCCCTGTAGTTGAACTTGTTAGAAGAAAGGGTCTTAGGTCATAAGCATTGACCTAAACTTTTCTCTAAACGGAAATTAGGCCTTAAATGCCTAAAACTTTGCCTTTAACTGAACCAAGATGCTTATTAAATTTTCTTATGCTGATGTTTTGTGCTTTAAACTAAATTTATATGTATGTGGAAAACTTCTGGGAAGCTGTTTTTGTGAGGCTGATAATGAGGAAATCATTGGTAAAGTTTATAGCCTGGATGTCCAGGCTGGAACAGATTGGCTGTGTCTCAAAAGTAAAGCACCCCCCTGTCATAACTGCTCCAAAGTCTTGTGTGCCTGAAAGAAAGGAAATGCTGGTGGGTGGAAAGCACCCATATCTCTGCTCTCCTCAGTATGCCAGGGTAAGAAAAGTTGTACCAGATATTTCAAAATAGATCCATTGTTCATCTAATCCTCTCACCTTATTGCTGTAACTTTTAATATACTGTTGAACAAAATGCCTTAATTTTGGTTCTGTTGGGAAAGCGTTTGAATATTTTCTTTATAGTAGCTGATAAAGATTTTTTTGATAATTTGTGACTTAGAAATCACAAAAAAAGTGGACAACAGTACTCAGAATATAAAATCTGTGTTTACATTCAATCAGACTAGTTATTAGCTGAGCAGCATATATCCTCTGTTAGGGAAAAGGCCAGAGCTGTGACTTCACTGGTATAAACTGTCTCTTTGTCTCTTCTGCATTTCTCTCTGTAGACAGAAGTTTTAGCTGCTGCCTTTTGCATCCAGGGACTGACCTGCCATGACAAAGCTCCTTAGACCTGGCCCCTTGAGTGCAGAGTGGTGCTGTAGAGCTGGTATCCATACCACTGAAAAGGAAGAGGGAAGCAGTGAAGTCCCAGGAGCTTGGCAGTTGTGATATATGCTAATCAAATAAACAAGCACAGTGGTGAGGCCTTCAGTTACAGTAGGGAGGAAAGGAGTTAGTATGTACCTACAGTGTTGGATGTTGGTATTTCAAGTGCTTTGTGCAAAGATTCTCTATTGGTCTGGCTACCTGTGTACCCTGTCAGTCAAGGATTCTTGCATTAGTGAGTAAATGGCTACTCAGCGCTTCCATTAGCAGCCTTTTGGCCATGTGACAGGGAAATGGATACCTCTGACATTCTCAAGGGTGTTCAAAAAGACCTTGTAAGAAACCCTAGGATGCCGTTATGAAAAAGGAGGGTATCTTTCACTGCTTGTCTGAGTTTTTAAAATAACTCAGTCTTTATCCTGAAGTGCAGGTGATTGCCCACTCTTTTGGGTCCAGGTGTTGGGTATTTTGGGTTGGGTTTTTTTAGCATTTTGGTTTGATTTTACTATTACTACTACTTTAAGGGTAGTGCCTTAAAACAGTTTCATCAGTATGGAATAACTGTGCTGTTAGATTTTTTTTTTATGTGCCAGATTCTTAGTTTGGATTTCTAAACAATTGAGAAGGATCTGAATACATGGAAGAGACTTGCTGATACTTAGGCATATCACTACCTGTCAGGGATGCAGCCTTTTGCCATTCCTTCCCATTGCAATGCCTTCTTTTCCCAAAAGCAATGAGGAGCTTTTCCTTGAAGAACGTCATCTCAGAGCTGACTTGTTCCTGAGAGCAGAGAGAGTCTTTGCCAATGCTGACTGGAGTAAATTCACTTAGGCTGATGGCTGATGAAGGGATGGAGGATTTATAACTTATTTGAGTTCCCATAAATCACCCTCTGTGTCACTTGCTTATGATGGCCCTGCCAGAAGATAAAGAAGTGCAGGAGGCTCAATGCAGGCCATAGTGACAGGCCAGGGACAAATGTCTCTGTTGGATAAATTGATTTGAATGGTTCTGGTGAAGTATCAGGCTGGGCTGAAAATATGATTGCATTTAGTGATCCAGTTAGCTTTGTATCCTGGTGGAATTCCAAATGCAGGGAAAGTTAATTAAAGTAATGTGTATGCATTTTGTCTAGAACAGGAGACATGGATTTTTTAAGACATCTCTGTATGCTAATCTTTTACCTATATCTTATCAATCTAAATACATTCTTGTACTATTTCTAATGTAGTGGAATTGCCATGAGGCTGATAAATATCAGTTGTAATTTATAGGGTGTTTATTCAGGTAATGGTGTACAGAATACTTTTTACAGCCCCTAGAGTCTAAACAGGCAGGCACCTAGAGGCATAAAAATGCATTATGAAAAGACAGAAAACAGACAAATTGTTTTATTTTCTGCAGGTAAAAATTTAATGGACATAAAACTTAATATGGTGCTAAGAATCTGTGGTGGGTTTTTTCTTTCTTGATTTTTATTTGTACAATGGATGCACAGCTTGAGGATAAGTGGCTGGCATGAGGATTGTTTAATTACATTTTTCTGAAGCAGAATACCTTGTTTTCTTTTAAGTGTTGCCACTGTGTCCCCTGTGAGTCTGAGCCAGCATTTCCCCCCCAGCTGTGAGATGTCTGACAGAGAGGGGCTGAGAATGGAGGCTGTGCAGAAGGGCAGCCTGCTGGTTCTGCAAGCTGTGCCTACAGAGCGGCTGGCACCCAGCTGATCCCAAAGGCTCTCACACCTTTTAGATGCTCTCTGGTGCCCATCAGATCTTTTGATCACTTTAGGGCTTTAAAGAAAGTAAGCTGTTCTGTGCTAGCTCATGTCACTACCTTCTATGTTGAGAGAACATTTCTGTACAGCCCTCTATAGCAGAGAGTTGTGGGCCACAGCCATCCCTGGGCTCCAGATGGGTGTCAAGTCAGCGCTGTGCAAGGCACCAGCATTACAACAACTGGGTATGGTTCTTCTCCAACTGAAATTTGAGGAGCTTTCTTTTATGTATGTATAGATTTCTAATGATGCTGGAAAATTGCTGACTGTTCTAACTCATAATTGTGGTTAGGGAAGCTGAGATGAGAAGCAGAAAGTGACACTTTGCTAAGTCCTATTGCCATGTATTGACCCAGATGGCCAAGATTGGTCCATCTCTCTTTTCACCAACGTGCAGATGACACATTGTTTTTTTAGTTATGTTTCTTTGTTAATGCATCCAATGTTTTAAGCAAGGACGTACTTTTAGAAAGCAATGATAGCTGACAAATAATTTTCAATTTTTTCTTTTGAGACAAATCTGTTACCTCAACCTTTTCTTTCACATAGCTTTCCTATCTACTTCTTCCTGTAAATGAGTGACAGGATGAGGATCACTGTTATTTTCTGATTCAACTGATTCCTCAGCAGCCCTGAATTGCAGGCATCTCCTGCAGTGTGAATGTTGAGATGGCTTGTAGGACACTGCTAGCAAAGCCTAGAGCATGCAGATTTGAGAACAATCCAGCATGAACTTGCTAGAGCTCAGACTGAAAATCATTTGGTCTCCTTTCTAATCTGTCATTTCCCATCAGTACAATTATATAGAGGAGATTATCCCTAAAGGAACTGAAAATGCAAAGGGCTTTGACCAGCAAGCCATGGATAATCAGGGGAAATATTAGTGGAGGGCTCAGTCTCCTGCAGCCAGCAGTGGTGACAGGTGGCATGGCTCTGTGGCACAGTGTTGTGGCATGGAGACAAAATGTCAATCAATCATGTTTTATTGCTTCAAATTTTTTCCAGTAGAAACATAATGAAATTAAGCCACAGAACTAGCTATATGTGAACAGTAAATATAGAAGAAATGCATCACAAATTGCCAAAATTGCTGGTCCAGCCTGTACTATACTGACACAGAGTATTCTGAACTAAGACTTGGCTCTGAGACTCCATTCTACAGTCCAGCTCTATCACTGTCCCAAGTACAGGAGTCAGTTTAGATACACTCTCTTTTCTTCTAAAGATACTGCATTTTCATTTCAAACTCTGAACTATAACCTGAAGACTTCTGCTTGATGAGATTTTCCCATTTCTTTCCTAGTATGAAGGCTCCACAGGGCAGTAACTGACCAGATGACCCTGCAACTAGTTGTTTTCCTTTATTCAAAATTAGTTAGTGGGAAGATTCATTGTCTGACTATAAACTGCTTTAATTAAATACAAATATCGGAGTTTTTTAATAAGCCTCTGGACTGGATGGACACTGTAATGTAATATCAGGGTTTTGTTGTGTGTGAATACTGTAATTAAAGTATTGTTTTCAACCCTAGAAGTGGTTGAACTTTATCAATTGCAACTAACAGCACAAATCTACCTCACAGGGACACATGATTGCTGATGTTTCCAACTACATTTTAATATCCTTTGAAAAATGCAGAAATAATGCAAAGCATGTATCCAGAATAATAAGGATATTATGGTGGCAAGTGTTCACTTCAAGCAAAAACTATTCATGTTGGTTGAGAAAGTAGTACTTCTGCTGCAGATCTTGGAATAAATAATGTAGGGCCTTTTTATTAACTCTGTAAATAATGGCTCATGTCAGAGTCTAGATTTTCTCATTGCTTCTTCAGAAAAATATTCCTTAGTTTTTTTAGGAATGGTGGCCAGAGACAAGAAACATTGGTATCTGATAACTAATAAACTTATGAAGTGGATCTGGTCTGTGCTATTTCTTCCCCTGCAAAGGTGTGATGAGTTCCAGCTTGTCAGCCAATCAGTTTTTTATTTCTTCATCACAGTACTGGTGGTTCTTTGAACAGCTTGGGTTGGAATGGACCTTATACATCATCTAGTTCCAGCCCCCACGTTTTCCACATGAAGAGCTGTTTCTTCAGGAAGGTGAAACAAAATGCCTATGTTTTGGCATAGGGCAGTATTGCTTCCAAGGGGTCAGTGTTGGAGCTGATATTGCTTAATGCATTCACTAATGAGTGAGGTGATAGGATGGAATAATCCTGCTCTTTAAGTTTGTAGGTAACACTAGATAGTGGAATCAATTGGCATGCCAAATGTCAGGGCTGCAGTTCACAGACACTGTCATGACCTGGAGAAATGGGTTGCTAAAAGTATTAGCCAGCCTAGGCACTGTGTGGTTAGGGATGAATTTGGAATCTTGTTTCCAACTGAGAATGGGGAAGCAATAGAGAGGCTAAAACATCCATTGCATTCATTTCAGGTCCAGAGGAATTTTGTAAGAGTAAAGGTTTGATTGTCTTCTCCACTGGTTGTCCTTATTCCTGTTGCCTGCCTAGCATCACAAAAAATGTTTTTAAGCATAAGCAACTCCACGTCCTAGTTATGGCACTCCTCTTTTTGCTTCTATACAGATGCCTTTATGAGGCTTCAAGGAATAAAATCTGCAATAGTCAAAATAGTCAAACCAAGCAAATCTTATGTGGATTGTTTCCCCACCAAAAGAAGCACAGAAGATGGAATATTTGGTTATCTCTTGAAATATTTGATGATCTCTATGGGTAACACAGAAGTTGTCGGGTTTGCCATAAGCCAGTTTTTAATTTTTCAGGCAGTAGAAGGCAGATGCTTCGTTCAACCTACATTTAAGACTAAGAGGTAATGACAGTGAGGCAGAATAAAAGTTAGGTTATATTTGGAAGTCATGTAATGTGTCCTCTGAATGAGGCTGCCTCAAATTTGAAGGCAAGTTACACCCACTTGAACTTTATAGAACTTTAAAGCTCTCTATATGCAGAGAAAGCATTTCACTGGTAGTTTCACAGAGCAGCGTCTTCTCCACACCCTTATTTTCTGTTTATAACAGAGAAGAATTTTCATTAGACACGCTAGGGTCATGTTCTCTGTTTTTGTCACTTTATTTAGATGCTAGTTTCATTATGTCCTGGCACACAGAGACCTAGCATATGACTAATATGTATGTAGATTAACCTGGAAACTTGGAAGTTTGATTTTGCCTGACTTTTACTTCCCTGTCCCCCTGCTTTGTTTTCATGTCGTGCTTGGATATGTTTCAGAGTTGAAAGGCCATCTTCTCAATGCTTCTCAGAGCCTGGAGGCCCCTGAAAGTCTGTGGGTCTGCTTTTGAGATGATGTATTCTACAGAGTAATCAGACTGAAGAATCATTGCTTCAGTAGCTGGCCCCTTTACTTTGCTGTTCTCACTTCTTTTTAATGGAGCTGGCCAACAGTCCTGTGTTAAAGTTACACAGTTTTGAGTGAAATAGATGTGTTATATGATCTCCACTTGTTTGGGTTAGAGAGTACTTGTCCCTTTAAAACTGATAAACTCTGTCAGGGATTGTCACAAATTATAACTATATATTCCTCATCTGTCACAGAATATGAATGAACCATGGACTTCAAATGCAGCCACTCAGGCTTGCCACGTATCACTGAGCAGTCATTTTGTTTGAAAAAGCAATGATTGAAGTCTTGTCAACTGCCACGATTAAAAAAAAAACAAAACACAACCAAAAAGAACCCATATTCTGATTTTGATTTGATGTGAAAAAAAAATTTAGTCCAGCATTTAGGTCAAAGCAAGGCAGCATGATCTGTTCAGAGCCCGAGACACATTTTGGGAATATATTGCTTTTTATTAACCCTCCCATTTACTCTTTACATGGCCTAAGAATACCAATTTACTTTCTCTCTTTTTTTTTTCTTTCTGTTATCCATCACATAGAATTGCATCTCTTTTCTTTCCTCATCACTTTGTTGGGAACCATTGGATGAAAAAGGACAATAAAAGTTCTGCATGTTCTTGTTGGAGGGATTCTTTCCTCCTTATAGTTTAGATTTCAGTGTCCTATGTCCCTGGAACTATATACCTTTCCAGCTCCCCTGAATATTGGAGCAGTAATCTGGTCTTTAATTTGCATACCTGTAATATGGGGATAATGCTTTTATAAAACTCTTTGTCAAGTGCTTTGTATAGGAAGGGAATATGATAGCCCCTGACAACTCGTAGGGTTATGTGGTGCTAAACAAGCATTCCACATCTTAAAAATGGGCTTTGCTAGTCATGAGTTGGGAATCCAATCCAAAGAAAGCAACATGATGGAACATAAACAGCTTTTTGAGCAGTTTGTTTTATGGAACTTCTGGCAGAGAAATGCTGTCAGTAGCAAGAACTTACTGTAGCCTCCTCATGTCCTTTGGATCTGAAGACTTCTCTATTCCTCTTATGGATTATTGTTTATTTGTTCAGTAGACTGAACTGCACACTTGGAGACATTTCTGCAGAAAGCATTAACTCGTTGGGCTGTTGGGCCACACTTTCTACTCCCAGCTGCCCTCATCAGAAAGTTGTGTCCTACCCTAAGCAGCTGCTTTGGAGACAGCTGGCACAATCCAGCCAGCCTTCAATTTGTGCTTGCTAGCAGCTGTCTGGCACGTTGATATTTCTCAGATCATCTCTCTTTTTAATGAGGCAGTTCTGTGTGTCTTTACTGTTGCTCCTGGGTGTGCTTTAGGTACCAGCAAAATCTGAGAGTTCTTTGGTCATCACACTGAATTTTTTGGTGCCAACAGAATGGCTTGGTATGTTGCTTTTGTGTTACAACAGATGTGGTTCTACAGTGTGGGAGAGGGAGGACCCTGATAGTCAGAAGTGCTAGCTTAATGCTAACCAGTGCTGTCCAGTCCTAGCTGCTGGACACTGCTGCTGTCTATGCTAATAATAGCTCTCATTTGTCCTGCACCTTTACTAGAAGAGGGCCTGAAGCAATTTATAATCTGCACCCAGGCAATGTGTCCACCTCTGGGTTGAAATGAGACAAGTATGTGATAGTGCACAACAAAGCTGCATGAGTTTCAGAAAATGTTGGATAATCACTGAAAGCAACTAGGTGAATGACAGGCTTATTGTCACATGAAGGAGTGGACAGTCATTGGATTCTCTTTAGATGTCTCCCTTTGAAGAGTACATCTGAGCCAAAGAGAAAGGCCAAGAACAGACTCATAAAGTCTGGATTATGGTGATTTGGCATTTTCTATTATTTACTTCCCAGGAGCTTCACGAATGTTTGTTCATCAGATCCTGGCTCCTGGGAGGAGCCCAAAGCTACTGTTGAGCAAAAGCTCATGTAATCAGAGCATTTAACAAGGATGCAACAGCTGGGCACATGCTCACTTGTGAGGCTGGTAAGTTTTAGAAATTAATTTGCTGGAGCTTTTAATACACAGATCTTGAGGAATGTGAGTGTGAGGAAGCTTGTTCAGTTTGTTAAACATCTGTAGAACAGTTCATGAAGTTTATTTAACAGGAGCTCTCTTTCAGTCATGAAATGCGCTAATAGAATTAGTGCTAGGTGAATATGTGAACTGGAGCTGATGAACACCAAACCCTCTGAGCAACTAACTTTTTATCTGTGGATTAAAATAATATTAATAAAGCTTATCAGGAACTGTCTCTCCTAAGTGGAGGTTCACATATGAGTAATCATCTGTATCTTACTCATAACTAACCAAGCATGCCACTGATAAAAAAGTCTCTATTCAGAAGAGGAGGGATAACAGAAGGATATGAGGTTAATGTAAATTAGGAAACATTCAGTATTTCATCACTTTGGCTGTTTTTGTTTTTTTTTTGTTGTGTTTTTGTTTNTTTGTTTGTTTGTTTGTTTGTTTGGAGACTGAAGTCATGGTGAACTCTCTCCTTTCTCTGATTGCACTGCATCTCAAAGAGGGTCTCCTTTACTGCTTCCTGATGTGGCTTTGTAACACTTCTGTAGCCTTAGTGGGAGGACAGTTTTCTCTCTGAAGTCCTTCAGTCTTTCCTCAGCCCTTGACCTTATTATCTGGGCTCCTTTTGTTCCTCCTGTCACAGGGCAGAGGAGGATGGAATAACTGCAGCTGTACCATTGGTGCTGTAGACCAGGGGATTTAGGAAAGAAAAATTTCTGACAAACTAACACTGATGAGGAAGAGAAACATATACTTCCACTCATGCAAGGCAGTGTAGAATGAATACCCTGAGGCAACTGCAGTTCTTATCTGTTTCAGATGAAGGGAGATATGCTGTTTGGAATCAGATTTGCTCAGGTGTTAGTGACCTCCTGCCTCTACAGACTCCACCAGGACTGTAATTATTGTACTGCTGAAAAGTCATTAAGTTTCTTTCACCTAAGCAATAAAAAGCAGTGTGAGACAGAGGACAAGGTGCTTTGGAAAAAGAAAAAAAAAACAAAGAAGAAACCAAATAACAAAACAATTTTGTCCTGAAGGTGTTTAATTACATCTGTTGGGGAAGAAAGTAGGAATGTGGTATTTGCTGCGTGGCTCAGGAGTCAGTGAGTGAGAGTGAGTATCTGGCTTGGTGAATAGCAAGTCACTTCTGGCTGTGCCAGAGAGGAAGTGTGTTGCCTTGCCTGAGTTGCTCAATGTCCATCCTCTCAACTTGCTGTTCAACTGAATCCCTATTTTTGTGCATCTACTTTAATGCTAGTGATGATGATGATGTCATCTAAATTTTTCTGAAGGCCCTGAAATAGAATGCTGAAGATCAGGGCTTTCTTAATCCGTTTCTTCTCCAAGTGAAGAGGAAAGTGGTGTACTAGACTGAGGATCATTACTCAGGGCTCTCAGCATCAAAATGGAAAGTATCCTGAACCCATAAGTTCAGATTCCAGCAAGACTAGGTTTTTGGCTCTTAATTCTCTTGCCATAAATGCAGAAATTCTGTTTTTCCTTAAGGCAATATACCTCCGATCAGTAAAACTACTAAGGCATTATAAAATGTATGTAAGAGGAGCCTTAGATACATTAACTTGATGTTTCAAGATGTTTATTTCAATCTTCATATTTAGAAGAGACTTTAAAAGTGAGAACAAAATGCTGCCACAGCATTTGGTGGTGGTAGTGTGGAAATTGTAATGCAGCAGTAGACAAAAGGTCTTTGAAGGGCACACCTCCTGAGATGCTTTGAGGGGAGAGAAAGCCCTCAAGCACTTCCAGGATGGATGACTATGTACATGCTTTTCTCTGTGTGACTGTCCATAGAGAGAGGAGAATTACAGAATGGCTGATTCAAATATGACTGGTTTGAGATTCCAAAAGGGCATTCAGAGCTAACTCTGGTACCAAAGCTGTTTTGCAAATGTTTGTACTGCATGTTAGGGTTGTCTATTGCCTATAGACAACCCTAACATTGCAAATGTCTGTCTGTTCCTCCCCGGGTTAGGGTTGTCTGTAGACTTCTCATTTTAGTTCTGTACATGGTATACCCAGTGCTGATGTGAGGAGTAAGATGAAAGGCTATTTATTTCATCTTACCAGAGCTAATCCATCATGGTGCATGTAGCAATTGAATTTCTGCACTCCAAAAAGCTTTTACTTCCAGATATTAAATAAATAAATAGATTTAAGGACCTCTCTTTCTAAGTCTTTATTTTCCTTCTTCTTATTCTTTTTCTTCTCCTTGCCTACTGTGTAATAAATATGTTTGTTTATTTTGGTAAATATTCTTAATTTGGAAGTAGCTTTATTTAGCACTGAGCCCACTACAGACTTAAAGTGATTGATATCAGCATTGTTCTGGAATGCCAAAAAATTAAGTCAAGATTTCTTTTTTAATTCCTTGATTAGTTGCAAGCAAATGTTTTCATTCCTATAGATCAGCAAATGCATTGCTTCAGGATGAAAAGATACAACTTTTTCCTGGGTCGTATTAGTAACTTCCTGTTGGAATTGATTATTCTCTTTCTGTTTTTGAGGTTTCACCAAAATAAATGAAATGACGATTAATACTTCATCATCTGAGGTTCTCTCTGTAGTCATTAATAACATGTTTACCCACCCTTTATCCCCTCTAGTTCCTTTATAAAATTCTACTAATATTTCCAGAAATGTTTGTTTTTTGTTTATATTGAACATAAAACCTTTATCTAAGATATTTATTTGATCACCTTTGGTTTAATTTGTTTCTTTTCATTCCAGAGATGTCCCACTGAATCCATCTTGTACAGTAGCATACTGTGTATGCTACTGTACAAGATCAAACCATTTTCTACTCTTTCCTATGTGATTGGTTAGTTAGGTGGGTTTGTATTTTACAATAAATTCCAAAGCCTAACGCTTCAGTTTCACTTTCTGTGCTAAGGAAAAATTCCTGAGGGTTACTTTTCCAAATTAAAGGACAGTTTGGGGAGCAAACGAAAAGAAAACCATCATTTTGCTTCAATTCATTATGGTATCTCCTTGTATAAATCATGAAGAATATTGGAGGTGGGTTAAGACATTGGGGCCCAAACTTTTTGTTTAGAAGAGCTGTGAAAGGGGGCACTATTACATTTAAAGAGTCTAAGTATGTTTTTAATGTCTACTGAAGCCTCAGATTTTACTGTACACTGTGGCTCTTTCCAAAAAAAAAAAAAAAAAAAGCATCCATTTCCTGTGTGTTCTCTTGGATTTTCCTAGGAGATGCTCTCACCCAAACAGTCTGTATAATCAGACAGCTTACACTTGAAGTGGTAAGTCACAGTAAGTAGTATAAGAATCACAAGATGAGGTGGCTTACCACAGGCCAGGAATGGTGGGGGAGGAGGAGAAGAAGAGCTCAGCTGACATACAGGAAGGGAGGAAAATGGAAAAAAAATACCACCACACACCAGGAACTAAATGCTTTCCTGCTCTGCAGAGAACCTGCCCATAGCTTAAGATTGTTTGGGTTTTTTGCAGCTTTGCTGCCTTCCTTCCTTTCCAGTTAATTATTCATGCACTTGCTACTAGCAGGCAAGTTTTGTTTTCCTTTAGGTGTAATTAGAGCAATCAGAGGGCTTGTAATATTGTAATAAAAATGCACTTTTGTTCTTTCTCCTCTCTCCCTTTTTTTCTGTCTCTCTTCCTCCCTTTTTTGCTGATGTCTGTCTGTTGCCTGTCTGTTCACCAATCCTTCCATCCTTCTAATTTTTTTTCTATTTTTTAAGCTGTTTCTCTCCTTTTTTCTGTGTGTAAGTGCAGTTGCCACCTTAAGAACCCAGACAAACTTCTGGATGTCAAGTTTCATGAATTCTTGCAGAGAAAATGGCCTTGCTGTAATAGCAACTGTGCTAATTCTGAAATGAGCAGAATTAAATTGCACCCTCGAGGGCAATCATTTGTATACAATGTGAAGCAGAGGAAAAGGTGACAGCTCAGGTGAACTTTTACATGCCTTGTCTTTGCATGTTTTGGTACATGGTGAGAAAATATTTCCTTCATGCTCAGTCAGCCAAAGGTTTTATTAGGGTTTGGGGTTTTCTTTTATTTTGGGGTATTTTATCCTCTGGTGTGGATTCTGGATCAAGACAGGAATAGAACTCTCTTTTGATAAACTACCATTTTTTGCTATGAGTTATGCAACAGACTTGCTATGTCACATTGTTTCTTAAATTGATATGCCTAGTGCTTAAACTTTTTTTCTTTTCCTGAAAGTATGTAGCAGCTGAAGCTCCCCTAGTGCAATTATTTTTTTTGCAGGTGTCAGAGCCATTCAGAGATTTTGCACAATTTATTCAGTACATCACAGTATCTCTTTTGGGGTCTGTTTGAAATGGCCTGTGCACTAGAGTGTAAAAAGTGAATCATCAAGGAATAAGATTCTCTGTAACCAGCAGCGACAAGAAGTAGTCTATAAGCACTTAAGATAATTTTGGCTAAACACTCTCTGCATCTTCTTAAGGCAACTACAGATGGGCTTCTCTTTAGCTTTACTCAATGCCATTCATATTATTTTTGTGATACTGTTGATGAAATTACAAGATGGCATTCATCAATACTCTTAGCTGCTCAAAGTGAGAGGTGCTTGATAGATAGGGGGAACACAAGTTGGAAGAGACGTCCTCTGCAGCTTTGATCTCTGGGAGGAAATAGAGCTTGTCCTGCCCACTGTCTGACTCCTTCTTATATGTTTGTGGGTAAGGGTCTCGGAGAGAATTTGAACCATAAGACGGCATAAATTTGGTAATGGCTTTTCACATGGAAAAACCTTGTTGACAAGGGGGAAGGAAGAGTTGACCTCTGCAGTCTCAACCTTTCACATTGCTTTCTCCTTTCCTCAGCTAGTTGAAATGATCAGCACAAGTGTCAGCACTGAGTGGCAGTAGCAGTCTTTGCCTGTAGCCTGTGCAACTCTAACAGTAGAGAAAGATCTGCATTATTACAGGCAGTGTGAGATCCAGATCCCTCTACCAGGTTCACAGTTGGAGAAAACAAGGAAGTGCCAAATGTGGCAGCTCTGACTTGTACAGGCAGAGTTGTTGAAAGGACCAACAGTGATGAACCTGCTTCAATGGATTTTTCATCAATAGCAGTGTGAGTCAATTCCCCATGTATGAAATCCTCTTTCGATCAAAGATGGCATTAAAAAAAAATGTTTTCTTCTGATATTTTGGTTTTTTTTCTTGGTATCTGTATACTGCACACTGTACTGAATGCCAAAGTTTCTGCTGCTCTTCTCTATTTGTGCAGACACCATTATATCATCCTGAAGGGGAGAGGCATTATTACTCCGATTTTTCACATATGAGAAATGACAGGGCTTGTCATGTCCAGAGAGCAGAAGCGGGCAAGGGTCTGCTGGTGAACATTAGCTCATTTCTTTTCTTGACAGCCTACCAGTGCTGCCAGGAGCTAGCAAAGGTAAATGGATATGACAGTAATACCTCTTTCTAGTGGCATAGCTAGATCATGCAGTCAAAGATCCCCTCTCTGCAGGGTTGGGCAGGGTCAGCTCTTTGGTTAGAGAGCTCTGAAGAATACTGAGTATGCTTTGGGGAGAGGAATCAGGTTTTTGGTAGTGGCTGTGATATCGTCTACATTTTGTGTTATTTTTGTGGAGGAGAGTAAAGTGAAGGTGAGTCTACTCAGAGTTGTAGGGAAGGGTGCCTGCTGTCAAAGGCAGGATAGGGATAGGCTTCATTGAATCCTGTGCACCTGTAGATAATCATAGAATCATTAAGTCTGGAAAAGTCCTCTAAGATCAGTGAGTCCAACCTTTGATCAAACACTACCATGTCAACTAAACCATAGCGCTAAGCACCACATCCACTTGATTCTTGAGCACTTCCAGGGTTGATGGCTCCACTATCTCTCTGGGCAGCCTATTCCAATGCCTGAACATCCTTTCTGTGAAGAAATTCCTCCAGATTTCCAACCTGAACCTGGTGCAGCTTGATGCCATTTCCTTCCTTTTGTTAGTTGCTTGGGAGGAGAGGCCAGCCCCACCCATAAAGTTCTGGTATGCTTTTCCTTAGAATGGAGCTGTATATTGTTCTCGGTGATTTTTTAGGCCAGTAGCATTAGTATCAGTATCCTGGCTAAGCAGCAAGGTCTCTGTTTAACAGGCCCCTTACAGCTGCTTTGCAGCCTTTCACTTCCAGTCCTAGCTATGATTTAGCCTGCATTGTCACATTCTTTTTCGGGAATGGCCTTCTATGACCAGAGTTAGAGTGTTGGTGGATAAGGGAAGAGCTACTAATGAAATCTACATGGACCAGTGCAAAGCACTTGACACTGGTCCAAGTGACACCCTTGCTTCTAAACTAGGGAGACATGGATTTGATGGGTGGAGCACTTGGTGGATAAGGAATTGTCTGAATGGTAGCACGCAAAGAGTTGTGCTCAACAGCTCCAAGTCCAAGTGGAGACCAGTGATGAGTGATGCTCCACAGGGGTCATTATTGGGACTGGGCCTTTTTAACATCTTTGCTGGTGCCATGGACAGTGGGATTGACTTCACCTTCAGCAAGTTTTTCAACAACACCAAGTTAAGCCATGCAGTTGACAAGTAGGAGGGAAGGAGTGCCATCCAGAGGGACTTTAACAGGCTGGAGAGGTGGGCCTGTCCAAACTCTGTGGTATCCAGAAGACCAAGTGCAAGGTCTGTGCCTGGCTTGAGGCAATCCCAAACAAAAATACAGGCTGGGTGAAAAATGGAGTGAGAACAGTCCTGAGGAATTGGATTTTGGTATGTTGGTGGATAAGAAACTCAGCATGACCCAGCAATCCATGCTCAAAGCCCAGAAAGCCAACTGTACTCCAGGCTGCATCAAAAGAAGTGAAGCCAGCAGGTCATCTTCTAAAAGGTGCTGCTCTAAAAGCCAATGATGTTTAGCTGTGACAGCAGCTGTCTCAGCATGTTTCTCAGGATTTGTCTTCTACTGTAGCAGGAACTAAAAGTCTGGGCCCACATGATGGTGTTGACTGACTAGGGTTTATTGAGCCATAGCAAGCACCTCATATCCATCATACAGCCTACAGCAACTTTAATGTGGAATTTCTGATTTCATTCTCTTTAGTAAGATTTCCTTTGGTATGTGGCTGACTTTTGATTTAAAAATGCTGTTTTACTTAGGCAGACTGATAAGGAGGGGTCTGATTTTTATAGTTTTAGAGAATTCCTTGTCATGATCTGAGAAATGGCACAAAGTCTGTGCTGGGAAAGGTGACTGCTCCACATACTCTTTGAGAAACACTTTGCTCTTTAATCAGTGCTGTGGCAAGCTGAAAACACTTAACTTTTAGTGATGGTTCTGGTTTCTTTTCTTGTTGATCTCCTTGACTCTGGACTGAATCAGAGCTGCTTGCCTGTAAATCATAGGGCCTCAGTAACTCATGGTCTGTGGTTGTTTTTTTTTTTTTTTTTTTTTTTTGTGGTTTGCTTTGGGTACAGGATAAACTTTGTTATTCTTGTAGGTTTTGAGGGTTTTGAGTCCTGGGTAGCCTAGATGGTGCAATAAAGAAAGAGAGTAGGGGGAAAATGATGTTGACTGTTGTTACCTTTTTTAAACTTAAGTACTGCTTTATGTTTTGCTGAGGAGGTGGGCAGATTTTAATATTTGGTAAACCACTATCTGGCCCAATTACAGCCCAAGAGGTGAGTATTTAATTAGATCTCTACTCTATGAAATACGTTGCTGCTTAGGTGGATTAAGACTGCGTAGCCCAAAATTTGGTAATTTGGTTGTAGCTTCCACAGTGCCCTGGACAGTAACAAAACACATGAATTCCTGTGGATCCCTGTATGAAAAATAGTGATTGGATTTGGATTTGGAGGGTTTAGGTCTTTTATCCTTTTTCTATCTCTTCAATTAAAAAAAAAAAAGGTGGAATTAAATGAAAAATTTAGGAATACTTTTAATATTGCAGCATCAACAAACTGCACCCCTCAAAGTTACCAGCCCTCATCTTCACCACTGACATGAGTTAAAGAAGCATCTTCAGGAATGTGATATTGCCAAGAATTAAAACAAGTGGTATCCACTCCTGCAAAATTTCAAAGAGTTATATGTATAGAACATTAACTAATTTAGTGTTATATTGAATTTTCCTTTGAGTTTTCTGGCTGCTATTAGTCAAATAGGCACTGGGAATACAGGATGATGTTTTTGCTGCATCCTTAGGATTTACCTTCAGGCAAGGTATGGCAGGTAGTCAAGTGGCCATTTGGGTTCACCCAAGTGGGAAACTGATACTGCAGTTTGACTGGAGTCAAATGTCCAAAGGTTACTGGTATCTTACAGCTTTGAGGTGAGGGGAGAATGGCATAGGCTCAGAGTTTGCTGCTCTGCAATGTGTCCAAAACTGAGGCAAGACTCTGAAAATGAGGGGCAAGGAGCATCCAGTAGGTTTTGCTCAGTAAACTCATGTCAAAACCTCAGGGCAGTATTTTCTCTCTCCAGGTGCTGTGCTATTTCTGGGTCTGTCCTGGTAATGTCCACTGAACAACACTGACTGAATTTCATGCTATATTATTGTTTACTGTAGCTGATCTTAATTTATATTATTATATAACGTAGCAATGAGGCAACCCAGTCACTGCAGATCAAAGGAATTAGTGCAGCTGTCATGTGAATAAGCTCACATTGTGCCTCACAACACCACCCCAGGCTTGCTTGAATCGTGCAGACTCAACTCTGTCTCCCTCTCATCACTGTGGATACAGCTGAGGATATGTAAATGTGTGTGTGCACGTATGGATCCTGTAGGTATTTACACATGCTTAGGCAATGCTGCCTTGCAGCATGGGTTATTATCTGGGTTTGACAGCAGCCTTTGAATGCAAGCATCAGTTTCCCATCCGTGTGTTCCCTGAGGCTGTCATTGGGACAACTGGCAGGGTGTCAGCTAAGCTCTCCTCTGCTGGAGGAATATTACAGTAGCAAAGCTGATGAGAACTGTGACATCTTTGAGGGGGGAGACTGCATGAGGTCTGCATGGTATGCATCATCCCCTACTTGACGAGTTTTTCACAGCAGGGACTTTTTTATTGTTTCTATTCTTGTCAATATCTGTCAAGGTACCCAGCATAGTTTTCTCTTTTAAATTATTTTTTTTCTTTTCGTTTTGCTTTCTTTCCCTTCAGCTCAGTCCCCAGCTGCCATCTATTGGGTTCTCATCTTTGCTGATGTCTGGAGAGTCCAAGAGCTGGAGCAATGCAGTTGGTAGCAGTCTGCTTCCCATCAGCTCTGATCAAGGACACAGCACTAAGCCAAGGGTACCAGGGACTGGTGGTCTAATTCTTTATCAAGCATGAAACTAAGAGTCTCATCTCCAGGATGAAATTTCTGGAGATTCCTTAGCCAGAGCAATCTTTTACCCTTTCAAACTATGGGTTATACAATAAGATTTTACTTTCCTGAGTTTCTATTTTAAATTTTGAATATAGTTTTGAATTTGAATCCTTGCTCTCTCACAATTGAATGTCCTGTTAAATACTCCAGTTTTATCTCAGTAATAGCATTTCAGGGAGAGGAGAGAGAAATGTTCCTAAACACGCATTTTTAAAAATTGTTTGGTATTGAAGAATCACAGTAAATTTTTTTTACTACTTTATTTTTAAAAAGCACTTATCTTCATATGCACTTGTATGCTAGGAGGAGATGGTATGTGGATGGAGGTCATGGCCTAAAAGACAAGGGTCTTTGCTGGGTTCAGGTACAGTAATATTTACTTGGACCTGAGATGTAATTGTCTGAGGCATTTGATATAGCTTATATAGTTGTCCCTTTTCTGAGAAAGGCTTGGCACTCAATTCCCCTTAAGAGAGAGGTGGGGCATCTCTCTGAGATGCTTCTAAAAGTGTTCTGAGTGGTCAGAGTTTGTTAGGCGTAGCCATGAGCTCCAGTAGGTCACAGAAGAATAGCACCTGTGTTGGGGATTCAGGGTTTGAGGAGTGAGCAAAAGCAGGACACAGGGCAACATTGGCAGCTGTCTGCCCCTGCTGTGACAGCCAGCTTGAAAAGCTGTAGACTGAGTTTGTTTGCACTGATGAGTGTTGTGCTCTGCAGCTTGTGAACTGTATTGAATCCCCCACCATGCTGTCTTGCTATTGCTGCTGGCATAGCTTGTTGTGTTTATAAATGTGACAGTCAAACACATCAGAGGCACAACTAGCCCACTGATCTGTGAGACCGCCTGCCTTGTTCAGTGGGAACCCAGCTGACAGCAGCAGAGAATACACAGATTACCAGGAGGGCTTGATTGGAGGATTTATGTCTGTAAAGTTCCTCGGGACATGCCAGCCTACGAGGTGTGGTTGTCCCTCCATGAAGTTCTTTAAAACCTTGAGGTTGAAGGTTGTTTTCCTTGTCTCAAGTGAAAAGGGTTAGAAACTATTTTTCACTTCTAATTAATCTAATTATTATGAACCATGATGTTTAACCATAATATAAAGTGGATAAAGAGGAGAAAGCATGAAGAAGGCTTCAAATGCAGAGCACAGTTGTTTTAGAAGAGAGATAGAGATCCTGGTCTTTTCCATGATTACTGTGCCAATATACAGAATTGTGTTTAAATTAGGGTTTATATTGGCAAAATTATTTTGATAAATATCACACCCAAATGAGCAAGTTAAATATAAATGATGAGCTGTCTTAGCCCCTTTGTAGTGGGAATGAAGATGATGTTCTGTGGGAGTTTTTGGGGTTTTTTTTCCCTCTAAGAACATTCATATGTTTTTCTGCCCTCCAGGTTGTTCCTGGACTTATGTTTTTATTTCTGTTGAATTGTAGCAGACAATGATTGTTTCATGTTGTGGTTCTCCTTTGCATGAGGAGCACTTTACCTTCCCGCTCAGGATCTCCTTGTTTCTTGTGCTGTGTGAGGTTATAGAACAGGGATTCAGCTGTCTACTGCAGTTGTTTCTGCTGGAATTCGTATTTGTTTCAGTAATGTATGGCAGATTATTATCTGGGTGAGGACAGGGCTGGTAGCTGCATTACACTGACTTGTAGCATTGCTGTGGCCTTTCTGAAGATAATTTCTTGGAGCAGCAGTTAAAAAATTTGCTTTCTTTTTCTTCAGCTTTAGACTGCAAAGCCCCTAATCAAAAGACAAGGTGACATTTTCAGGTCTCCTGCAATGTAGTTAACTTCCCCCTTAGCCCCTGTCTCTGGTTGTTGCCCTTTTCACAGCAGTGTAGGATCATTTCTGTGCCCAAGCATTCTTGGAGGGCAACAAATCTCCTTAGTGCTAGATTCCTATAATAAGAAACAGCCCTGCACTTCTCCTTTTCCGCTCTGAATCTCATTTCCTAGACTTGCTGGTGTGTGTTTCAGTCCCTTAATTTTTCTTGCTGCAGCACTTAAGCATAATTTGCTGTCAAACACATGCTCTTTGATTGAAGTCCAACCAGATTTACTTGCAAATGTGTTTGGGTCAATAGCTTTTGTTTCAATTAGATTTACAAAGAGCCATTTTGGTGCTCTGGCATGTTACTCAAAAGGGAGGTTGTGAGGAGGGTCTTGGCCCTGCCAAGCACTTAATTAATTAATTAATTAAGTTAAAAAAGAAAAAAAGAAAGGAAAGTAAAAAAAAATAGAAAAAAGAAAAGAAAAAGGAATTGGGGAATCTGATATTATTTGCCTATGGCCAAACAGGGCTGTAGCAGTTTTTGCTAAGGATTAATCAATAGCCAGGGCTCAATTTGATGGGTGCAGTAAGATGCAGTGCTTTGAGATGTAAAAATTAGTAGAACCAGGCATTTTTGGATGCAGATGGGGTTGTGGCCACAGTTAGCTAAGTGAGTGAAAACCATTTGTAGCAGGGCTGAGCCAAAACCACAGTAGGCTGAGAAGAATTAGCTATTAACCAGTATTATTTATTTATCCATACTTTCTCTTGAAAATACAGGGGCAGGGTTTTCACATGAGGAATTTCAATTTATGCACTGAGGTAAGCAGCTTAATTTGTCTTCTTACCTCTGCAGTCACAGTGAGATATTTGGCTTCCCATTGATGCTAAAGGTATTTGTGTCCTCAGTGATTTTTGATATACCTATCATTATCTTTCTAGATAAATAAAACTAAATAATTAAATTTGTCCCAAAATGCTTGAATATATTTTTCCAGTATTTCAAAGACTTTTTTGGAAAACTGGGCTTAATACTGTGGTACTGTCCTAAACCCATGCTTTCTTTTCCAGACTTCATGGTCTTTTGATGGCCTGAGTGCAAGGTTCCTTGGCATCAAGCTGGATTTTGTATTTTCCCCATGCTTAAGCTGCTAAAAGGAAATTCCAGTAGAGTCAATTAGTAGTAATGTAAAAAAATTATTTGGTTGTTTCACATGCCTGATGTCTGAGAACCAGCAAAACCTTGCAGCATCTGCGCGGGGGTCAAAGGAGGGATCACAGTGAAACTGGGCTGGCAAGAGTTCCAGCAGTGAGGCAAGCCAAGTTCCAGCTGCAGACTCTGTCACTGGAGTTGACCCATGGGACAGGAGAGGCCTTTTTGTTTTTTATAAAGCTGCTTTTTTGATGATCTCTACAGTTATCCTGAACGCTTTTTTAAAATGTGATTTGTTTCAACCAGCTATGTTATTATTTTCTCTGTAAGTGTTGTGTCTTGAACTTTGGTGCCTCTAATCTCTTTGAGCTGCACCTTGTACTACTTGGATACCACAGAGTCATTGGAAACACTGTGGAAGAAGATCATCTTCATCAAAATATATAAATATTTGGAAGAGTAATAGCATTGAGCAATTTTCTAGTCATAATAAATCCTGGCATGTTCCTTCAAACAATACAAATACAAACAAGTATCAGAGGAAAGACTGAAGGGTTTGAAATGCATGATCAAAAGTAATTCCATATACTTTTAATTTTTAACAAGCTGCTTTAATGTTCTTAAGTTAGCTTTGCATTTTACTGGTGTCTCTATTATGATCAACTTGACATCTTCAGTGATTTTGCGAAGCAGCTGGGCATACAAATATCTTCTTTCTACAGATAAACAGTGAGATGTAAGTGTATGTTATTACTCTTTTTTTTTTTAATATATTTTTGTAGTTAAAAAGAATAAAATTCTCATGTGAAAACGAGCACAGATGACACAAACCTGGTCCCAAACTAGCTATTTGGGTGATACTTATATCCTTCTGAAAAACATTAGATTTAGAACCTTTGGAAAGCAAGGGAGATAGTGGGCCCTCCAGTGTGTTTGTCATGATTGCACCAATAGTGGCAGCTGTGTTCCTAAAACAGGAATGTTGTGGATGGTGACATAAGAAACAGTGTGGTGGGGATGGCTACATTGGATTTTTGAGTGTCTGTTCAGAAGATTTGATCTGGCATCACAGAACAAAAACAGAGCTCTACACTGTCATTTTTATTGGTGTTGCTTTGCAGAACATACTTTTAAAACATTGCAAGGTGTCAGATGTCAGTGAACTGTGTGAGCTCCCCACTGCTTCAGATGGAGTTGCTCCAGCCTTCAAAACCTGAAT
This sequence comes from Peucedramus taeniatus, assembly GCA_013400575.1. Taxonomy (NCBI): domain Eukaryota; kingdom Metazoa; phylum Chordata; class Aves; order Passeriformes; family Fringillidae; genus Peucedramus; species Peucedramus taeniatus. Next base: position 630,745 of record WBNO01027772.1, on the reverse strand, counting down.
CAAGGCAGTTGATTTATAGCAGTAAATTGCACAACCTCGCATCCCGCTAAGATCACACTGCCCTTAAATCTGTTCTAACCACTGAGGAGAGAGCTGGTTAACTCTTCAAAATCTGTTGTGCAGAGAGAATTTGTCTACAAAATAGCAGATTAGAGGGAAATGAAGCAGCCTGGTCTGGTGGGCAGAGTGGCAAGGGGCAATGAAATGACTCCTGGGTCCTGTGCTGCATCAGTTGCTGTCTCTTGACCTGACACTGAGTGAGAGGGATAACTGGCCTGTTCAACCTCAGGGTGCAAAGCTGAACAAAAGCAGTAGAAAAACAGCTGCTTCTAAGTAGAGGACTCCAGGGTGAGTGTGGAACTGATTTAGTATATTGCTGAGGGGCTCTTAACTCCAGCTGGCTTCACAAGTCTTTGGTAGTTTGTATAAATTCACAGATTGAGGACAAATGCTCTCTGTGCTCTGGGGATGCTTTGTTTGAAGAGGGCTGCTTAACCTCAGCAACTTCTCCAGAGGCAGTGGAGAAAGAGGTCTTTTTTAAGAGGCCTTTTTCAAGGGTCCTTTTTGATGCTATCTTGTGGCAATGTTGTACTGTAACACGAGGCGGTGTGTTTATTCCCATGCTCTGCCAGCCCCTGATGCCAGTGCCACCTGTTTTGCTTCCCACTGCACAGCTGTGCCTTTGTGTACAATTTCTGAAATGCGTTTTTATGACATCTGTGTTTTAGCTCCCTTGGGATCCATCACTTGCAGTCCTATCTCACTGGGCATCTCTCCCTTCGCAGAATCAGTGCTACAAATATAGCTCCTTAAATCACCGCTCACTGAAAGAAGAGATTAATGAGTAAAATTTTGCCTTGGTGGAAATTAAATACTTGCTATCATGACATCATCCAGTAGCACTGAGTGGAGATTTCTTTCCTTTACAGTTGAGTCAAACTGACATAAAAATGAGAGCAAGGTATGCACGAATGTTCTGCAAGTATTAGACCTGTATTCAAACATTTGTTTTGTTCTTGGACTTGTGGTGAATTCCTTGTGGCGGATGGCTCAGGGAATGATTCTATGGGAAATGTGCTGTAGTCACCATTATAAAATCCAGCAATTGCCAGCAGAGACAGCTTACCTGTTCATTGATATGAAGCCCTTTCCTCCAAGAAAAGCTATGAGGATTGCTGCTTCTGTAGAAGTCACCTGTACTCACTCAGGATATACACAAATACAGCTTAAAGCAGTGTTGTATGAGTGTTTTCTAGAGTTGTATAAAACCCTACACATGTGTGGTTGCCATTACTCTGGGCACTGCAGCACATACTGTGATATATGTAAAAATCCTCCAGTTCAGGTCGCAGTAAGTGGCTGAGCACTGTGGTATCCTAGTAGGTAATTATTGGAAAAGTCTAGCTGCTTAAAAATGATCAGCATATCTATGTAGGGAATCTAGATTGCAAAAACTTGTAGGATTTATTCAGATTTTTTAAAGCAGAAGACCAAAATGTAATTATGGTAACAAATAGAAGCTAGTGAATATTGCAGCCATGAGGGTGTGTTCTTTCCAGTTGTATTTTGAGTGTGCAAGGAGCAACAAGGAGGAAAAGGGGAACCTGATGTAAAAGCAGAGGCTATTTCTGCAAGCAGGCTGGCTGAATTTCACAGTGACTGTGCTGGCCTTGAGATTACAGAAGTTCTGAAGGCTGCCTTTGGGATAAGGTGGTGTCTAAAATTCCCTCTCACTGCAACCCCCTCGGTGTTCACTGATTTTAATGTAGAAGGAATGCAGCAACCGTCAGGCTTGCATTTTGACTGCTGGAGGAGAATATTGCTGCAGTGTAATTTTTTGGCCACTGAATTCCAAAATTGGTAGGGTTTTCCCTCTTATCATTCGGACTTGTTTTGTTATCACATCTTTGAAGAACCAGTCTCACTGCTACATTTCCTGTTTCCTCATTATGTACAGGCTGAAAGGTGAAATAAAACATATTTCAGCCCCAGACATGGCATAAATGAGAGAGACTTCTGACAAAGAGCCCTAATTATTAACTGATTACTTGAATTTGAAAATGCTTTAAATACAGGTCATGGCCAATTTTTGTTCAAGTTAACTGATATTTCTAGCTAGTTTATAACAATGTTAAAGATATAGGTGGCTCTTATATAGCTGACCATCTCTACAAAGCTGTTCTTTCTCTCCTGACACAGTCCCTTAATTATACTTGGAAGTGGCCTAAGTTTACAGTGAGGGATCTGGAGGAATTTGCCTTGAGTGCAGTTCCCAGCAGCTCTCCTACTGTACCCTTTCTGCTGGGACTTGCCTTCATTGCCAGGTACCAGCAGGGTTTTCAGCTAGGCAGATAATGGGAAAATTAGAAACTGTGGGTTATCATGAATACTGCTAACTCACTTTTGGCTTAGAGGTTTCCTTCAAGGCTTCCTTCAAGATGCTATTGAACTCCAGAGAAAGGAAAGAATGTGGGAGTGTTATGAATGCAAGTATGGAACCTTTGGCGAATGCAGTTTTTCTGTTTCTCTGTTTTATAAAGCTTGGTTTCTAACAAGCCTCTAAAATAGAGGAAGCAGGACAAATTCCTGAATGTCTTCTGAAGTGTGAGACATTAAAGAAAAATCACATCTTTATGAATATATTCTTAAATTTTTGCTTGGCAAAAGCCTGTTTCAAAGTACCTGGATGTTCTGGTGCATGATCTGTGAAGTCATTGGGCAATAGTGAACTGCAACTAAAGAACCTGTGTGAAAATTGCTGGTAAGTGGAAAACAGTATTTCTCACAATTGTCTTACATTTTGACTCAGGCTGAAAGACTTCATATAGACTGCAGGAGTAGGCAAGCTTCCTCTGATTTAAAGAAAACAATATATTTTAGTAATCTGACACAATGGGATTTTCTTACGAAGATTGATCTTTACTGTAGAGCGCTGTCATTAATTCTCAAATATAAGTCTTGTATTCAAATTTACAGTATAAAATTCATGGATGCAATGTGGAGTGTAGCATATTCTATCCCCTGAAGCAATTTAGAGAAGTAAAGTAAGCTTATAATTGAATAAGCAAAGACATCCTTTCTCAGATGAAAACAATGGATTGGCAGTGCTTTTTCTTAGCATCACAACAAAGCAGCTTAGGCCATAGTCCTAGTGCATCCCAGTACCTGTTTCCTGCTTGCACAGGGAGAAAGAACAGTTGCATGGTCTGGGCAGAGTTGAATGATTATGACATTAACTGGAGATTTGAGTGATTCAGTTAATTTTTCTTTTTGACTAGGGGTATTCTTTGTGGAGTGACAATTTTCTTTATCTCTGATGTAGTTCAGTTTGAAAAATAGAGTTGATATTTTTGTGCTTCAGAGAAATGTTCTGAGATAACTCAGTGTATTATACATCTGGGACAGTCTGAGCACCTATGGCATCTGTGTAAGACTCTGGTGAGAATGTAGATCAAACTCTGTTGCTAATATTCTTCAGATCCTGAATAAAGAAGTAGCACTTTGTCACCAGTTTTTATCCATTTGTGTTCTTATCCCTCACGGAGTTCAACTAGACTGATATGTGGTTTTTCTTCTTGCACTTGAGAATTTTGTTTTGGCAGGTATCTCTGTTCTAACAATTTGTTTTTGTCTTTTGGCCAAGATAAAAATAACACAAGCAAATCAAAATTGTTTTCCTTGCTATAACAAACCCAAGCCACAGATGAGCTGTGGCTCAAGAGCTGGTATCTTTCAATCTACCATGGTAGGGCTTAATTCTGTTCTTCCCCTGGTTAAACCAATATCCCTTTCTGTGACAGAGCTGAGAATTTAGACTCAGCACAAGCCAAAGTCTTGTACAAGAGCACTGGACTGATTGGAGAGTTTTACATCTCCCATGAGTGAGGGCTGAGCAGTTTGGCTGTTTTATGCCATTCCTGATGTCAGTCACTTTTCCTTAAATGCATGAGCTAACCTAATCCACTGTCATGGTACAGAGCTGCATTTCCACTTTAAAAAGTAGCATTTTCTTCCTCCCCAAAAGGAGCAGTGTGGTTTTCTTGTTTGATTTTCAGTGGTGGTAGTTTCTGGGGGGGAATTTTTCGTGGTTTTTGTTGTTTTTGTTTTTTGTTGGTTTTGGGTTTTTGTGTGTNTTTTTTTTTTTTTTTTTTTTTTTTGTGTTTTGGGTTTTTTTAGGGAGTGTTTTTTTTTTTTTTCAAATTTGGTAGTTCTAGGTCATCTGATCATCACCATATTGATTAATTTTCCTCTTACATACATTTTTTCTCCCTTTGTAACTGAGGTCAAATGCTTGTATGTAGGTGACACCAATAATTTCATACAATTTGTCCCATTCCTCTGTTCTGGCTCAACTCCCTTGCAACATTCTTCTGTCTGACCAGTGACAAATGGGGCCTGGAGTGAGATGGAAATGAACTCAGGAGTGAGTTTATGGGACTGCAGGGGACCATCTGTTAATGTAAATGTTTAAGGTAAAATGCATTAAGGCCTGCACGCTGACGAGACATTTCATTTGCATTCTGCCTCTGGGATTATTTCTGGCTCATGCCTAAGGGCAGCAGAGTTCCAGGGCAGACAAGCGTGCTTTCTCCTTTTCATCTTTTGCTAGTGCAAGTTTCACGTTATGGTTGAGATGCCAGACCCGAAATGTGAAATGTGCTGTTTAGATTCAAAATGTGGGTTTGGTTTTAAAAATTAATGTGGCCTATGCTTCACCTCAAGAAAGTATAGATTCTCTAATACCTTTTTTATTTCTAGAAAAATAGAATTCAAATATCATTATTTTTAGAAGCAGGAGAGACTTCTCTATTCTTCACTATTCAAACGTTAAATATAAGAGCAAGAAAGAACAGATCATAAAGAGAAAGTGCAATGGGTTGATACCATTCATCTCTCTCTTCATGCATATCTTAAATTAAAATAATAGGGAAATCTAACCTACATTTTTCTAACATGTTCGGATAATCTCATGAATAACGTAGGGGAAAGATGGCTTAAAAAGGTCTGAAGGTGTGTGTAGCTGCACGCTCATCTGGGGACAGTCCATAATTTTAATCCTGACAGTGTTCATTTAGGTCTATGAAGAAATTTTAGGTATTCCCAAACCTAAAGTGGGGCATAAGTCTACAGTGTTTTAAGGAACGTAGTTTAAAATTTGACTCTTCTGAATTAGAAACTGGGAATGCTTTTTAGTGTCTTTTTTATCTTCTGCTTAACACTAAATTGCCCTTAGAACAAAATATTGTTGGTATGAATGGGAGTCGTATTACAGGGCATTCCTTTGTTGCTGTACCTTTAGGAACAGGAGCTTGAAGAACAGGAGAGTGTGAGAATTGGAGTTTGAGATAGTCTTCTCAACTCTAGTGACTTTACTAATCTTGAATTTATAGGATAAAATACAGACAAGGTCATAGTTACAAATCGAGTGTCTGTTGATTACATAAATCTCCAATCTAGATCTGATAAGTCTGGATTGTAACAATTGTTTTTCTTGTTATTGTTACATAGATGAGTTGTTCATACAGTGTCATGGGTAAAGCCCAGATGGAAACTGAGCACCACTCCGCTGCTTACTTGCTCCCTAGCCCCGCCACTGGGATGGAGGACAGAGAAAAAGACTGAAAGTGAGAACTTATGGGTTGAGGCAAAGGCAATTAAATGGGACACAAAATAAAGATAATAATTGTAATTATAATAACTAAAGCATTTGAATACTCAAAGCAAGTGATACACAGTGTTTATCACTCCACAGCCAATGCCCAGCCAGCTCCTGAGCAGTGTCCCCTGAGCAGCTTTCCCATGGTTTATATGACGAGCATGACACCATATGCTATGGAATATCTTTTTGGAGTCAGCTATTCTGGCTGTGTCCCTTCTTAACTACTTCTGCCTCTCCAGCCTTCTCCCTACCAGGGCATGAGGAGTCCTTGATGTAGTATAAATACTAAAACCATTAGTGTGTTATTAACATTATTCTTATACTAAATCCAAAACAAAGAACTATACCAGACACTAGGAAGAAAATTAATTCTATCTCAGCCGAAACCAAGACTTTACAGTAAGAAATGTTAAGTTCTGTCTAGAGCCACATAGATCACACACAGCTTAAAGCCATTAAAGAGGATTGTGTCCAGTTCATCTAAACATAGCATAGATTGGACATTACTCTGTTATTGTTTTATCTTGCATATGCCAGTCTGAATATGGCTAGATAGCTTGGATGTGGCTTGCTCTGATAGCAGCAGAGTGTAATTCTTGACTGTCTTTCATTTATAGAAGAGAGCAACAATTCCTACCTAATTCTTTTTGCTGCCTTGGCAGCAGGAGTGTCACAAGGGTGACATTGGCAATGAAGGCTGATGAAGAACTTTGTGCTTATGTCTTCTTACTTTAGCATGCTTATTCTCTACTAATTCCTTGCGTGGGTACCCTGCACTGAACATGTCTTTGTGTGGGTTAGAAATGGATTAAGCTTAACTGCCAAAAGAACTCTAGGTATAGAATAAGGGAATTACAGACAGAATGCTGTTAAGCCACATTCTTATTTGTTCCAAAGTAATTTTCCCGTATTGGCAAGCACTAAGGAAAAGCTTCTTGTCTTCTTGTGGTAAGAGGAGAGAAAATCCAGTTTCGTTTGAGCATGCCCTTCTTTTCTCCTTTTCTTCTAACTCCAGTTTGCCCTCTGTGCCAAGCTAAAGAATTGCACATTCACCTCTCACTCTCCAGCTGAAGAAGATTGATGTGCAATTAAGATCTCTAAGGAGATGTATTAAACGCTGCAAAGATTCCAAATTCTGTCATGAATCTTCTTTTTATGTTGTTTTTCCTCTCTTTCTTATCCTGTGTATTAGTATCTCATCTCCAGGACTGTGGTGACCCTGGCTCATGCTCCAGTAAAAGCTGGGAGCTGAAGGTATTATAAAACTGCTCACTGAAATCTGCCTCCGGTCACAAAGATCTTTGAAACTGGTTTGGTGTCATGCCTTTTTACCTCCATCTTTTCTCCTGCCTCATGCTGTGTTAGGTGAGAATTTGATGAGTCACAGTTTCTGCAATGTGGCATGCTTTGAATGTTATCCTAAGACTTGAAACTTTTTTCTTTTTAATATTGAAAGAACTCCTAAGTTTTGGAAATGGTGGCTTCTTCCCAAAAACTGCTAGGAGCAGTGGAGATTTTTGTAACTTTTGGCTCATGACAAAATAGGGTAATTGTGTGAGAATCTGGAGAGACCAATCATTGTGAGATACCCACATTTATTTTCTGGATCCAGATAGTCAGTGTGGTTACCTTACTTCTCACTGATTTGCTTTCCTAATATTTAATAGAGCTTCTATCCCAAAGTGAAGGTATTTCCTTACTTCAATTGAATTGTGGTGTTTGGTTTTCTTTAGGGTTTTTCCTGTTTTTACATGTCTTTAAATAGTTGTGTGTTTTGGTTTTGTGTGTGGGTTTTTCTGTTGTTGTTTTTTTTTTCTCTTTCTTTCTTCAAGCATCCTTCTGTGTAGTTTAATTTAAGCTTCCTTGTGGATTTTGGTACAGGCAGTATTGCGCATACCAGTGTGCATTAGGATTTCAGAAGTATCTTTCACAGAAGATACTTCTTTTCCTACATAGGGGTTACTACTAATCTGAAATATTAAGTCAATTTCCCTATTTCTTGCCATATGCATGATCCTGTTCTTTTGATGGACTATTTTTCAGAATTGCTGTGCTTACACTGGTATGTAGATATTGAGTCTAAAATATTCCTGCCTTACTCTATACATACCAAATTCTAAGACACATGCTGCTTATGTTTGAGTTTGCAGATATTTTGACTCTGTCTTGTATTGTGGATTTGATTTTGATTTAGTTGAGTGAAATGGAAATCTTCCTGCTCGTGTCTGTGAATTTGGAAATCAGGCCTTGTATGATGGCAGAGTAAGAAAGAAGTAAGGCATGTTTTCATGTCTTATTCCTTACTGGCTTGTCTTGTGGGATAGAGAAATACTCCACTAGGTTCAGTTTTTCAGAGAGCAGATCAAAGCAACAAAATATTGTTAGGTTGAATGTTCTTCCTTTATAGAGAGGATTCATGATAGCAAAGACTGTTAAATTGTATCTTTACTTTTGTAAAAATCTGTGATAAAATTCCTTCAACAAAAGGCAGAAGTCAAGCCTTGATTACTTGCAGTCCACAAGACCTGTGTAGTAAGTTTAGATAGAGCATTAGTTTCAGTGTTGTGAGCAAATTGGACTACAAGTGATTATTAAGTTTTCCCTGCAGTTTCAATTGCATTGAATATTCTTCAGTTCTTTGCCAAAGTAATTGTAAAAAAATTGCTGTGCTCTGTTAACTTCTAGTGCTGCTTTTTGTGTTCCCTGCTGGTGAATTGACCTGCCTGTACAATTCCTGCAGTAGTATCCTCTATAGTAGGAGTCCCTACAGCTGTAAGATTTTACTGTGATTGGCATTTTGTATGCAACCACTTCAAAAGTGAAATCAGCTCAGGGAATTCAGCTCATAGAATAGTTAAGAAAAAGTCTGAGGACTGCAGAAACTCAGCAATTATGATCTTCAGAGCAGAATCTCCATCCTTTAAGGGTGCTGAGCAATTGTAAGGCCTATTTGATGTGATGGAAGTCAACACCTATAGTCCATAATGTAAGATAATGCAAAACTTTAAAAGACATTTGCATTTTTCTGGAAGTGGTTGCCGCAGAAATTAATTTTTTTTCAGTGCTGAAATCTCAGCACGGCCAAATACCATTTTTTCATTTGTTTTTCTAAAAAAAATATTTGAAGGTAGTGGCAGACAACAAGGAACAGTGTGTTGTGATGGCAAATGTGTCCACTTTGCTCCTTGTAAGAGCAGAGCTCCTGTTTAAAGCCAACAAAATGGATGAGTTGAACACAAGAACTGAAGGTAGGCAATAGATTTAACTTGGTTTTGGTGTTCTCTCTCTCTATTTTTCTGTTTCAGAAAGGAGGAAGAGGGTATTATATTTTTTGCCATGCCTCGTGTAAAGGAAAGAAGTGATGTACTAAGGAACACAGAGTCTAGACTGAGCAAATACCTAACTTTACTAATATAAACAATATTGATGCCCTCATGTGACTATTGTCCCTAAATGTAAACCTCATGACTGAGGATCCTTCCAAGACCTGGAAGCATAAATAATTATATTTTTACATTCATAATTTATATAAAAAGCCATCACACATTTTGTCTTGGTAAAATATCTTTTGTAGCCTGGATGTTTTATTTTATATGGTTTCTTTTACTTCAGAAAAGTAGTATGAATTAAGCTATAACTGCCCCAATGAAACAAAGTTAATAGCCATTTAAATTAAACTACAGCCTCCAGTGGATTACCACCTCACTCTCTTTGCTCTAAAACAGAGCCATTTTATCCCCTAGGTTACATAGTCTCCTTGTCGGTCATGGGAATTTAAATTTGATGCATTATCCACAGGAGGGCTCCCTTATTGTTCCCTGAAGGTAACAGAAACATATTGGGAGTTTCAAGGGGAAATTTCAGTTTCAAAATGCAAATGTAAGCATTACGGAGTTCAAAGAAAGTCTTTTTTTCTAGCTCACACCAAAATCTGGCTTCATGAGAAATTTTATGCAGAACAGCCTTAATGTACTTTCTGTTTTGCCTCTGAAACTAATATAAAGGTTGAGAATAGTGTTCCTGCATTATATCTGCACATTCCGAAATAACTTCTAAAGTGGTTTTGTTTTCCCAAGATGTTAGCATTAAGTCTGTGGAGAACTACAAAAGCAGCTCACATCAGGGTGGATGAAAAGAAGATAAATACAAACACCATGCTGGAAAGATGTTTACAGAATATGATAAATCCTCAGATGTTTCTCCAATTGTTTTGTATTTATCTTATCTTTTTTAATGGAGGATGTTGGGAAAGGAATTGGACTAGGACATGTGCTAAGGAATACCCTAGAATAATTCCTAAAACAAATCTTTTGTGAATCAACAGCCATGCCAGTTTCCCTTTTTGTGCTGCCCTGGCCTAGTGCCCTTAGAATGAAGGAGAGAGCATTACTTTCATTTTTTACAGACCATAAGCAGTCTGCTAAAGTGCCTGTGATGGGAAGCTTTTTATGATGTGTTTGGGGAGAGAGATGTGAACATTTTTTGTATCAGAAGCTGCTGATTGCCAGTGTGTCTTGGTTGTTGCATAAAATCATGTCTGGTGACAGAGCAGTGAAAGAACTTAAATCAAGGACTTCTGAGTTACTCTGTTTTCTTTTCCCATGTACAAATTTTGGAGCTAAAAATTAGTAATGATGAACTTAGTAATTTCTTTCATTGGTGGATGTGCAGCTTGGGTAGATGTCCTTCAGTTGTTCTGCTTTACTGCATTTCTAGCGAGTTCCAGGTTGCCCACTCCAAGGAAATGTGTCCCTTTCAGGCTGATGTTTGCAGCATAGGCAATATTATTCAGCATAATATCTCACCTATTCGTCATGAGAACAACTTGTGAAGAAAATGTCAAGTACCCTGGTGAACTCTGAACTTACCTGATATCTTTTAGCCTGTTCCATTGGAGAAGGAAATCTCAAGAGATAATTCTCAGAAGATAACTCACAAGAAAAGTCTTGCAAACCCAGGTAGGAGAAGAGGATTAGATTCCACCTATTTGTCTGAAAAATAACAAGTTACTATCTGATAGCATTAAATGACACTATGAAGAGATGCCAAGCTATCAGGGAATAATTGGAAATTGCTTGCAGCTATCTCCAGCATAGATGGTTTTGTTCTATTTCCTTCAATGTTAGATTGACTTTTCTTGTGCTGCTGTGTGGAGAAGAATTTTGGAGACTATTTAGAAGTAAGAACTATGAAGTTGGGTGTGTAGCTGTTGTGATGAAGGCTGAGAGATGGCATGAAATAGTAGTTAAAATGGTCAGAATTCCTGGACTGCAGACCTAGTTCTGATACCAGGTCAGCCTGCTGTAGGGGTGAAACTAAAGGCTAATGTTTCTAATGCTTCATAGGGTCTTTACAAGGTTTATTGTCCAAAGTTTTTGATATTCATGGGTTGTAAATGGCATGTGAATAGACAATATTATTATTCATGTTTATGACAATGGGAGACCTTTGTGTTGCAGACATTTTAGAGACATCTCAATTCTAACCATATATTACAAAATGATGAAAAAATATAGACATGAGAGGACTGTATACAGGTATTCTACATGATTACTTTCAAGTTAGATACTAGGATCTTAAAACTAATATTGAAGTTTAAAAGTGGTTCAGAACAAATAATACATTTGCATAATTACTCTTCTTTCTTAGCCTACACAAATTGAGACATTTTGGTTAAATCATGCTCTTCAGGAACTTCTTTAGCAAATATTTCTTGGTGAATCTGGCCTCTTTTTCACCTTTTCTCCATTCATTGAACCCATCCAAATTTGCGTTATCTGGGAAATATGCTATTTGAAATGTGCATCTTTTAAAGACTGGAATATTCCTCTAATAAATACCATTTGCTAGAACATCTGCAAATGCAAAAAGGCTGCAAAAATAACCAAATCACACAGTACGCCTATGAAAACTACAGGAATTAGATGATACAGTGGTAAAAACATAATTCTTATCTACAGCTCTTGCTAGTACTGCTTTTGTGAAGCTGTAATGATGATGAGTGATGACCTTGAAATCTCTTTTCATCCCATTGCTGGAGAAGAGGTAAAGTAGGTTAACGTTTCTGTCTGTAGTATTATATTTTAATGTGAATTTAAAAATAAAAAAAGCCTTTTTTTATGCCTATGCTGGATTTTCTCCTAGAAAATCTGTTAAGCAAATACCCTTGTCGTTCCTGACAAGAGGTGCAATAAGAGCTTCAACGCAGACTGAAGTATTATTTTGACCTTCCAGAGATGTGTTCATACACTGTTGCCACATGTGCATGTTTTCTTTTATGCCAGTAGTAGTCAGATTGTTGAGTACATTAGTGAGAGATTGCTACTTGAAATCTGCTGTGTCAGTGGGGCTCCAACATATCCCACAGACCATCTCTGAAGTGATGCAAAGTTTCAGAATTTGAGAAAATTAGTCAATGCACTTTGGTTTTTTCTATTTCTGTTTCTCTTTAAACTTGGTCCTGTGCACCTACCATTATTTCTTTCAAGAACTTCTGTGCATCCACAAGCCAGATTTTCATGAGTAAGCACTGAGGTCTCACCATATGACTTTAAGGACTGAGTTTTGTTGGAGTTGTGTCTTAGCTGTGGCTGTGAATTTGGAAGGAACAGTAGTAAGATCTTCCCGTTGAGGACAGTTCCTAGTGGCACTGTTTTGAAGGTCAATTGGAGACTTGCATTGCAGCTCATCTTGAAGCAGTACAGACAGCCCTTGGCTTGCAGTTGTTCTAAAAACAAAAAGAAGTCTTTTCATAAGGGCACATCTACAAAATGCCCCCGCATTATGTACCCATGCCCATTTCACACAATTTAGGAATTAAGAAAAGTGCTTTTTCAGAGGCAGATCATAATTAGCATGTCACCATATCCTTAGAGGACCTGTTACAGTCCTGACTGTGCTCAGCTGTCAGTTATTTTTGTGCTGTCACCTCTTGCAAATTAGTGACACTTGCATTCATCTCAGCTACTTTTTTTATCGTTTTGCTGTTTGTCTTTGCTTTGTGCGAAACTCTTTCCCTCCCCAGTTGCTCTCAAACATGTCGACTTCCATTATTTATCCCTCTACCTGTTGCTCGGGTGAGTCTGCAGCTCTGAACTGCAGCTAGCATGGGCTTTTGCTTCAGTTGAAATGTACTGGAGTATGAAAGACAGAGGCCACGGGAGGGCAATTCTGGCTTTCTGCAGGCCCTGTGGAGACTGACTGTCAGTGCTTCCAGAGGATTTGTTAGTATGTGTATGTGTTGGTTCAGCAGCCACCTGCTCTCTTCAGCTGGATTCTGTGGAGGGAAGGGCTGTGCAGTGCCAAAGGTGCTACTCCTTCATCTCTAGACATCACTACAACAGGACAGTCTCCAGCAGTGCTTTCAGCTTACCTGGAGGTGTTTATAAAACCAAAGCTATCTTTTGAGTCCAGTTTGGTGTTTTAGTGTTTCAGTGGTGTATCCAACATGGTTCTTCAAGAGTTTATGCATTTTTTTATATATCCTTTTATTTGTAATCCTAATGCACTTTTAGCATTTTGCAGTAAGAATTGTCAAAGTGACAGAAATGCCTTAAATGTAAAAGACTTGGGGGGATTAAATGAAAATTCCTTGGATTACTCTATTTCTCTTGTGAGGTTTGTTTTGTCAAGCTTGGATACCTCCTTTTTCTGCAGCTACAGGATTTATCTGTGCTGTTTTATGCTGCGATCATCTCACAAATGGTAGCAAATTCAGTAGAAGGGTGTGCTCCCTGCCCTTGGCTGCTGTTGCTGTGGGTAAGTTGATTTCTCTGCAGTGCAGGTTTATATCAAAGGGTACCTTAGTACTTTTCTGTTATAAAAACACCCACCTTTTCCCCTCTGCTCTTTATAGTTGGTTCTGTGGTTTTTCTGTGGTTTTCCACTTTGCCTGTACATGCAGAGGGCTGACAATCCCAAAAGGCTAAAGATGTGTAGGAGATGGAGACAAGTGAAAAACCTTTTGCTGAAGACCAGGGCATTGATAGAGCACCAGAATTCCAGAGGTCTTTGCTGGTGTTCACTTTCCTTTGTTGTATGATAACCACTTAGAAGATGTATATTTACACTACCCATGTACTGACACCTTAGTTAACGTGATTTCCTGGAATTTCTGTCCTGTAAACACTTCCTTGACGCATTGAGGATTTTTTTAACAAGTCATAAATATAAATATGCATGAATAAAGAGGGTACTTGAGTGCTGCATAGCATTCATTCCAGCCATGAAGTTCATAGATGTGTCCCATAAACACCTGAGGGCTGAACTTTTTAGATGCCTCAGTCTATGCAACCAGGGATTCATGCATTCAAATAGGCAGAAAAAAGTGAGCAGGACATGGTGTGAGAACCGGACAGGGGAAATTAGGAAATGATGATGTAAATTGGTGACATCTGATGGAGAATGGTGTCTAGTTGTATTTCAGGAATTGCAATTACTTGCTATCAACTGAGAACACCATCAGAAATTGTACAGGCATAATAGGACACTTCTCCTCCTCTAGGGATTTAAGTTGGGTTGTTGTAGGGAATAATTTACCAATCCCCAAGCAGGGATTTGGCTCCAGTAGGTTCAGGGAAAAGAAGGTACTTGTATCTCTGGGCAGCATGTGTACACTAGAGCCTCAAAATTCGTTAGCCAGAAGTATTTCTGAGGTCTCTGCCTCATGTCCACTATCTTATGGGATAAAAGCTTGCTGAACTTTTTCAGGGGGAGAGCTCTTTTATATACTGAGAGAGACACTTGAGGTGAGAATTTAGTATCTAAAATTTGCCTCTGGATTTGCATGTAGATATGTGTATTAGCAATATTAAACTTTCTAAACACTCTAAGAATACAGTTGTTCATGGAGATATGGTTTGAACCTGTTTCTGTAAGATGATTTGGGTGCTGTCTGCCGATGCTATGATATACTTACCTTACCTGGGCTTGCCATGCAGTTGTTATGCCCTGACAGGATGTGGGAGCAACCCTCCTCCCTTGCTTGGCAGGATGACTCCTCCAGGAGCCTTGTGCATGGAATATGACTGTGAAGGACAGTCTGCTGCTTTAGACTTCCTTGCCTGGTGCATGCTTTTTTGCTTCTTCCTTCTGAAAGGCTAAACTTAAGTTTGATGAGAGCCAAACATTTGGAAAAATAAGCCTGTAAGGCAGGTTATGGATAATATGCAGATATCCTGCATCAGAAACCCAAATCCCTTGGGTTTGGGTGAGACATTTGTGGAGTGAAGGGTGGGTGTATTTATTTAATCTTTTTTTCTTTTCTTTTTTTTTTTTAATCCAGTAAGGTAATTTTGTCTGATTGCCTGATGATGGAGTTTGCTCACTCTGTTTTTTGATCCTGTAGTGCAGCTGCTGCTCTATTTTCTACATGGCTGGGCTTTACTGCAGACCTGTCGAGCCATAGCTGACTTTGATTTTTCTTTTCCGTATGTGTAGTTTTTTTGGTTTTTTGTTTGTTTTTTTTAAAGGGAGGAGATTGCCATAAACCAGAGTTATGGCAATGCAGCTCAAATATTTAATTATCAGGGCAGGAAGGTGCCTTGGGCATTCCAGCCTGCCTGCATTTGGCATCACTTGATTAGCTTAGCCTTGCTTCTTGGAGTATTTCTCACAAGAAACTCAAGTAATTTCTTTTGTGATGAGTTTGTATGATCTCTGTTTGTTTACTTATTTGAGCTTTTGGCAACCGTTTGTATTTTGTTTTGTTTTGAATTTTTCTTTAAGTGGAGGCAAAGTAACAAAATGAAGAGCTCATTTAAGAAAAATATTTTTGTCAACTTCAATGTGCTTGTGACAAGGTGGGGGCCCCTAATCTCTTCTTAATATCTAGGAATACTTTATGGTTGTCATGAAAGTTTTAAGAATCATATCATGATCCTTAATTCATCCCTATGTTGTAATCTTTGGAGAAGCATCCCAAAACTTAGCAGGAATCCTGTATCTCCATCCTTCTTAGCTCATTTTTTGTAGTATGGCACTGCAGGTCTGTGCAATGTCCCGTGAGCCCATAATGGGTTGGAAGGAAGTACAAGAGGGACTATAAAGTATGCTCGTTGAAATAGGGAACGTGTACTTGAATAATGGTAATAAAATAGCAATTCCAGGACAACACCCTGAGTTGGATGACCTTTTACCATGGAGTGAGTGTGTCACCTTAAAATTTAACCAGTGAAAGATTTGGATGCTGTATCAGACTATATTGTGTTAGGTAAGTTACTTTAATTAACTGTTTGCACACTCTTCATTGCAAAGGCAGGGTAACACTTAGCTTAAATCTCTTTTATTGTATCCTGTTCAATTGCAGAAATGTAATAGTACACCTAAGAATATTCTGCTGTAACCGTGTCACATAGATTGTTGTTGTATACTCTTGTCAAATAAAAACATAAAGTTGGAAAGGCTGAAAGCATTTATTGATTTTTCAGTTGAGGCATAAAAGAAGTAGACAACCTCTCTAGACTTAGGGACTTAGATCTGAGGAAGAAGAAAAATTAAAAAGAGATATCTTTGACATAGATGACACAAGGACAGTGGTTATATTTCTGTCATAACCCAATAGGCCTGAATGTTGGAAGTGCTGTCTCTTGCCATGAGAGGAGAGGTGTAAATGAGGGGAGAACTAGGTGCTGCCTGAAATATTTGCTGGCAATGTTCTAGTAGAGTGTGTCTCATAGATATGTATCCTTTTAAATATTTTCCAAGCAGATGGACGAGGCTGCAGACAACCTATAAGCAGTGCCTTTGAGGGATGTTAGGACTGTGTCTGTTTCAAGGGGATACAGCTCCAAAGCCTAACAATATGAACTTTAAATATAGGCATAATTCACTCTTTCACAGCTGATTATTTTGGTGGGAACATGTGATGAGTTTGAAATAGAAGAGTGGGAGACTTTCAACACTGATTTAGAGATGAAAGTCATCCATTCTGTTGCAGATTTAATCTGATGTTGCTGTTGGTCTTTAAAAAGGCCTTTTAGAGTAGATGCAAACCTTTCTCTGAAAGCAGGCTTTTGGGGCTTCTCCTGGCTCTGCAGTGTGGGTTGCCTGCATCAAATAGCCACAAACATGCTGTTGTAGCACTTTGCTAGCATCTAGTCCTAAATAAATAAATTGTCGTAAGTATGATTATTAATAACTGTTTTATTCCAGATATTTTATTTGGTCAATTTGTAATAGCAGTGATCCTTAATATTAACATGCTTTCTATGTTTATGACAGCTGTTCAGTCCTAGAGAGTGAAGTCCTAGAGAGTGTGGAGTCTTCAGGTCACATGGTGGCAATGTGGAGAGTTGTGTTTGCTGTTGTCTGGCTTTTAGAACATAACATTTGAATGTGTGGGAGAGTTGTATTATGGATAGAGCTAGATCTGAGTTAATCTGTACCCATGGAAATCACCATGTCATTAAATTTAGGGTGATTAATCTGTCATTTAATGTAGGGTGATTTCAAAGTAGTAACCCTCAGCCATTGTCAGCTGTGTGCTCTTATTGTAGTAATAGATGCCAGGTTATTTATTGCTGCCACCTTCCTATTAAAAAATGTGTTTCTTTTCACTACAACAGATGGTCTAAAACTGGGGGTAGTAGTTTATTCCATTTATGAAGAGGAAATTACTTTCACAGAGTCAGAAAACTTTGATGTATTTTTGTTATATTAAAGAACTATATAAATTCCTTAGTTCTCAAAAAAAAAAAAAAATAGGATATGAAACATAGACACTTCTGTCTGCTCAGAGCACCAATTTTCTCTATATGTGTCCTTCCTCAAATGTCACATCCCACAGCCACCCCACACATGAGCTCAGCCAGACCTAAACCTCTGTCACTCTCTCTGCCTGGAGGGTGTGTGTCTGCTCTCACATGACTTTTGAAGGAGTTGCATAGCTATAGTGTGTTGTGTTGTGTTTTGCTGTTTGCTGGATTTTTTAAAAATTCTAATTGCTCAAAACCTCAAATAGCATGATATTTTCCTTTTATCTGAAGTGGAAGCTTGTTTTCAACTCTCTGTTGTGTCTACCTTTCAAATACCTGGGTAGCAATTAAATCTACCAGTTCCACTGCGCTTCAACCTCTGCTTATTATTATTGTTTTAGGCAGATCTTTGTTATTCTGTCTTCAACAGTAAACCTTCAGTCTTTGGTCTCCTCTGTCATGAGTTGTACTGGTTAAATTTAAGATACTGCTTCCTATAAGCCTTGTTAAGCCAGAGTACTCACTTTGGTTTAAACCTGGTTACCATCAGTTTTCTTGAAAGCAACTAAAAGCACTTAAAATGCAAACAAAAAGCCAGTTAAGTTAAAATAAGCCAACCTTTAGTAGAAATAAGAACTTGTGCATATTAGTTTCTCCTAGTTTAGTTATAGACAAACTTGTTCACAGGCATAATTGTAATGTTTTTAAGGAGAACTACAGACAAGTTAGAGAAGGCGTAGGATATAGGGGATGGGTCAGAGGGATAGATGGCATAAATTCAAAAAATAGAAGATCAGCAGGTTGGTTTTTTATGTGACTTTGTACAAGCATGATTACACACAGGTTCTTTGTGACTTCTTGTTAACTATTTCACATCACTTTCATTTTAGAAATATGAGATGAAAGGAAGTTATTGTTTCCTCTTGGGTGGCAGTAGCAAGATGCTAATTGAAGCTTTGGGTTGTTCTTTATTTCTTGATCTTAACGCAAAATAGAAGTCCCACTGTCTTCAAAAAGCTAAGTTGATGATTTTATTAGGGAGGAGGAAGGGGACCAGGCAGAAGCAGTTAAAGTACTGGGTTTTTTATTTCAGGAAACATAAATCTCTGTGCTTCAAAAGGACGGGCTTTGTGTGTGCATGAGAGAGAGAGTGCAAACGCTAATGCATCATGGAGGACAGGTCATTCCGCTGAACGCAGTTCAGCTCCTGAGTGTTTGGAGATTAGAGGCAGCAATAATTTCTGGCTGCTGTAATTTATGTTAATGTGGCAGCCCAGGGTTGTATATTTCTGCTGAGATGGCCATTTTTGTGAGGCTTCATTCTGACCACACTAGAAACCGCAGGGGTTCAGGTATTGGTGTTTGTCTTTTGCTGATTTAGCCAAGAAGTGAAACAAACAATTTCATTTTTATTACTTAATGATGGAATTTAATGTCTGTTTCTTCTGATTTCTGTGGGCTAAAATGGTAAAAAGAACAGGAAGGAAGCAGTAAGTTCTGCATCTCACCTTTGGGCAAATCAGCCTAATGTTAACGTAGGATCTGGCACTCTTTCCAGTTCCAATGGATGAAAAGAAACATTGCTCCAGAAACTTTCCAATAATCCCTCAACCCTAGGGGTCTTGTGACATCATTGAGTTCCTGCTCCACACTCCAGTTTTCCCAACATCCTGTGTACTGCTGCAGTCTATCTCATCAGCAGAGAGAAAAGAAGTACTGGTCAAGGTCGAAGAGCATACTGTGGAAACACTGAAATAAGTGTCTAATATTGGAAAAGTGGAGAAATGTCGTGGCGCGTCCACCTGGCGGTCACCCGGACAGCTCCCAGCCAGCTCTGGACGCTTGCGAGCAGCGGGGGACACTCTCCAGCGCACACATGTGCCGGGGGGCTGCTAAGGCTCTTGCCCTCGGAGGAGATGGACTGTGCTGACGACGGTAGAGGAGAAGAGAGGAGGACTCCTTGTGGGAGTTGTAATCCAAGTTTATTGGGGAACTCCGAGGAGCTCCCAGGCTCAAGGGAAACCTGCTGCAAAGAGCCGCAACACAGGGAATGCACCGGCTTTTAAGGGGAGGAGGTAACAGGGGAGGGGATCGCCCACCAACCAATAGGGGGAGTTGGGGGTGTGGAACATGGGGTAACAGATACGGGGGTAATAAATTGTGGTCCATCTGGGGGGAGGGACCTGGCCCCTGCCCAATCACTCGACGCCCCCTAGGGAAGGTTCTGGATGAAGGTGATAGACAGAGGACCAGGGCGGAGACTGGGGAATGACTTAGCAAAACTGGGGAAGATTGGCATGGGGTAAGGTGGGAAAAACTATGGTAAACAAGTTGGAGCAAACCATTAGGGAAACAGGAGTACACAGAACATACCAACATAGGTAAATAGGGGAAATACAAGTAAATGGGTAAGCTATAAAAACACACTACAACATCGAAAGTTTAGGGAAAGAAATTAAAACTGTTTTGGGAATTTCAGGAATTGCTTTTTGAAGTATTACTGAAAGAGTTAATCTTGCTTCAGTGATATCTGGGAGAGAGAAGGGGAAATACAACTCTGCTAGTATTTGATGATCATAAATACTATAGAAACAGACAAGATATTTAGATGACTACAAGTGGAGAATAGAAAAATTTAAGGGTAAATATTATGGAAAACTTCCTGTCTTGGAGATATGTCCTTGCCCTGTCAAGCTCTGGAATCATTTCCCAGGGGAATAGAAGAGCAACTCCATGGCTTGACAGGTTTTGAATTAGACTTGGAAAAATGTTAGTCCATGCAGCATGTAGAATAATCTTTCTCTTGGCAGCAAGATAGCATATGAAAGGAGGAAATTATGATCTTGCAGAAGAAATTATGGTCTAGTGATTTATGTACAGAAGTGGGCATCAGGACATCTGATTATTTTCTCTATTTTATCACTGATTTACTTTATAATACTGGAGCAAGTAATTTAATCCTTCTGAGCAACCATGTTCTCATCTGTAAAAGGAATATTTCATCATCTGAAGAATTTACTCCCTGGACAATGTTCTCATAGCTGCATGGTACTCTGGTGTGTTATGATTATTTTTAAAAATGCCCACAGTCTGGAGGAAGCTAGAAGCTCCCTGCCCCAGGTGAGTAACTGCTTAACCTCAAGACCAAAACAGTTGGTTAAAGCATCCAGTCTTTCATTTTCTTCATCCTGACAAATTAAAGTCTATATAGCATTGTTGATGGAAATCTCCTCCTCTGCCCTCAATTCTCCTGCATTGCTTTTGTCTTTTGTTCTCACTATAAACTGATACTAGCTTGGGAGACTAAAAAGAGAGGAGAAATCACTAGCCTGTGTTAATTTACACCCAGCAAGGCCACAGCCTTTGCAGTGTGTGGCTCAAACCCAGAATGGAGCATGACATGAAGGCACTGTTCTACTGCCTGCTCATTACAGCAGATTGGTGTCATTCCTGTTTTCCTCTAACAAGCTTGTTTTTCCAAATTACTAGCTCAGTTTTCTACAAGCAGCCACTAGCAATCATGCCAATTTCATCACCACTTTTCCCCTTGAGGATCTTCCATTATCCCTTGGTACTGCAGTTGTGCCCAGCCTGAGCTGTCTGCCATGGAAGGAGAGAGGACACTTCCCTCCACCTTGATTAAAAGCTCCTAACACACATTAAAAATGAGATGTGATCTGAGATGTCAAAAGTCTGGCATCCCAAGCTAGGCACAGTAAGTAATGTCTCACTGGGGTCTCCACAGCATTTTCTTGGCATATTCACTGACTAGCCTGGTGCCAGATTTGAGACACTCGGGAAGGGTTTCTTCAGTAGGAAGCTACAGCAAGACTGTAATAGATCCAGTGGCCCTCAGGCAAGCAGTCAGCTAACAAACCTTTAGGGAGCTTGCTGGGCTTGTTTGAGAACACCTGGGGCTACTGTTTGTTCATATAAATAATATTCCAAAGAACAGCAAACCTTAACTTCTCATTATTCAAATTTGGATTTACTATGTCTTGTTCACACTGTTTATTTATTTCTTTTAAATTATTTGCTGAGCTGAGCCACTGAGAGGCTACATTAATGCAAGGGCTGGCCTCCTTACCATGGACCTTTGTTTTCTTTGTTTCTTGATCTTCATCCAAAATAGAAGTCCCATTGTCCTCAAAAAGCTAAGAGTGGATGATTTTATTAGGGAGGAGAAAGAGGATAAAGCAGGAGCAGTTAAAGTATTGTTTTTTCTTAAGTATTGGATGTTTTCATTTACATTAATGTGACTTCTCTGGGATCACTGTCATTATTGCTTATTCATGCCAGTTTTATTGAGAGGGCAAACAAACAGACCCAGGCTATCTATAATCCTGGAAATGGAATAAAACTGATCATTAAATCCAGGGACTTTCGGCATTGTTAAAAAGCTTCTTGATGTTTGGAGGAATACAGAGCCTTGTAAAAACCTTTGACTAGAGTTAACATGACAATTTGCTTGTATGTACCACAATGCTTCTTTAACCTGGAGTGTAACAGCAGAAGAATCAGAAAAAAGTCAGTAATTAGGGGCCAGGGAAAAGAATCCAGCTCCTCTGTATGAGTCTACCTTGTGGAATATGCCTTCTACACTGTTGAGTCTGCTCTGTGTCCAGAAAACAGCATAAGTATTATGCATTGATAATTGAAACAGCTGTCATCTGCTCCCAGAATTAGTTTCCCAAATAGTCTGTGAGATAAATCTGTGGCTTTTTGTCTCATCTTGGAAAAAAAAAAATACAGAAGAAAAACATTCATTGATGCAGGTGGAGGAAAACAACTCAGGAATCCCAGTGTTTTCAAAGTACAAGTTTAGCCAGCAAGATACCTTTGCAAAATCAGCTTTGTAGCACTTGTTTCTCCAAGTCCTTCAAGAGAAAACACACATGCTGCATATATCTAAGCTGTCTCCATGGCTCCACCTGCTCTACCACAGCCTGCTGGAGTGTGATCCTCCCACTCCATATTATCTGACTCATGCCACAGAATGATTTGTTAAGAAGGAAAAGAGAAGGCCAACTTGCAGCAGGCTTTGTTCCTTTGACATAAAAATTTCCTCTCTCTTTGCTTGTTGAGTTGACAATTCCTGTGTAAATATTTTTTCATAAGTGCACAAGATGGCACAATGGTCCAAGTAGGAGGGAGCTAAATTTGAATCTTAAATGAGGGCATTCTCTGTCCCTGTTTTAAGATGTAGAATTGAGAATGAACATTGATCTCAAATCTTTCTGTCTGTTATTGGGATTTGAAACTGCATTGTCAAAGATACCAAGCAAAGAAATTCTGAAAGAGAACAATTTGCCATCCTGACTAATTTCTTTCCTTCCTCATCTCCAGCCTATGGTCTTCTTATGAATGCTCAACAGGGCCTCACTGGACCTTGTTAGCGTTTAAGTAATAAGTGTATTGCTGACGACTGATACAAAATTCATGTCTCTTTTTTCTATCATTCATAATATAGATTTTCCAAAGTACAAAAATTACTTTAAGATTTTGTGGAAAAGTCTGTGTCAAAGCAGCCATGTTAGAGGATAAGTCTTCCAATTCTGACCTGGTAAGGGCTTTAGCAAACAAGGCAAAGAGTGGGCTAAAACATAAGGAAAGGAGCTCACTATGGAGGGGCTGTGTATATGTTCTGTCCCTGGCAGGCCTCCTTGACATCTCTGTTGTAGGTTTAGTCCAAGGCAAAGCTTATTCGACAGTTCAGAGATTCTCTGTCATAGTTATGTTCCCATAGTGATGATGCCTTTCTTCTTTTGACAATTCAGAAAGGTGAAAGATTTGCTGTTATCAAGGAAAGCATTAGGAGTCTCCATCCTTTATTGGATGTGGGTGGAAACATTTCCACAAAGGATGAGGAGAAGACTGAGATACTTAATGCCTTCTTTGCTTCAGTCTTTTATAGTTGGACCAGCTATCCTCGGTACTCAGTCCTCTGAGCTGGAAGATAGAAATGAGGAGCAAAATGAAGTCCCCATAATTCAAGGGGAAAGAGTTAATAACCTGCTGATCCACTTTAATGCACACAAGTCTCTGGGGCCATATGGAATCCACCCAGGAATACTGAGGGAGCTCACAGAAGAGCTTGAAAAGCCACTTTTAATAATTTATGAGCAGTTCTGGTTGAGCAGGAAGGTCTCAGAAGACTGGAGGTTAGCCAATATGATGCCCATCTACAAGAAGGGCTGGAAAGAGAATCCAAGGAGTTACTGGCCTGTCAGACTGACTTTGGTGCCAGGGAAGGTTATGGAACAGATCCTCTTGAGTGCCATCATGTGGCACACAGAGGACATACAGAGGATCAGGCCCAGACACCACAAGTTTATGAAAGACAAGTCCTGCTTGACCAGCCTGATCTCCATCTATGACAGGGTGACCCACCTAATGGATGAGGGAAAGGCTGTTGGTGTTGTCTATGTGAACCTTGGTAAAACCTTTGACTCTTTCTCCCACAGCATTCTTCTGGAGAAACTGACTGCTTATGGCTTTGACAGGCACATTCTTTGCTGAGTAAAAAAACTGGCTGGGTGGCCAAGCCATAAGAGTGGTGGTGAATGGAGTTAAACCAGTTGATGGCCAGTCACAAGTGGTGTGCCACAGGACTCAGTATTGCAGTCAATTGTGTGCTATATCTCTATCAATGATAGGCATGAGGGGATCGAGTTCACTTTCAAGTCAGTTTGCAGACAGCACCAAGTTAGCTGGGAATATTAATCTGCTTGAGAGCAGGAAGGCTCTGCAGAGTGATCTGGACGGGCTGGATAAATGGTCCAAGGCTGGTGGTATGAGGTTCAACAAGGCCAAGTGCCAAGTCCTGCACTTGGGTCACAACCACCCCAGGCAGTGCTACAGGCTGGGGGCAGAGTGGCTGGAAAGCTTCCTGGCAGAAAAGGACCTGAGAGGTTATAGATACAGAGGACCTGGGGGTTCTGGTTGACAACCAACTGAACATGAGCCAATGTGTGCCCAGGTGTCCAAGAAGGCCACTGGCATCCTGGCCTGTATTAGCAGTAGTGTGGCCAGCATGGCCAGGGGAAGTGATTGTCCCTGGAGAGCAATCTTGAGCAGTCTTGATGTTTCACTTGCTTAAAACTTAAAAAGAACAAGAGAATGGTCTTTAGAAAATAATTCTTCCAAGCTAAAGGAGCTGGTGACTAGCCATTATGTGACAGTTTACCTAATTTCATCACTAAGTACATTGTCCCTTACACACCTGTCTAGTCATGACTCAAGTAGTAAATGCTTTTACAGTGTGTAATTTGGAGATGTTGTAAAGATAAGTAAGATACAGCAAGATGCAGTTATCATCATTATAAGAACAGGATCTAACATTTGTAAGGATGTGTGTAATGTACTTAAATTCCTTTTAAAAACGTTTTCTTTAAAGGTTTTGTATGTAACGCACAAGAAGTCTGTGGTATGGTAACAAGCTGAACCTACTTATTAGAATGCATGATTTGCCAAAGGGTTTTATTAAGGCCAGGAGTTTAGCCAGATGCAGAGATGACATTTATGTTGATAATCACTATAACTATGGCTATTCCTATTAACAGGGACAGAGAAATTGGAAAGGGTACTAAACCTCATGGTTTAGATCAAGACTGGAGATTAGGATATTACGTTTTATATTCGGATCTGATTGCCTCCTTGCTGCCTACAGCAGAATCTCCCTGCGTGTCTGCATATTCATGTCAATGGTTTGGTCTTGGCAACTATTGCTTCATGAGCTGGGCTGTGAGCACACTAGCCTCTATATTTGTATCTTTTTTGAGCCTCAGGTTTAAGGAGATTCGTAATTACCTGCTCACTAGATTATACTTTCCTTCTTCCTTCTCTTTTACCTCCTGCAGATGTTGGTTGTGCATTTTTTGTCACTGTTAGGACATTTTTGTGCTATTCTCTGGCCTCAAAGTGGTTTCATTGCTCCGCTTAGTTAGTGGTATATGTACAGGTGAAACAGCACATGACAGCCTATATCTTAAAATTACTTGTTCGCCGTTTTCCTTTCCCTTTTCTTTATTTTCATTCTTCATTGTATTTCTGTAATGTCAGTTTCAGTTAGTGATCTCCTTCTCTGTAAAACAAAACCTTAATAAAATGTAACGACTCAGATGTTTGTATTTAATGTAAAGATTAGCTTCCATGTTTAAAAGTTGTCACTGATTAAGTAACCTATAGACATTTTTGGCAATCACAGTAATAAGAGTATTTATCAAGATA
This sequence comes from Peucedramus taeniatus, assembly GCA_013400575.1. Classification (NCBI taxonomy): domain Eukaryota; kingdom Metazoa; phylum Chordata; class Aves; order Passeriformes; family Fringillidae; genus Peucedramus; species Peucedramus taeniatus. The sequence continues at coordinate 605,164 of WBNO01027772.1, read as the reverse complement.
TGGTCTGTATTTAGGGAGAATTAATCAGTTTAGAAGTAAAATCTATATGGCTGAAGGAAATAACTGTCTTCTACAAAAAAATTAAAAAGGGTGCTAGTGGGGAAGAGACGTCACTATCATCAATTAAAAATTGAAGGACACATTTAAGACTAAAATGAAAATAAATCAGACCTAAAAACATTGCTGCTCCTTGCACTGTATCTGTTCCATAGATAACACAGGACATCATCTCCAGGGCTGTCAATCAGAGATGGTTTCGTGAGTGCCAGTCTCAGTAAAAAATAATTAAATTGACAGAAGCTACCAAGTTGGATTATCTCAGTGTCTAGAAGCTTCTCACCTCTGCAGAGCAAGGTTACCTAAGCCTGTATTTATATGAGAAAATGAAAGCATTGGTCTCTTTCTGCCTAGATCCTATCCATTTACTTACTAAAACCAGAGCGATAGTTCAGCATGTTAATTTCGCTTGAGAAAAACAAATGCAACTTTTCTGTAGTAGCTGCAAATGTACTGCTATGTTGCATGAACTGATTATGTGAGTATCCTAATCTACATGGGGCCAAGGACCAAAGATCAATAGCAACAGAGTTTAAGACAGATCAGAACTCTGATGATGGAATAAGTTTTGTGGAAACCTTAGCAGTCTCAGCAGTATGAACATTTATATGTGACTCATTAGCATAATAAAAAGTGGCAGGATATATGTCAGAAAGCATGTCTGAAGCCAGGAGAGATGTTTTTTAAACCTTCTACACGACCACCAGAAATTTACACTGCCTCTCTGTATTTTACAGTAAGTTGAATGGTGTAACCAATAACCTCTTCAAGAGATTAGGAAGAAAAATGCATTTGTAGGGTGGCTTTTCAAGTGTTGAAAGTAGTACAGATGTGCAGAACAGGTGTAGCTGTAATGATTTCATATATTAGTAGAAAACTGAAGAGCAAAGTCGAAGGTAGCTTTTTTAATAGTTGTATGTAGAACTGAAATGCAAAGGCTGTTTTTATAATTTATTGATTGAAACATAAAAGAGTGTTGGAAAAAGTCAAGCACACTTTTTTTCTCTATAATTTAAATATACTTCAATGTATTTCTGTATGTGAATAGGACAAGTGCTTAGTTACTATTTTTACTGACTTAAGAATTTAGACATTTTAAATTGATAGTTTCACTTTTATATGAAAATGTAAAGGCTTTCTTTTGAAACACTGTGTAGCCTTTTTTAGATTGTACTTGGCATTGTTTTGGCTGGAACAGTTTGAATATTATTTTCAATTGTAGTAGTTTCAGTTAGATTGCGTATGCATTTTTGAGGGTGGATGAAACATGCAATAAAGTGTTACATGCTTGTATTAAATACTATTATATGAATGGATATTATGACTCTTTGTAGGAGAATGGAAAATGTAAAGGTATCCAACCTATTTTCATTCTCCATGTGTCCAGAAAACTATTGCTGTGATTGATGTGACCTCACCTTCTGACAAAAGGAATCTAATCAGGTTATTTCATTTAAAATGGATGCAAACCAAGAATTAAAAACATCAGCAAAACAATGACGTGAAAGCTACAGTCAGAAAAGGATCATTGTTAGGGAGAGGCCACAACTGCTCTGGAAAACTTGGTGCTGCTTTCCTAGTTAGACATTATTGGGATGGATGATATAATAGGAAAGGAAGACTTTCCTTGAACATCCCAGATAAAACTAATTGGGAAGCAAAATCTTTCCACCTCTCTTGCTTCCTGGGCATTTGCTAGTGGAAAAACCTTGTATGAAGGCATTTTCTTGGTACTTATGTCAAAAGCCAGAGTATTTTGAAGGTACCTGAGGGAACTGAAATTACATAATTTGAATTCTATCAATAGTCAAAAAGGAGAGAGCTACTGAGAAAGGGAGACTTGGAGTCTTACTATGAAATTACCTTTCTGGATATTGCTCTGACAATGAGATTGGAGGAAAGTCCCAGCCAAGTTGTGAGTCAGTGGGTCTCAGTCTGGTTGTAAAAAAAGGCATGACCCTAATCATGTTCAGGAGCACAGCTCACTCTCTTTTAGGAATCTTGGCAGTTGGAATACTTTGGCAGTGAATAAAATTATGCTGACTTGATGTGAATTAATCAGAGTAACTTTTAAAGATTTAATATACACCCCCATCAGTACAAAAAAAGTCCCTGCCTACTGGCCATGGTGCTCATCTCCAACCCACACACATGTGGAGAGACACTGGAGCTGATTACAATCTGTAAGAATATTATTTTTAACAGTTGTAATAGTCCACTCCTGAATAATCATTAAATGTACCTCTAAAAAAAACCCCAAACCCGAGCCAACAAAAAACCAAAAACCCAACCAAAACTAGAATATATGCAGATGACTAAAATACAGTTCCTTTCTTCCTACGCAGAACTATTATGCTCAAACATTCCCAGTGAAAGCATCTGCAGCAAATCACAAGCACGATTTTAACCATTTAGTTGTCTGATGTTCAGTTTCTCTGATCATTGTTTTGCAGCTTGGGGAGTGTTCTACCAAGGTAAATTTTTGAAAACCTCATTACCTTGGTTTGGAATAATTGAAAATTCTTTCTCTGGGTGGCCCAGAGATATGTCTATGACATTAATCCTGCCTGCCTTTAGACTTTATCAGCCTATCACCTTTATAACTGAGTACCTCTGGGGTTAATGAGTTGACATTACTCTTGCTCTTTAGAGGTGTGGAGGCCAGGCAAATCAAAGGAGGCTGTTAAATTGTAGAAAAGAGATTATGAGATGTGCCCTAGAATGGGCTCTGTGGCATAATTTGGGAAAAAGAGATTGGTTGAAGATGCTACCATGGCTCTTTATTTCCTCCAGCATATATTGTCCAACTAGTTGGTGGAGTGGTTTTATGTCTAGAATTTTCTGTCTTCCATCTTTTTGAGACTAGTTTTGGATGTTCATTTTGACTCTGATGCTGAAAGTCTGTACTTTTAACACAACTGGGTTTTAGCGAAAGGTTCTGTTATGTATTGTTCAGAAATAGTTAAGGGATTAGAGATGTTGGAGTGTTTTTTGGAATCATGTTCCTTTTGCATGTTGTATAGTACACGTTTTATTTGAAACAAATCTCTCTAAAAAAGAATATAAATTCCTGTACAAGAGGCTCAGTCTTTCCTTCCCAGTCCAGATGTGCCACTGCACTATGCCAAAGGCTGATGCAGGCTGATCTGGGTTAGCTGCTCAGTGCCAGTACTTGGGAAATAGTATCTTACCATCAGCTGGAGTAAAGGAACCATGAGGGAGTTGCTCTCCATGAAATCCTTTCTGTGAGGTATCTCTGCAGGTCCTTAGTTCATTGTTGCTCTTGTTATCCCCCCTCTAGTTTCTGTTTCAAACTGGGATAGCTCAAAAACTGACCATCCTCTTTCGTTCTGCCAGACTGACCCCACATACAGGCTCATTAAGCCCCAGCTTGCTTATTGTTTGCACTCTCAAAGCTAATGTAAGTCAGGGGAGAGATTGGTGCTTGGCTTTGCCTCAGAATGTTGAACAAACAGCTGACTGGTTTTTAACTAAGTCATTTAGGAGAAAAGCAAACTCTGTTTTTAATGTTAGCTTGCTCTAGTAGCAGTCTTTCTAGGGCATTTTTCTCTGTTGGATGGAAATACAGAGCAAGCATGAGTCCCATTAGAAGCTTTGGTGTCTGTATTTTCAGGCATTAAATAGAGATACTGGAATGGAATAGAAATCCCTGACCTAATTAGCCCCTCAGAGAGACAACCCCAGATTTCCTATGCCACAATGTGGCAAATGAAGGCCTGTATGTGGCAAACCCCACAAAACAAATTTGGCGGGAAAGGAGAAATGAAGTATTGCTCTTGATAATGGAAGAGAAACAAAGTATTTGGTGACATGCTGTGCTGCTGAAAATTCCTATTCTCAGGTCCATTCCTTCATCTCTTTTTCCCCACATGCATGTACGAAAAAACCCTTTAAAGATGGAGGAGAAAGCAAAATTAGCCTGTTTCTTCTCTGACCTCTCCCTGGAGGCCAGGAAGGTAAAGATAAAGCTTTCCAGCCAGTACATACTCTTTTCCCCTAGATCAGTGTGGAAAATATCAGCTTGATGTGTCCTGAAATACCTGGTTTCCAAGGATCTGTATGAAATCTTTACAGTTTTGTGAAATCTAAAGTTTGCATATGCTGCAAAACCAAGGAAAGATCATTATTTTAGTTTAGTTTAGGAGCATGACTTCAATGCAGTCCCGAAGTGTTGAGGAAGTAGGTGATGCTTGCAAACTTCTGTCAGTTGTAACTAAATATTCCAGAATCCCCAAACCTAACAACTCAAACATTTATTTATCCAGCTTCTCACCATTGCAGCTTTGCTTTATTTTAAGCCTTCTCTCAGGGACAAACAGTTGAGTCACACTGGAGGTTATCAGTTACAGATTAGGAAAAGCATAGGATGCTCAAACTGACCATCTCTCTCACCTTCAGTGGGCGTGTCAGCATGAGTTATGTGTTTGCCTGCTGAGGAAGGATGAGTGGGAAAGGAGAATGGTTGTCAATGGCAGACATTGAAAAATAAATTCTTTCTGTGATGCAAAATGGGTCCAAAGTACTCAGACAGCAGCAGACAGAGACAGGCTGAGGTGAGACCTTTGGGTTGCTGAAGAGGGAGGAGTCCAGATGTGAAAAGTGGCAAAATGAACGAAAGATCCCAGAACAGCAGTTTCTTGAAGATTTCGGGGTGCATAAGATTTTGGTGGTATCTTTGATGGCTGTAAAAGATAAGCAAAGGCTGTGTGTCTGAAGCTGTGGCCTTTGCTCAGCAAAGTCACCTTGTCTCTGCATTCACAGCAATGCTTCCATGTGCATGTAAGAGGTGTGCTACTGTCCTGTGTGTGCGTTTTACCACTGGAGGATCATCCCTCTATAATCACATCTTCTTTAAAAACCCAAGACTCTCTTATGCAGTATCCTCTTTCCTACATCTGCAAGTCTTACTTTTGCTACAATCACTCTCCTCAGAAATAGAAAACTTATTTTATGCTACTCTTGGCACCAGTGAGGCCCCTACAGCTTTGTTTTCAATTGCTTTTTCCATTCTTCTGTGTTTTAATTATGTGCCTTTAGTGATGAGATTTTATCCTCTGAGAAATGAAACTGTTACTTTTTATTTGTGATCCAGTTTTGAGATTCTGTGGAAAACATTGTAAAGAATAAATAATAATTCTGTGTCATCTTTTCACTTTCTGGGAGATTTCTAGTCTAAATTTCTTCAGTCTATATTTTTATGCTTTTAATTTGATTTTTATCATTTTGCATTGGTCTTCCATCTTTCCTATGCATCTCCTATTTGCAGATTTTTATTTCTTTTCTTAGTCAGCATTGGCCCAGCATTTTCATATTCAAATTTGAAACTGTCTTCCTAAATCAGTCTAAGATGGTCACAGATTTTCTTCATGTCTATTCCTGCTTAGCATTGTCAAATGGAACTTTGTAGTATTTGGTAGGCAGTCTGAAGGAAAATGAAGAAGGAAAAGTCAGAGCCAAACCCACTAGCTAAGTAATAATGAATAATCAGTTCTTTACATACCCAAGCTTTTTTGTGTTACAAAACAAAAGAAACTGGTTTGGAATTCTACAGGGAAATCAGGCTTTTGTATAAGATTTAAAATATGTGCTCCTTTCTGGATTCTACCTACATTAATTTTCATTCAATATCTTGTCTCTTTTTATGTGCAGCATATAATTATATATTAATTTAAAATATATATGTAGTATGTTTTATATAATACTTTTGTTCTGTTCTTAGATTTTGACTGTAAGTCACTGTTCATTCCCAGTCTAAGACATTCTGTCTGAAGCATGGGATATTTTTTAATGATACCTATATTGTAAATTCCTTTCAACGTAGAATGAACTATTGAGTAGTGTCAGTAGAATTCTAAATTAAGTGTACATAAACCATGCACTAGTTCTGGTTGCCTTAAAATCTGAAATAACACTTTCCTGGAATGCTATTTCTGGGTGTGTATTTTTTCTTTGTGGAAGTCCCTTGCAAAGCTTTATGAACAGTTTTTTCTTTGTCATAATGGCACAAAATATTATGACTGGTTAGTGGCAAAATACAACAAAGCAAAGAATATTGTCTTCAGTGGAATTTTATGTAACCTAGAATACATTTACCCAAAGAGTAAATATAGTCAGACCACTGAAATTCTTGTACTAAGATTACATATATCAGACTTAATATTTTGTGCTGTTTGTAATAATTTTTGAGTGCTGCACTCAGGACTTTTCCAGCTATCTCTGCAATGTCTTCCTCAAGAAGTTCTCTACTGGTAGGATGCATCACGGGCCTCTTCAATTCCCATTTAATTCCACATCTGTTTTCAAAACGTGATCTTGAGTGCTCGTGCATGTAAGGAGGCTTGGTTCCCATTTCCAGTGGGGTTTTGCACGTACTCTCTCCTATCCTTTTCTTGGCCTTCCTGTCTGAGCATTCATGTTTCTTTTTCAGTGCTCATTTCCCTGTAAAACCACAGTAGGATGCAGGATGGAAGCCCCTGGGATTTTAAATCCCAAGCCAAGTCTGAGTGAGAAAGGCAAATATCACTCCCACACTCTCAGTGCAACTGCTGCATTGATTTGTAGATTAAAACTTTTCTTTTGTTTTGAAGTCTTATTGCCTTTTACCCCTTTGCAAACCCCAGCAGCTTTGTCTTTGCTGACCATAGAGGCACATATAGTTATTGAAAAGCTTCTCACTTTCTGGTGCTCTCTGTCAAGACATATGATAACCACTCAAAATACTCCTGACTGTATGTGTCTGTACTGAATCTAGTTTAAAAAAAGAAAGCAAGCATAAGAATACAGGTTATTTTGGGAATAAAAATATAAAGATTTCTCTGCCACAGTGATCCTTGTAATCGAACACATGGTTACTAAAAAGAGTCTGGCTTTACAGCTGGAGCAGTGTAAAAATAGTTTCAATTAAAAAGATTTAAAAAAGCATAAAAAGTATCACAAACATTTGGGTCTCTTAATAAAAGTCTGAAATTTGCAGAGACCAGGATGGTGCAGCTGGGTGCAAAGTCTTTGTTGCTAGTCAGTTGACACAAACTTCGTGAATCACTTGGCTTTTCTAGGCATGAATAATCACATAACCAACTTGAACCAATAAAACCTGTATACCATACCCCACAATGTTTTGTTGTCTTTCTGTATTTCAATTATAAACTTCAACTAAAATATTCTGCAAATTTCTCCATCTGGACCTTGTTACCAGAGTAGTGGTAAATGATTCACTGTCTACAAGAGTTACAAAACACTGAAGAGGAGATGCAGCCCACCCCATTTACAGACAAAGAGCAGAGCCTTAGGGGTTTAGTGACTTTCTCAATGTCACCTCCTAAGTCAGAGAGAGATCTCCTGTATGCTAGGCAGGCAGCCTAATGACTGAGACATCCCTCAACCCAACAAAGTTTGTGACCTAGATGAATGTTTGGTGCATCTGGCAACACTTCAGCCGTGTTTCTGCTGGGAACAGCTGTAATGTTTGGCTCTCTTGCAGGTATTTGCCTCTGTGCACATCTGGAAAGCTAGCAGGTATGCAAGCATGGCCACTGTGACTTTCTGGAACGAGAAAGAGCCAATAGTTAAGGTTTCAGGGAGTTGTGTATTATAATATCCTTGCAGAGCTGAGCTGGGTTACCAGTAATAACTGCAGTGAATTTGCAGAGAGCTTTCGATAATGGAAATCTGCTATAAGCTGTGCTGTCAGTAGGTGGAAAAGGTCAGTTGTGTATTCTGTTGGAGAAAGAAAATTGTGGTAAAGGTCAGAAGAATTAAGACATTTTCAGTCTGCCTCAGTCTGCCAGTTCCTCTGGTTCTTTATTGTGGTGCATGTTTTATAGAGTAAGGGATATAATTAGAACGCTGAGAAACCCAGCAATGAAAGCCCATCTCCAGTTTTTAGCTTGAGTTCTTCAAACTGGGATTAAGTTAGTGAATGAAAGAAAGTTTTTAATACTCCATTCTTCCTCCAGAAAAATGTAAGCTACAGAGCACAGTGTGTTTTCAATATCCTAAGTGATGTTAATATAAAGTGAAACACATTTTGTTATTGAACACAGCTCTCTATCATTAAATACTGAAATTGCAGCACTGGCTTTATTCTGTGGTATGCTCTAAGGCTTTTCTGGAGTGCTGGTGGATTTACTTTTATTTTCTTGTAGGTAGTGTCCTTAAGATGTGCAGATTTTAATTGATTATGTATCTGTATTAAGCACAGGGAGACTGTTAGCTCATGCAAGATTGGAATATAATGTTAACAGTGCATATTTTTAGGTGGTTCCCAAAGAAGCTGAGTATTTGAAATCTAAGGAAATACTCTGTTTTCATGTACATAACGAGCCTCTGGAACTCACTGCTGTATGGTGGTGTGGAATCTTAAGTACATTGGAAATCTTTAGTGTACTGGAAGTGTTACATGGAACAACATATATATCTAATGAGCAATCTCTCACTGATAAAAATTGTTTGGAAAACCCTATAAGAAATAAAAAAAATACAGTACTTAGAGAATATAAACAAACTGTCAAGTAAAATATTAATGAATATTTAGGCCAGATATTAATTAGCGACCTGCTAAAAGCATTCTTACACTAAAGGAAATGTTTCCAAAAACTCTAAAGCACATTCTTGCTAATACTGCTAAGTGTCCATGCTTCTCCTCAGGAAGTGAACATTTACAGTGGCACAGACCATGAGGCAGAATTGAATGCTGGATATTAGCAAACCATATTCCATGCAAAGTTTAACCAAAATTTCAAACCACTTCTTTTCAGTATTCACTGGCTTTGGTCTGCTAACAGTAGCCTGTGCATTTACTAGTATTCGTATGAGACAAAGGGTTCCTCTCTATTATTATCTTTTTTTTTTTTAAATCATGATGCAATTACTGAATATTAGAGCACATGATGTGTATCTCTTGTAACTGTAGCCATCTGCCTCTGTGAAGAGGGAGTTGGGCCTTTGAGGGTGCAATAAGAAAGGCAGTGTCAGAATAACAAGGTCGTGGTGAAGAGCACAGCTCCACAGGGACCAAGGAGGCTGCAAGCCACCATCTCTCTAAGAGCAGCAGAGATACTTGCAGCAGTACACATAGAACAATAAGAGCTAATCAAGGGGAAAAATGAGCTTCATAAACTCAAGGTTTAAAGTTGATGATGTAGTCCTTAGGGATCAGCAGATACGTTGGTTAACATGGAAAACTTTTAAAGTTTATTTTTCTCAAAATATAAAGATGAAATGTGTATGGCAGAGAAATCTGAGCCTTTTTGTCCTAATGTTTTCCTATGGTCCCATTACTCCTACCACTTCTGCCCTTGAGTCATTTCTTGCAGGAACGTTTCTATGCAACTTTCACTGGTGTTCTGTGTGGAAGTCTGCAAAACTGAGCTTAGAGTTTCAAAGACAAATACTTGCTGTGAAAAACCTGGATCTGGCATTGCTGTGTGAATGGTGGCATTCTGGAAAGTTGTGCCATGCACAGATACGAAGATGCAGAGGCAGCTGTTTCTTCCCACACTGTGAGACACAAAGAGCAACTCCTCTATCAGTGACAAGAGACATACACTAAAATTTGTAGCTTTCCTTCCTTTGGCCCACTGCTAGGTCTGAGCTTCAGCTCACAGGAAGGAGGTGACTGGCCAGCTGTCCCTCACCCAGTTCTAGATCTGGCACAGCCAACAACAGGTGTCACTTTCTTGACTAAACTCAGTCTTCCAGCTAGAGGCCTTGGTCGTAATTCTGTTAATCTCTTGCACTGACTGTTGTGACTTCCTTTCGATTTCCTTGTATGCAATTCATTCAAGTGGCTGTTGAAATAGCAATCTGCAGCCATTTCTCTATTAGTGCTCATCTCGCTTGCTTCACGTTTCTTTCTGAACTGACAGGTTTTTTTACATTTCATATTCAAATCATATTGCTTGTCATCCAAGGCACAATAAAATTATTTTCTTCCTGCCATTTCTGCTTCATGTGATTCCTGTATAGCTCTTATTAACTTCCGGTTCTTAATTTTTTTTTGGTTTTCCACTCTTCTGTTTTTTACCTCTTTAACAGCTGTTCGGCATGAAAGCCATGCCTTGCACTGTCTTTTTTTTGTGTGTTAAACACCACTTTCAACTCATTCAAGTATTTCCTTGCACTCTTTCCCATAATTTCTTTTTCCCTAAGTCGATGCAGAAATGAAAATTGTAGCAACACAAGTGACAAGGGAAGTTTCTGGTCAAAAAGTAGTTTAAGAGTCCATTTCTTATTTATTATACCTTTAGAATTTATTTGTAGTTCATGTGTTATTGGGCTATGTAGAAAATGAAAATGAATTTTTGCTACAAAAAGCTCAGAGGTGCCACCTTTGCACTGGAGCATTTTTGGCTCACATGAGCTAAGGAGGGGTTTGCAGGGCCTTTTGCTGACAAACGTGTGTTTGGGATTGCCCTGCATTTGGTCAGGTTGATGAGTAAACACAGTGGTCTAGAAGCCAATAAAACTGGTTCTATGCTTGAACAAATAGGCTTAGCCTCTGAGCAGCTTTTGAGCCTCTGGGAAGAAGTTAGAGCTGAGTAAGCAAGTCCCTCTGTGCATTGGATTCGAGAAGTATATAGACAAGCTACAGCAAAGATAGTCCTATTAAAATATGAGGGGCTTATGTGGGTAGCTCACAAAGGGATGTGGCCTCAGCAGAGGAGGCTGGTGGGGCAGAGGGAGTGATGGTAGCTCCTGTTAGGAGTCACACATGGTTGCTTTGTACGAGGTTAATCTAAACTGTGCTCGTGGTTGTGGGTGACCTAGTAGATGTATTTTTCTTTGGGACATCATGTTGAAACAATATATTTAAAAGCATTGGCCACTTTGGATTAATTTCCTATGTTGATTTCCCCTTGCTGTATCTTTGGAAAAAGGTCTTCTACTTTATTTCCAGCTATAAACTCTTAGATAATGTTGTTAGTGTGCCATTGAATGGTGGTTGTAACTGTCCCAGAAGTGGTCATAGTTTATTGTTAAGTGAAGCAATTTGTAATCAGATTCTCACTTGTTCGTGATAATAACAGCTCTAATATAAGTGGAATACCACATTTGAGGACAACTGAGAATTTGACCCTTTATAAGAATATATTAAAAATATAGATGTGGTAGACAAATAGGGAAATGTTTTGATAAAATAAGCTATGCAAGTATGGTTGCTTTCACTGCAGTTTTAGTAAGATGTTGCCACATATGATGACTTATCTCACATTCAGGATAATTTTGTGTGGTTCTAGTAAGCCCATTCATCAAGTATTTACCAGCTGTGTGGGACAGTATAGTTAGTTTGGTACAGGTGCAGGCAGTTTGTAGAATATGTTGTCTTTGCTGCTGTCTAATCACTGAAGCTACAGGATGCAGCAAATATTTTAAAATGCCACTGAAAAATGGAGAAGAGAGGTACATGAAGACCCTGATTCATACTAAGAGTTTTGTTATAGGATATTTCTGAGATAGTATCAGGATTATGGGTTCAGAGGAGGCAGAGTTGTATCCATGCATTAAAATAAAATCTTCTCTATACTGGCTATTTCACTGATGAAACTTTCCTTAGTGTGTTTTTTTCCTTTAAATATTATCTATGCTGTTATTTTGCTTTTACCTCATGTAGCACAGGGGAAAGCTATTTGCTTGCTGAGGCACTAACATACCACACAGTTGTGTGTATTTCTTTCAAATTTCCCTAAACTGAAGGATCTGACATCAATTTCACAAGATGCAACTGAATTCTACTTGGTAACATTTAAGTAAACAGATATACCCTATTCACATGTTTAATAAATGTGATTGACATTAATAAGTATGGAGCCTATTCCACTTGTATGATACAGATTTAAATACAGAAACAGCCACACAGAAGCAATGCAAAACAAGGAATTCATTCACCACCTCCCGTGCTCAGGCAAGTGTTCAGTCATTCCTTAAAAAAGCAGAGTTCCATCACACATAATGGTGACTTGGGAAGATAAGCACCATCATTCTGAACATATCTGCCTTCTTCTTCCCCCACCTTTATATGCTGGGCATGGTGCCATCTGGTCTGGAATATTTCTTTGGTCAGCTGGGGTAAGCTGCCCTCGCTATGTGCCTTCCCAGCTTCCTGTGTACCTCCAGCCTGACGGGGTAGTGTGAGGTGCAGAAAAGGCCATGGCTGTGTTTTTGCTATCTCTAAAATATCTATAACATCCCTGTATTATCAACACTGTATTCAGAATAAATCCAAAACATAGCCCCATACCAGCTACTATGAAGAAAATTAACTCTATCTGAGCCAAAACCAGCACTCTTTTTAATTTTATTTGTGCAACCTTACATCAATTTCATCCTTTCTTCTTCTGGAGACTCAGGGTAGATAAGGGTAATATGGACTAGGTCAGCTGCCACTGTTGTTCACTGGGTGCTTTGACAGTCACTGTAATTTACTGCCATAAATACTGCCAGAAAATAGGTGAAGAAGGGCAGTGGCTACCTTTGTGATCCTGCTCTGATTTGGGCGGTGCACTTTTCAGCTGCAACGGAAAATTTAGGACAATTAGTATTGTACATTTTTGAGAATGTCATGTATATGTGATGAATTATAGCAGATCTTCCTGGGTAATAGAAGTTTACAGTCAGGAATACAGATGCCTAAACTTAGGCTCTTAAATCTGTTTTCAAGCACCTAAAGATGTGGCCTGGTTTTCAAAATTTGAGCATTTTACAGCTCTTGGCAATTTCAGCACTTCTGAGAATGAGGACAATTCTGTAGATGCTTAAATATGGATTTTGGAATGCCTAACTTTGGACATCTATTTTTGAAAATGTTGGCCTACATTTGTGGAGAAAATCTTAATCTTTAAAAGATTCCTATAAGGCTGTCCTTGTGCAGGTGCATGTGTGCATGGATAAGTACTCAGCACCAGGAGTGAGCTGGTCCTAGCTGGGCTGTGCTGGATGTTAACTCAGTCCTCCCCAGCAGTCCCCTTCCCCAGCTTAATTGACAGCTATCCTTCTGGGGCTGTCATCACTGGATGTGGCATCCTTTGTGCTTCTGGCTTTTGTTGTCAGTGATGCTAAAACCAGTACATGCCTGTTATGCCTACAGATAAGTAATGAGAGAATTAGGGCCAGGAAATGGGAATGTCATTTGTAGTAAGTGTTCATTAGCTTTTGCTTAACTAACATTGCTGTTGTTAAGAATCTTGCTTTCAAAGTCCATTGAACACCCAAATCATTTGCTTGCTGTTTATTTACTGTACTGCCATGAGAAATTCATTGTACTCAAACATGCAAAGTGGCCTTGTCTTCAGGCAATATTCATTCAAATAAAAGGTCTGTCAGAAAGAAATGGGATGGAGTTGTGTCTTTTAAATCAATATCCCCTCACTAAAATCTTACAGTAAGAATCCCATGACTTTTGAAGAGATTATTTGTATAACTGGGAATTGCATCCTGAGAGGAACCTTTTGAGAGGAAGAATAAGGGGTCCTCTGTCTTTCAGATTTGTGTCTGTTAAAAGCTTAGTTGAAATTTTGAGACTATGTGTTTGGATTCTGATACTACTGGAACTGTTCTGAGTGTTCATACTGTCTGTGGGTCAAATTGTCAACATTTTTCCAAGATTAAATAATACTAAGAATTTTCTTTTTAAATTCCTGTCCTTCTGGAAACAGTCTTTCTGCAATTTGCATTTAAAAGAAGTAGATGGGCAAGTTTCTACATCAGTCTCTTTGTGAAATAGAAACTACTGTGATTTTTCCCACTCAAAGGGGCTGTTTGTAACCCCAGAAAATATGCACAATTTTTAACAAGGCAGTATTTTTAATGCTAAAGTGTTCCCTGATGACCTAGCTCTGCAAGTACCTAAGTGCCTGCAATGCCTTAGGAGCAATCTCATTCTTCATTCTGTCCCCTTCCAGCTTTTCTTAGAAGCCAGGGGTTTTACCAGATGTGACTGTTCTTCTTTCTTATATGCATGTGTATTAATAATAGCATAATACCTACAAAGGTCTCACTAATAAAAAAAATAAAAATTGGTAACATATACAGCATATGCCTGTGTATGTAGCAAAATGAGCTATAACAGTTTCCCTAGGACTTCTATCCCTAAATAAAGCCACATGCACTCCAACTTATATCCATTGCTGTTATTCCTTATGCTCTGATCTCTTTCTTCCTCATTGTTGCTGGCACTTTGTTTCATTGTTGCTGCAAACCTTTTGTTTGAAGAGGAGCAGGAGGAGGGAGAGGAGTGCATGACTGTAGGCGTGTGTGACCCGGGTGTTTGGATGGAACTCTCACTTTGACTGCATCATCGTTTTCACCTTTCATGGGGAGAATCTTCGGTTTCTTCCGTTCGCCTGAGGTTCTGGCATGGCATCCTCTTAAATCAAGCTTGAAGGGAAATTGATTGAAAAGAAAACACCATTAAGGGAAAACAATTTATTCCTTTCTCCTTGACAGAAGGCAGAGTTTTGTCTATACTGTGGAATAAATGTTATCTGCCTGTTTGCTTTAAGAAGTGGAAGCTACTCATTTCCCTATGATGGCTTTGATCATTATTTGAAATGGGATTTTTCTTCTGCTCTGTGCAGTCATTTGATATCAAGAACACATAGTAAGGATCACATACCCCATGCCCTGCTGAATCCCTACCTTTTTTTTTTCTCTTGTGTGTGCACTCACACAAATGGACCTCCATTAATGTACATCACTACACAGAGGAAGATTTTTTTTGCTGTTTGATTCCTCTTTATTTGCCCTTAACTGATCCAACAGTCTCTGTTGCAGCAGTGTCTAAGGAAATGTAGACTTGTCTCTTGGTATCCTTTAGTGCTCACTACTTTGTTTGACTCCTGGAGTGTCCCTGTTTGGGCAGACAGGGCTCAGTACTGTTAATGTTCCTCATCCATAATTACTTCTAAGTATCTGCATTTTAATTTTTATAGGGTTAAGACCTTGTGCTGAGGCTGTTGATTGCTGTAGAAAAATTTCTTCATTGAAGGGCAGTTCTAGGGAAATGCTGCCATTGAGAACCTAGAGCATTCTTTCAGTCATGCTCCCAGTCAAGAAGCAACCTTGTCAGATTTGTATTTTATCTCTGATTGTCTGAGCACTCATACAAGGCTCTGGAAGCTAGATACTATGACAAGTAGTGCTTGACAAAAGGATTAAGTGCAGACTTCACAGCTCTACAATTTTTCACATAGAAGTCTATTGTGATCAGGTCAAGAACCCTAGAAAGAAGAAAAAAAAGGAAAAAAAAAGGACATTTTTGAATCAATCAAGCACCTGATTTGCCTGGGTGCTGTCTCTAGGGATGGGGAAAGGGCTCTGGGAAGACTGAGAGTAGATGCAGGGCCTAAGGAGTGTGACAAGGAGCGACTGCTCTCTTCAAGGAGGAGCTTTGACAGTGGCAGCAAGACTTGTCTGTCAGGGACAGGAGGATAAAGTTGAGTTTTAGGCTGAAAAGCCAGGCATCCTTTCTCAGGATGTCCTCTCAATCTGCAGGCTTCACATAAGATTCAGCTGCCTGGCAACTTGGAAATACTTGTCAGGTAGGAAGAAAATGCTGACAACATCGTCTTCGTTCTGTGGAAAGGTTTTGGATGAACTAGTATACTCAGAGCCCCTGTAGACCTCACACTGCTGAATGCCCATTTATTAATAGTTCTGCACGTCCAGTGAATTTTTCTGGTAACATTTTCCTCTATGTCTTTGTCTGAGTAGTGACTCTGTAGGCTGTGTATCCTGGACTGTTTCTGCTGGGTGTCTCTGCTGTCATTCTCCTAACTGTTTGCAGAGTATCACTGGTAATTTCTATGTAAATTTGCTCAGGCTAGCAATTGAGCAGCTTTCTGTTGACAAATGAAGGAACATCTTAATGGCAAAGAGGCTGCTTAAGTCTCTTTGGAGGGAACTGAAGTGGCATCTTGAAGGTCATGAGACGATTCAGTTACTGTAATGTGGCTAAGGGGAGCCCTCTCTGGAACGTCGTGCTTGATTTGATGCTGCTGCTTCTCAATGAGGTTTCCAGTCTGACAGCCTTGCAGGATGGTCACTAGGGTGAACCTTTCAGACTGCTTTGGTGCTTTAAAATGGTGATGAGCTTCAACTGGAGGGGGAAGAAGCATAGATAGAAAATTGGAGTTTGAACTTTTTGCTTCCTGAATGTAATTCTGGGAGAAGTGCTGGAAGGGTTCAATGTAAACAGAAGTTTCGAGTGGAAGACGAGTGATTTCACCCGTAACCTTGAGCCCTGAATCTCCTTTGAGCAGACAGACTGAATGACTTGTTTTAAGAATGAAATTGCACAAGGAAAGGTATATACATCTATGTACTTGTGACAGTATTCTTCTGCATAATTTCTGTAGGTTTTGCACATCATCCATATCTTTGTCTCCTATTTATTTTGGGGAGAAAATTTGGATTATTTTTATTTGGTCTGTGAATTGGATTTGGTTTTGTCTTCTTTTGCTCTTGGATGTACCTATTTGAACTGTCTTTGGAACAATTGCAAAAAAACCATCCGTGGTTGAAGTTACAAAGCTCTCTACAGTAGATTGAGGGCTCACTGAGCTAGAGGTCAAGTAAAGAAGCAGAACATTATTTTAGATGTGTTGGAATATGGAAGTTTATAAGTTAGGTCTGAATTTTTCGTTTTTCTTCTTTGTCCCAATAGATGGCTTTCTTGCACTAGTGCTCTCCTGGAAGGGCAGCTACTAGGCATTCAAGCATTACCACAGATATAGATAGCTGTAAAAAATTGCCCAGAAAACTATTTTGTATTTTTCTTCTCCCAATGCCATAATCATGAATGAACAGGTGAGAGATAAACTTACCTTTACTTCTTGTTTATCGGGTCTGTTTTAGATCACTATCAAGTTCTTCAAAGTATCAGGGTCCCAATGTCCCGATGCAGTGTACTTTGTATGAATGTATATGACAGCATGATTGTGAGGAACTTACAGTCAAATATAAGAAAACAGTAATAAGAGTACAGCAAACAGGAAAAAAGGAGAGCTAGAAAAACTGTGATTAGTACAGATACAGAAATAAACAGCATGAACAAATGGAAAGTTTCAAATTAGTTGAACTTATTTATTACATGCTTGGTAAAACAAGATAATGAATCTGAATCTTGCACAGACCCCCAAACAGGCATACAAATCAAACAGGAGCATTTTAACCACCAAATTAAACTATAGAGAAACATTTACTGCTGAAAAAATTAGAAAAACTCTCAGCATCTTCCTATCTAGAAAACTTCTTTTACCCCAACATATAAGTGAAACAACTGATAGGAGAGAGAGATAAAGTCAATGTCTCTGCCCAGTATTCTCACTTAACAAGCTGCCAAAATTCAGCCACAGAGCCTCAGCTTTGCAGTCACTGACACTGATGTGGCAATTGTGCTTTTGGGATATGTTTAACTCATTAGCTTAACAAAAGAAAATACAAAAAAATCAAATGTCTGTATTTTAATTCAGTGTAAAGCAAATATCTCATAGGCTATTTAACCACTTAAGTCATTAATGCAAAGACATTTTGAAATTGATAAGGCAGTGAAGAGAAAAATAATGATGTGAACTATCAGTAAACCTCTTTCACTCAAGTTCATTCATCTCAGAGTCCGTAAAAGTAGAAACATGCAACTCAACAAAGAAAATATTTTCTTGAAGATATATGATTTGGGTAGCAGAAAATCAGAACTTAGCCACAATAAATAATAATAATAATGATAATAATAATAAACAATAACAAGAATAACAAGAATAACAAGAATAAAAATTATTATCCTTTATTTCATGCAATTTTTTTCAGGGGTTTCATTTTGTCTGGTTTGGACATTTTTCTTTTGATGCAGACAGTCCTGAGAATAGAAATGGTGAGATTCCAAAAATAAAAGAAAAATTCTTACTGCATCTTGCATAGAGCTGGAACAGAGACTTCATGTTCTGTATGACTGAAATCAATTTGCTTTTCATAGAATAATTACAATAAAAGGAACATTGTTGTATAGTCCAGTACTAGACAGTTTTAATTGCAAAACGAAGGACACAAGTAAAGCACAGTAGAAAGGATAAATGGAGGAAAATACAAATGAAAATATTTTGGTCATTAGGGAAATGAAGCTGTGAGGCAAAAAGAGGCAAAGAGAAGACCGAGGCCAAGCAATGGTGCACAGTCCAAGTGTTAAGCACCAAATGCTGATTTCTTTGATGGGGGTAGGAGCATCCAGGACAGTCCAAGGAAGCAGGTGCTTGTTAGTGGCAGCTTGCTGAGAGCTCTGACACAGAGCAACCCCTCTGACACATTTGCCTGTACTAGAAGGAGAGGAATTGGATGCTGGAGTGCCTTGCACTCACTGGACTTCAGGTTTCTACCACTGAATGCTTAGTGGTGGCTGAGCAGCCTGGCTTTGGCTGCAGCTCCAAAGCCTGTGAGGGGTGGTTTTCTTAGACACCTACCCTTTAGCCAGGGATTACTGCTGCTATTGTCACTCCAATGCCCACATAAAATGGGAAGGGACAAGAGTGGTGTGCTCAAGCTCTTATGCTGACAAGAAATAATCAAATACATTTAAACATTCCCAATCTACTTTATTTTGGCTGTAAAATTTTAGTTTTGGCAGTTCAGCTGTGAAATCTTGGGCTGGTTTTAGCAGGGAGAGGGGAGGATTGTAAGTGAATTTTGCTGCAGCCATGTTGCACAAGAAGTTCACTTGAGTAGAAAAAAACAGGTAGTTTATTTTTTAACTTTTAGAAACTTTTATCCTTTTGCAGTCACCCTTTATCCATTTCTGCCCTTCTGTCTCAACTTTTTCTTCTTGTTAAGTCTCATCTCCCTTTTCTCCCACTTTATTTCTTCCATTTTTTTTACCTTGATTTTTTTCCTCTTCAGTATAGTGCTATTTCCTTCTCCCACTTCCTTCCCCCAGTTTTCTTCCTCTTTCACTAAATACAGTAAATGATATTTTTAATATTTTCCAGCACTGATTGGACTGTAAGGATTGAGGGTTCACTGGCAGTAGGTAATCTTGTACTAAATTGCAAGTTAACCTGCATGTAGCTATTGTGTTGATGAAACTTGGGTCCAGCACAGGTTTATTAGTAAGAAACATCCTTTTCTCTAAAAAACAATGAATATATTTAAACTAACAGAGCATACCTCAAGCAGGATCAGTCAAAAATGTGAAACTCAGATTGTTCTAAAGTATCTCCCAGGAACCTCACTCTCACTGGCTGTGCATGGTGCTCTCTCTCTTTATCAGGACCTACCTAGCTGTTTGCTGAAACATTGTGGTAGGGCAGTAGGCTTTGGCTTTAGCTTCACTATAAGGTTGTGTGGAAAGTGACTCTAATATAGATAGCAAATGGACCCAGAGATAAGTGGAAATACTGCAAAAATGTCAAGGAATAGGCAGAAGGTGATGACTGATTTTTCCAAGCTCTTTTCCAGACTCTGCTGCTGATATGTTGTGCTTCAGTTCTCCCACCTGTGAAATTTCTGATTTTTTTTCTTGTCAGGCTTTTCAAACACTAATGAAACTCTAGTTTCTTCAAAAAGATGAAATCTGAAAAGGAGTTTAGATTGTATTTTCACCAAGTTGTCAAGTAGATGGCCTACACTTCTTGTCACTCACTTCCCAGTGAGGTGATGTATCTCTCTGAGGTTTGGGAGTACCCTCAAGCTGGAATAAGCACAATGCAGGGGTGGTGGGGGCCTATCACAAGGACAGCAGAGCATTCAAAGCACTGTGACAGAGTTCCTGTAAAGGGAGCTGGTTTTCACTGTCATTGTTTGTGTCCAATGCAATTACCAGGTTACTTTTAATAGATGTTGGAATGGCTCTTAGCCTGTGGAAATTTCTGACACCCCCCATGTCCCTCTCCTCAGCAATGTTGCAAATCCTTCCACTCCCTCTCTAATCCCATTACACATACAGAGGCACAGATGTCTACAATAAAAGCTTTATTTTTTTTGTCTTTCCTTTAAGCTGTCTCAAGATTTATTAATTTCTCAGAGAAGGGATATATGTCCCTTATTAGCATGCTGAATTGTAAAGACTAAGTGCTCTGTAACATAGACTAAATGAGATCTGAAGAGGTTGGCACACAGCCTCATCTCTTGCTCTCTGTCTGTCTTCCACCCTAATTTGCTTTATATATAAAATAAAAATGTCAACTGACTCAGAGACAAACTGTGATCGGCATTTCTCGCGTCTCTATAAAAGCTGCCTCGATTATTCATCACTGCGTGCAGCAGCAGAAGTGATGCCATGTCATTCCTGTGTGAGCACCCAGCACACTCCCTTTGAAGTGAGCATCCAATAGGAGTCCCCATCAACCCTGCAGTGTACAGTCAGCTCTTAACTGTAAAAAAAACACTTTTGAAAATAAAGAGGGGGCGAGCACTGTATTGGCAAACAAGAGGGAGGATTTTGAAGAGCCAAGGGGGTTAGGGTAGCTAGGCTAAAAAAAACGTAGGAAGTTTGTTGCCTTTCATTTTCTTGATTTTTGGCTGATTTCTTCTGACATTAGTTACAGCATTGGGTATTTTGTCTTTTTTACTGACAGTTCAAAATTAAAATGAAAAGAGGACTCGGAACAGATGTTGTTACTATAGATGGCTAGAGTGGTACTTATTATATCTTATTTTTGACTTCTGTCAACTCAAACAGCTTCTTGTCTATTCCTCACCTTAAAAAAAAATTAAGTCACCCATGGCAAAGTCATGGCACAGCCACACCCTGTCAAATTCAGTGTTGCAAAAACTCTCTATCAATCAGCCACCCAGATGTCACTGTGCAGCCATCACACGCCACATCTCAACCATGGCAGCAGAATGCTGTTATTCAGTCAATAAATTATACAGTATAGCACCTCTCCTTCTTCTGGCACAGAAATAGCATAACCAGATTTTAGCTATTGAGATTGATGCCAATAAATTTTTGGTCATCTCCCTTCATGTCTATTATTATGCTTTACACTGTAATCAAAGAGAACTTAGCACTGATTAGTTATCAGGTAGTGGAAAAATGTGGGTGAGTTTTTAGCGTCACAACTTTGGATGGAAGATTACATTACTCTCATATGTATACAGCACACAAAATGGGAAAAGGAAGTGGTGACGATTGTCAGTATAAAAGGTGCAGTATCTGCTTAAAAATTACTGAGTTTCCTCCGATATGTCTCTTCTTTCCATTTTAAAAACAGCAATGAATTCTTCAGTATAGTGTCACTGCCCAAGAGTTTAAAAATATCACTCATGTATATCAAATTACTGCTTAAAACAAAAGGTAACTTGTGTATAATTTTAGAAATAAAGTACTAAATATGATTATAACTGTATATGGGGTCAGGTTCTTCCTTTCCTGAAGATATTTGTAAAAACATTTCTCTATTTTGTAGGTTTTATAGACTTTAACGTGAGCATGTAGCCATGCAGTCATCTATCTCTAAAAACTATTTATGAAAAGTGATTTAGCATTTGCTGCTTATCACTCCCCCATTTGAAAACTTTTTTTCCTGTAGTCGGGAACTGGAAACAGTACTGTGCTACCACTCGCGCTCTGTGAATAGCAGATAATTGAAGTGAGCAGCTCGCGAATGTTCTGGAGGCGGAAATGTGCTCAAATGAACTATTTGGTGGATGTTTCTGAATAACAAATCCATTCACAGAAATATGGTTCAGTCCATGAGGAATAAAGAAAGGCCAAAATTGTATGGATTTTACTTCCAATGAATTAAAAATCTAACCATAATTGGTATTACTCAGTGATTTATACCAGTATCAATGATAAAAGGCTTTGTAAAAGTGAGTTAGGAGTTCTGCCTTCTGCAGAGACTATGCAACTTTTTTTGGTCATAAGAAAGAGTTGGTGATGAGTCAGAGCAGTGTGCATCACAGCTTTGTAGTAGTAAGGAACCCTCTGGCTCCATCTGGGTGTCTATTACAAGAAAAGGGTCGAGCTATGAAATGGTAGTGCAGGTTTTTAACCATTCACCCATCTCTCAGAAAGACTGGAAAGGCTGAGGTTTGAAATTTGGTTATGATAAATGTACAATGTACTTTTGGTTATGACAAATGCACAAGCCTTTGGCAGTGTTTTCTTTCTGCTTTTACATTGAAAATGGGAACAGATCCAAAGCTCCTTGAATCTGAATTTGGACTCAGACTCAGGGACTCAAGGACTCGGAAGATTGGAGGCTCATCCTTATCAGAGATGAACTAGTATCACTCAAAAAACTCGTCACCAAAATATGGTCCAGTGCTTCATAATTTCAGCAGCTCCGTATATATGTATAGGGTTATGTTCATAGTCTAAAATGAGTAGAAGTTAAGAGGTAGTTGCAAAAATCCTGTACTTTGTGAGGGTTTCTGTACTTTGTGAGCTATTTCCTATCTTGTAAAGCTTTTTTAATCTGTTTTATTGAAATTGGAAATTTAATCTGTTATTTGTCCCAAATATGACACCTGTTCTACATGGTTAAGTTTTATTCTTTGTTGCAACTTTTGAAAGCTATGCTCAAGTGACAATTAAAGCCTAACTTTTCATGTGACTTCACAAAAGTTCATATCCTACTTTGGATGTCTTTGTTACTGCAGCAGTGGTAGCATTGTGAGCTGAGAGCTGAAAGGGGCTGAGGTGGTATCATTTTTCAAAAGAAAAGCCTCTATTCCAGAAACTGACATTACTTTGATTATGGAGAAAACCCAACTAATCTCTTTGTTGAGAAGACTTATGAACTTAATGTAAAGCCTCACCAGTTTTCTCAGTGTATTTTTAATTTAGAAACTTAATCATGTTTCCATCGCTAACAAATTTGCTGAATCAAAAGGTATAACAGTGATCAGATCATGTCACTGAATGAATTATGTTCATGAATAACTCTAGTAAGAATAACCATATATTCTGGGAGATAAGTGGTTGTGGATAAAATCATAAAGAGTGTCTGTTTTCAAATTCTCTTTGGTACTGTGATTTGTGTCCAGTCTCTGTGATCTGAGAATGGGTATTTTCTGTCACCATCTAGGATTTTACTCATGTTGTAGACTAATTCTTCTTTCCATTGTCCTATACAAATTCTAGTTAATTTAATGGGAGTGATAGAAGAGTAATGGAGTAGGGGGAGATTTCCAACCTCAAGGGGGGAAAAAACAAAGAAGAAAAAATGAAGAAATTGCTTCATAGAGCAGAGCTTGGCATTAATGCTTAAACAGATGGCAGTGATGATAGGACTGCAGGCAGCAGCAAGTCAAGGTAGAGCGGACAGAGAATATTTGTTTTGTACATGTGCATGATAAGTGGGAGCAGTCACATCGCTTGTTCTTTTTATAATGTGAGTCATGACAAAACTGCTTTAGCTTTCAGGAATTTTAAAGAGAATGAGGGGAGGAAAACACTTGGTATCTGCAATTTAATGCTTTTAACTGGAGAAAGAGTGGTAAGCTAATACTCAAGTGTTTCACGTGTGCAGGCACTAAAATACCCAGAGAGTAGTTAAGTACTCCTTGGAGAAACCTCACAGCCACCTCATTCTCTCCTCATCACGACAACCTCACTTCCCACGGTTAAAAAAAAAAAGAAAGAAAGAAAAGGAAAAAAACCCACCCTGGGTTGCCAGTAAGGTGGGAGATGTGTGGATCATTTTTCAGTTCTGCTCTTTTCAGAAGCTCTTCTACTTGCCTTCTCTTCAGCTGGCCCTCAGATGTTTAAGTCATTATCTATTAATTTTCTCTGTGTAGTGTCGCCTCAGGTATAATTTCTTTCAGGTCAAAGGAAATCTAGGGTAAGCTCCCAACAGTTACTATCTTATCAAAAAAGAGTCCCTACAATACAGCATAATGGCACTGGACATAGGTCTGGTCCTATTCTTCAAAAAGCCAATGGCTGTCTCTACCTGAGCTGTAGGATACGCTCTGCTCTGTCTTCACAGTCAAAGCTCATGAGCAGTGCTGTGTGCTTGAGCACCTCTGCTTCTGTCTTGTGGAAGCACCCATATAGGCAGCTATACCCAGTCTCCCATAAACGAATCAATTACAAATTCATCATTACAAAAAACCCCAAACCACAACACAACAGAAAGCAAACCAACTAACCAACCAACCAACCAACCAACCAAAAAACCCCCAGAAATAAAAAAAGTATTTGCTGTTTTGCTGAGAATATTAGGTTACACAACTAAGAGATGGAAAAGCCTTGCTATATTCCATTTAGTCAATTTGCTTAAGCACAAAGCAGAATTATTCCCCAGCAGTGTAACTTTCAGGGTTTTTCTGTTATGTATAAAGGTAGTATTTATTACATATTTATTACTGCAGAGCCACTGGGATTTTCATGTTACTGTTGCAGCTAATGAAGTGGCACAGTTCTACCCTGAGGTCTGACCTAGGCAGCTTCTTGGGCTCTTGTCTGTTTTCTTGCCAGCAAATTATCACTGGCTAACTTTGTTTTCCTGAAGGGATTGCTTCTGGATTCAAAAGCACTTAAGGAAAGAGTTATAAGGATGAGAGAAGACAAAGGATGAAGAATAGGAAAATTGTTTTTATGCTGGAAAATATAGCTGAAAAGGGGATTTGGGAAAAATATTGGCAACCAATTATTCAGTTCATTGGTAACCAATTAGTAACTGTTGTGAGTATATCAAATTCCTTTAACTCATGGGGTGCTTGTTAGCTTGCAGGATTGAGTGTGTGGTACTGAGATTCATAAGTCTTAATTATCAGCAATTCCTAGACACATTTGACTGTGAGTCATGGCAAGCAGGGCACTTCTGGTCTTATCTTAGGTTCTGCTTCTGTGCCTGTGTACTGAAAGAGATTCTCCTTGCCATGCATAATGACAATGTTTCAATGACACAGCTTTAGGACATCTCAGATAAAAACAGAAAAGCTGGGCCACATGGCACCAATAAATTTATTCTGCTTTCTCAGATTTTTTCAAAGGATTTTGGTGTGTACTTAGACACTTTGTGCTGGATCTCAGACTGACTGGTTTTGCACCTCTGATTATATGCTGGGTTGGGTGCTTTCAACCCCAACTGACATGACCATAGCCTCAAATGTTCTATCACATTCTCTGGCTAATTTTAGAGAGGTGAAGCTGTGTGTTTATTCCTGATATGTATCAAATTAGTACTGTTAGAATGTGTGAATGTCTGTTATTAATGATTGTGCAGTCGTGCCCTCTTGTCAGAGAATATTCAGGGACAGCCAGCAGGGTGTGGTATTGGAGAAGTCACAGGAGTCTCCTATCTAGGAGAATGGATTAAGGATTATTACAGATGCTCAGTTTGGTTGTAACTGGTGATTTTATCTGTCTTGTTTTGCCCTGTGTCTCTCCAATTCATTTCAGAGACTTTATCCTCTGTTCCAAGCCACTATCATGAGTGTGCTCTCAGACATGTGAGTAGGCTATGTCCAGCTCCTGCAGCAAGGAGTTCAGTTCCTGCAGAATTTCACAGCCTGCCTTGTGGTCTCAGAGTGCTCTTATGCAGTGTCTAGTATTGGAGAAAAAATGGGATATGTAAAGGATACCTCTGGGGAAAGCAGAGATGGAGAACTTCCTTTTTTTACTGTAAGGAAGCATCAGTTATGATTAATAAGTGAGCAGTTTGACTGACCTCCATGCAACTCTCTGTAAGTTGCAGATACCTTTTTACATCAAATAAATCAGTTATTAACTTAGTAAATTGGGTTGGTGTTAATTTTTGAGAGGCTATTCAGAAAAGTGTAGGTGTGGACCTGAACTCAGCAGACAGAAATTCATTTGTTCTTTTTGTAAATCTAAAAATGCCTTTTGGTGTCAGAGTCTCAGGAGGTGCTGGAACATTTGCTGTACTAGTGGTTCCTGTTGGACTCAGTTCAGAATGGAGATAGGTTGTCTTATCATGGAGTAAATATTAAGGAAAGAAAGAGGTCTCACTGTTATCTCCCCCCTCATATATCCATGAGGCACAGTGATATGATGACCTCTGATGATGCATAGGGATGAATCTACCCCATCCTTTATATGGGAATTAATCTGGAAATTTGTGAGTCAAATCTCCTAAACTATTTTCTTCTTTGTTAATATGAGTTTTGGGCTCTACATTATAGCTGTAAAGAAGGGTTTGAAAGCAGATGCTAGGCATCAGAAGGCAGCTATTTCTGAGTTGAAACGTGACAATTTTTTAGATCCACAGGTTCTTTTACTCTGTCCACTGAAGTTCCCATTTTGTTCTCTCTCTCTGGTCTTTTAAGCTTTGTGAGTTTGCTCCCACTATTAACCTTTTTCTTAGCAGCATTTTCCTGTCTCTCTGCTGCCTCACATCTAACTGATCTTCTGTTCACTCTTTTTAGGACTCATCTTTTTCCCTTGAATTGCACTTGTCAATTGCTACAGTATCTGAGCCAGGTCTCTTTTCAAGAATAGAGGGAACAGCTTTTTAAGTGTGAGAAACTCAGAAAACTGAGAATGATTTTTCCAGAGCTCACTTCCCTCCACTCTTAAACTGCCAGAGGTTTCATCCATAGTTACCCAGAGCAGGGAGAGATGTTTGGAGAACAGACTTTGAAGGGTGAGGGAAACAGGGGCAGAGGAAAAGAGACTTCCTCCTTTCTGTACTAGGAAGCTTTCCCCTAGGATGGGAATGGTGTACCTCTGCATAACAGAGCAGACCAAGAGGGAAAAAATCTCCAGGGAACTGCTGGATTTCCTCTCTCTCTTTTTTTTTTCATCCTGTAATGCACAAAGCTTTGCTTGAGGAAGGCTCTTTGTCATGTTTTCTTCCTTTCTGAAGGTAAAAAAGGAGTAGTTTAAGTTCTGAGTTTCATTCCAAATGTAACAGAAGAGCTTTTTGAAGTCAAGTTTACCTACAGTTCTCAAGAGTTTGTCTTCCCTTCCACACTGTGCTCTCAGTTGGTGTGTGTGAGGCCTCTGGCACCCTAGAGGGAGGAAATGTATCCTGGAAAGGTAGTTCTTAGTCTTGCATGAGTATAAAGCTGTTCCCTGAAATCCTGAATAGAGAGTTGGCTATGGTCCCAGCTGGAGATGAGAGCATAGTAAATTCAGTCTGTGAAAAGCCCACTTACACAAGGGACTAGCTTAGGTCACTTGCAGTCCTTTCTTCTTTTTGCCGCTGTGATGCAATGGAAACAGGAGCGAGTCGTCAGAGGACTGGTGTCCTGGGATGAACTTGGATCTAGAATTGACCTCGTCTCCTTTGCTTTCTCGTCCTTCTCTCTTCCTCCCATTTCCTTCTATTATTTAATTTTATAAACAAACGTCCCCCAGTGTGCACTGTGTAAATATTGTCACTGAATTACTGTCTGTTTGCTTAGCTCATTAGAGAAAGCCATGATAAGCTTTTTAATTACAAAATTACCTTCGCCAAATCAATTTCTTTCCTTTAATGAACTGAAGAAAACTGCAAATGGGAGGGGTAACATTCTGTTTTCCCCTGAAGCATAAAAACCCGCAATTTCCTACATAAAATCAAGGTAGTCAAGAAATAGATTTTCTAAGTAGTTTTAAAAAGCGTAACTTGAAGAGTATCTTGAGCCTCTTTTTGTTTTCTGTCCTGTATAGTTACTCCTTTTGGTGGATTGTTTTGTGCTTATCTCTTTTACATTTTATTCTATGTACTTATCTTCACCTTAGAGCACCAACCAGAACTGAAAGCAAAGTGTGTGAAAGCAAAACCATTCACATAGCTTTTATACCATGCTCCTTGATGAAATGTTGCTTCTCTGGAAGGACAGCACCAATAGAAGGAAGGTTCTTCAGCAATTCCAGAGGGAACTGGTTGGATGGAAAGAGATTGTTAGTGGCTTTACAGGCAGTTCGTGTCAAAAGAATTGTGGTTCAGAAAGGAAGGAAGACAGACAAATCGATTGAATTGGTCAGTGGCCTGATGAATGTGTTTGCAGTCCACAGTTTTGCTGTAAGACCTTGAGTTGAATAAAATGTTAAAAATGGGATAGCCTGAATGATCCTAGGACATCGATGGGTAGACTAGGGCAGAAATAGATGCATTTAGTATTGCATTTCTCAGTTGTGGACTCTATTTCAGTGCAAATACAGTTATTACTTTTGTCAATGGAGTGACAAAATGAGGGGAGTGTCTGCATTTTCACAACTGATTTTGTAATCTAACAACTCAGGTGAATCAATCAGAGAAGAGGGTTTGTGCTAAGGTACTGGTTAAGACTGTAACCTAGAGCAAGCTAGGCATGGAATAACTCCCCCTTTTGTTTATTTACTTTTGAGGGTTGACCTCTCTTGTAAAGTAGTGGGATAGACAGGTGTGTACAGTAACGTGTTAAACTGCTTGAGATACATTTTCCAAAGCTTATCTGTCAGAATTTTCTGTTTACTTGATTCTTAGAACTGGGACTGGCATTAAAGGATGAGATTCTTTACATATTTGTGTGAGATTCCCTAGTATTAGTAAAGCTAACACTTAATTTGTCATCTGTACACTTCACTATCAATGTTCTACAGTGTTCGGTGGGAACAACCCACACTTCTCACAGCTTGCTTATTCTTATCTTATTTTTCTGTGGGTTCTTTCAGTTCTACCACTGGGGCAGATTTTCTTTACAATTCTGCTGAGTGTGACCTAATTATTTCATTCCTTCTCAGCTCACCCAGTGTAGAGGGTTAGGAAATACTTAGCACCATGGCATCGAAAAGAACCAAGCTCCAAACAATACTTTTGAACCCTTAAAAAAAATCATTTGGGGCTCAGATGAAAACTACAGCAATGAAAACTACAGCCAAAACTTTTTTCCACCAAATCAACACTCCAGTTTCTTGCCACTTAGGTTGTTGCTTAGATAAGAGAGCATGATGGCAATCACAGGCCTTACAGAGAGGAGAAAAAACTAAGGGTTCAAAGCTCCTAGAAGTGTTCCCCTGACATACAGAGGAGCTCCTTTCAGCAGGCCACTGAAATCTTGCATGGACATAGGGAACTGGCTGTGTTTGTTACTGTGCATCATCTCTGTTCCCTACAGCTGAGAAAGCTTCAGCAAGAATATCAGAAAAGATAAGCCTGATTCTCTCCTGACCTGTATTGCATTGGACTTGTTCTTAAACATAATGAACCAAATTTTGGAGCATTTTTCTGCTGCTTTCATAATATAAAGTTGGTATTTATTTTCTGTATTTATTAATAATGAAATTAATTTTTCATTAATTTCTGGCTGGCAGAAAAATGACCATGGGAGTGCTGCTATAGAGAGGTGGGCATGGCTATGACTGTTCTCAACTTCTTTCTACTAATTGCAAGGATAGCTCTTTGAAACTATAAATAGGATAACAGCAATCAAAGCAGTTTCTTGGAGACTGAAATGGCAGTTAGCCATTTCTACCTTCCACCCTCAAACTGCAAACATAGCTTTTTTGCTACTCTCAGTACACTCAGAATGTGTTTGCTAAGTGAATCCATGTGCTGCAGATGAACAGGTGTCCCTTATGTCAGATTACAAAACATCCTAGATCTGCAAGGCCCCTGGTCTCCTGGGGAGTAATAATGAAAGAAAATCCAATCTTCTGTATTTAAGCAGTAATAAGAATTCTCAGTGAAGCAGAACCCTTTTCTGTGCCTCTCTCCTGCTGCCTGCTGTTTCGCATAATGATTGTACCGACTGAGAGAATGCACCCAGGACTTCTTAGTACAGTAGTCTGGCTCCTTTTGGTGAAGGCAGGGTGGATCCTTGATTTCAGCCCATGCTTTTCTATGCTCCCCAGTAGCTGACTGATCAGAGAGGTGAACAAGGAATTTGAGAGGTTTTGTCCTCTGAAACTCAATTGAATGCACCTCGGTGTAAAGTGCTGTAGAGTTTTTAATAGCAAATAGTAGTTGTGAGAAGCATGTGAAGGTCAATGAACACCCATTACTATGTATTATTTCTTCTTACAGACAGGTTCCAAACCTGTGTTTGGTGTTTCATAGATACCCTGAGGCAGACAAGTTAATAAGAAACAACTGAACCCATGCTTCTAGATCAACCTAAAAAGTTCTTTCTCCAGTTAGTATAGGATTTACTGAGAAGATACTTCCAGAGTGACTGACCCTTTCTGATTCTGAGTATCTTTTTCTGGAGAACCATATCAGGGAAAGAAGATCCATGGCTTGGTGAGATTTTCTAGGAACCATTTCACTTAATAGATTGTTAAAGGCATAATACCAAAAAGGTGAATAGCTTGTCAGAGCCTGCTGCACTTCAGCACCAACCTCTCTTGATATTTTCTAGTCAAGACAGGGAAGCACTATTAGGAGCTGGAGAAGCCACTTCCCAGCACTTTAAAAGAGAAAAATTACAAGTAACCTGGTCATTTCATTGTGAAAAATCCCCCAAAGAATTTGAGTTGTGTGTCTTTGCAATGGACCCAGTTAATGCAAGATGTAAGAGGTCGTGTTGCCACTGAGTTCACATGAGTTGCTCCCCAGGAGAGAGCAGTGAGAGGGCATGCACTCGCCCTCCTCTCTCACTTTCCCACTTGCCTGCCTGCGCCTGCTTGTGTAACCCTGCTGCTTCTCCTCCTATTATCCTGTCTGCTGATCCGTGCCTGATGGTGGTGTCAGGCCTCCAACACCACCAACTCTCTGATTGCTGCACTCTGTGCACTTTAACATGACAATTAAAAACGATTTACAAATGGTCTTTTCAGTTCCAAATAGAGAGCAGCAAGAGGCTGTGATGCTCACTGTGGTATCAGAGAATCCATCCATCTTGGCAGCTGCTGCCTTTGCATTTGCTGCTTCTGTGTCCCAGGGGTTTCACCTAGGATACCTGTTCTCCAAGGGCTGCTTTGTTAGGGCACTCTATAGGGCTGGAGGGATGAGTAGACCACAGTCAGGCTTCAGGAGATAAGGAGCTATTTCCAGAAAAGAGGCACTTGGTAGGTTTATGGGGCTGTTATATGGATATAACTGTATGATGGGAGATGAGTATGCAGGAGGGAAAGTGCTGGCATGGGGACTGATTATTAATTGTCAATCAGGGATGACTAAACAGCATTTACTGCTTGTTATTGTCAGTCTTCCTCAGAGAGAAAGTTGAACTAGTGATTGATCCATAAGCATTTTGGAAGTTATTAATGTAATCTAATTCTGAGTAACTAAGCTGTAAGGCACTGTATAGGCTCTGAAGAGAAATGAGATGTCAGAGAGTTTTGGAGCACCAATATCAGACACTCATCCTGAATCACATTCTGAAGAGGGCTGCTAGGTCCTGCAAACACAGTATGAGTGCCTGCTCCTCTCCTCTTCATTACACTGAGTAGCTTTATTTGCCTAGGACAGATCTGTGAATCTGTGTTTGGTCTTAGAACAGGTATGGCTCAAGTTGTCATTCCCAGACCTGATGATCTGACACTTTTATCAAATAATTTTGTTTTCTTTTGTTTTTTTAGGGTCAGGTATGTTTTCAGTCTGTGACAGGAACTCCTCAAAAAGTCCTGTCCATGTTTACAGTGATTTCAGTCCCTATCTTTGCAGCAACTGAGTTGCATTAAAATACAAGTATACTCTGAAGGATAAGGTTTCCTCTGACAGGAAGGATTAATGACGAGAAGATTTTTGCCAATCGTTAAGAATTGTCAGTGAAGAAGATGCAGCTGCTATGATATTTTGTCCACCAACAGCCTTAGCCCAAGGCTGCTTTTACTGCCTAGGGTTAGGGTTAGGCTGACACTTAGGGTTAGGGTTTTCAAAACCACAAAGCCCAGGGCTCCAGGCACACTGCAGCTGCAAAAGACATCCCATGGGAAACACAAAACTCCCAAAACATGCTTTTCTCCAGAGCTCTTTCCTTTCCAACAGCCTTAGCCCAAGGCTGCTTTTGCTACCTAGGGTTAGGCTGACACCTAGGGTTAGGCTTTTGAAAACCACAAAGCCCAGAGCTCCAGGCACACTGCAGCTGCAGAAGGCATCCCATGTGAAACACAAAACTCCCAAAACATTCCTTCCTCCACAACTTTTTCTATTCAATCAGCCTTAGCTGAATGCTGGTTTTACTGCGTAGGGTTAGGGTTAAACCTAGGGTTGGGCTTTTGAAAACCACAAAGCCAGATCTCCATGCACACTGCAGCTGCAAAAGGCATCCCTTTGGGGATCAAATGGGTTCTAGTGAGAAATCATGGATAATATTATAAACATGTGAAGAAGATTTTCTTACCACTTTGGCAGGACAGATATGTTATGTTCTTGTGTTGTAGTGGTCATACACTGGCCTACTCAGTAAATATTTTTTGCACAGTGGAAGCAAGAAGAAAAACTGGAAAGAGGGATTTAGATTGTATTAAAACAGTAAACGTAGATGAGTTACAGGTCTTTCAGATGTATGTACAGGTGTAGTGTCAAATTTGCAGTCAAATGGAGTAAAAGTATCTACTGATCTCAGACTCCTCTGCCGTAGATTCCAGCCCCAGAAGGGGCTTTTAGAAGTCTTGAAATGCTAGAACAACACGAGATTCAGCATAGCTTCATGGGTGGAGCTGATCGAGTTACCTTGTGGAATAATTGTTACAGGATGGGAATGAGTTCTGAAGAGGGTGACAGTGTTATTGCAGTGCCTAGGCCTGAACTATCTGGGGAGCTGAACATCAGGACAGAAATGTTTGAGAATATGACACGTATCACTTGGCCACAGTTTGTGCACTTCTGCTTCATGCTTTAAGTCATTCTGTGCTATAAACTCTGGAAATGTTTTATGTATTTAAGGAAAAATGATGGATAAAATAAACTGTGATGTTAATTTAAATGAGATAAAATAATTTACGCCTTATATTTCCTTTTTCTTACCCCATCACCACCACCAAGTCAGGATGGCATATTTTTTTTCATGACAAAAAGTATCATGTCCACTATGTCATAGTCTGATGTGTGATGTACCTTGACATGACAGAGAGTGACATTGTGGGTCAGGACCTGGAGCACAATTGTTAAGCTAATTTCAAAAATAAGTAAATAAAAAAGTGAGGCAAGTATTGGATGTTGGACTTAAAATGCAATTTTCCTCACAACTTTTTAACTCTGGACATCTCCAAAGATTTATTATTCAGATGTGTATGAATCTCCGCTTTCAGAACACTTGAAAAGATGAAAGATGCTGCTACTGCCTTAGGGAGCAGGCAAATAGAAATGGAAAGAAGTGATATAACATGCCCAAAACTGACCCACGTGTAGAATTGGGGATATAAGTCAGGTGAGTTGCAGCTTGGTTTTCAACCCCATTATAGTACTTTTTAAGGGATGGGGAACCCCAGATTTTCAGCAAAAGGAAATGGAAATTAAGCAGTGACTTTGAGGGTGGTGACTGAACAAAGGTGATATTTATGGTAATGATTTTGCTAGCTAGAGGTCATATTAGGTGAAGTTAGGGTTCCAGTGTAGTTCTTCAAAAACACTGAGTTTTTTATATGGCAGCATTCATCCTTCGTTATCTTCTGCAGGTAGAAGAGCCTCTACAATAGCTCTGTATTTGTAAACCCAAGGCATGGCTCCATTTCAGTTCTCTTTGAGTCTAGGCACATAGATCCTGAGCAATAGTTAAACTGTGTTTCAGTGTGTGTTGCTCAAATCATAGGAGGTAATTAATTCAGAAAACAACATTCTCATTTTTCTGCTCCTCCCATTCCAGCAACATAAAAACAAGATCAGTCTATAGAGCTGAGGCGTTTGCAGCATTCACAAGTGAAAAGTTGTCAGACACTGAAACACAGGTAAATTAAGGTAAATTACCCTTAATTACAGTGTTGTGTGTGTCTGTATCATACACATTCCCTCCCTACCACCCAACCTGCTTCCTACCTCCCCCAGCTCAGCTGCGCTTGCCAGCTCCTGAGGACCAAGGTATGTGCACTGCAGTCAACAGAACCTTTTTCATCTGCTTAGGCTAGAGCAGGATTTGAAGAGACTTTGTGATGAGGCTGTTCATCATGGGCTATGTTAATCATGAAGGCAGTGAGAGAACCAGATTGTGCTTCAGGGCATGTCTGCATCCAGCACAGCAGCCATCACACAGAATCTTCTTGTATAGCTGTCACGACTGAATTTTGGTTTTCCACCAAGACGATAGCACAGGCTTGCCATCTTGTTATTCCATAACACCCTCTTCAATACCAGCAAATCTCTTGCAGTTGGAGGGGAAGAGACAAAGCACTTCCCTCTAGCAAAGGACTTTGGGGAAAGATTTCTGCTAGCCAGCCTGATGATCTGAGAAACAGGCCAAGCTACAAGCTAGTGGCCTGACAGCAGAGTTTCACCTAGATAGCTGACATCATCACCTGGTTCTATCTCATCTCAAGAATGGCCTTTTCTTGTCCTGGGAATTATTTACTTTGGGGAAGAGCTATCCTGATCAGACCCCTAGTAGGATCAGGGAGTATTTAAAAGTGTATATAGAAGAGATAAGACATTAGCGGGGCATTGTGTTATTTCAGGATGTTTTAAACACAAGCCTTACACAAATACTACACTGTGAATCAGCCTTGGCTTTGGATCTTGTTTTCCAGTCCCAGGCATCTCTGAAAACGTCTCCTTGTTGAGGAGAGACCATGGCAGCCTTGGATTTACTTCTGCATATTGAGAGTCACAAGATAGTGGGAAGAACCAGAGCTCGGGACAGGGAAAGCCTCTCTGCAGGTTTGACATACTCTGTTGAGGCATAAATATGGCATCTTTTGCATGCCTGACACATGAAGCAAAGATAATGTAACAACTTCCCTATTTTATTTCCCCTAGTTTAATTAGCTCTTTCCAAATGACCCTTTTCCTTTCTGGTCCTTTGGATTCCTCCTGAACCCCACAGCCCATGGATAGCACTTCTGAATATGCATGAGCTGATAAGAGAATCTAATGTGTGAATCACACTTAAAACAGACCCACCCACTCACTCCCTGACATCCGCTTTTTCAGAACTGTGAAGTGAGAGCAATTTTAAAATTAGAAAGCATGTCATCAGGAACTTTTATCAGCCCTCAGAGAAAATAAATAACCTCTCAAGATGTGAGAATGGATTTAACTAATGCAATTGTTTATTTATTTTTGCAGTTCTAAAAAAAATGCTTTCATATTTCTTTAATATCGATGCTCCTCTTCAAAAAATGAGCAGTAATTGTAATGACTGTCAAAGAATACTGTCATCTCCAGTTCTTCTTCTATGTCTCCTGAGATCCTAGCATGTAGTTTCCAAGGGTTTACTTTTGCATGTGGTATGCATGCAACTTATTTCATTGGGAAGAACAAAGGGAAGAAATTCTTTTTTACTGGTATATGTTTTTCTGGAACATTTTCAGTTTAAAAGTAAGCGGTGTTGTGTAATTTTTAGTGTGGGTGCATTTTTAAGAAATGGAAGAAATCAACCCAACTAGGAACTTAAATTGCCAAGTTTTAACAGAATAAATAAACACAGAGGAAAAGAACCTAACATCTTATTTTGATGTTTGGTTTTTCTTTTAAGTGTGGTCTGTGGGGTCTTTACTTTTTCATATATTTTAAGACTGGGATATGTGCTAAAAACACAGGACAGGAGGGTGGTCTACAAAGGAAATTAGTTGACTTCATGTAGCCTCACAGCCTTGTGTTCTGATGTCACAAGACCTCAAATAGCATTAGTTAGGGCTTAAAGAAAAGATCTCCAAAACACCCCAAAGAAACAGTTTTTTGCAGGAATTCCTAGGGATGACTTGATAGATGGTCTTTTGCCCCTTGAAGGGGTTCTGATTCTGCTGGTCTTTGGGGATAATGCATAGGTCTATTTCATGAGTGTTGGTGTTTGGAAAGATCTTCTGTCAGTTTTCACAATTGCAGATATGTTAAATCCAGGGTTCTGGTCTTGTTCCAATTTGAGGAGCTATTTTCTGCTTAGTTTCTGCAGCAGATTTGTATTGGCTGTGATCTCCTCCTCCATTTGCTGTGTTACATTTTCATGTTTGCTGAGCTTTTTTAAACAGCCACCACATTCTCCTTCTGTGTGTATTAAAAACTACTTCTGGAGTGGAACATGGCAGCAAAATATTATACTTCACTTAAGAGGAGATGTGATAATGCTATAACAAATCAAAGCCACAAAAAGAAATTTAAGAAAGACAGAAACTAATTATTTAGTTGGAATTTTGCCAGGGTAGTGGGATTAAAAGGCTTATGCAGAAAGACTAGAAAGCATTTATGAATGAAGTGAAAGATGCCTTAGACACAAGAAATGGCAAACACCTGTGCCATCTAGTCCTTCCCTTGGCATTTGCTACAAGTTTGTTCTTTATGTCACAATCACTAGTGATACATCCAGTTTAATTATAAATGACTATGGCAACACAAATTCCACCATCACTCTGTGGAGGCTGTTCCAGGGACTTTGTTGCCGAATAGAAATGCATCCTGACATTTCTCCTGTGTTTTCCTTTGTGTCTTTTTCTTCTTAATTGCACAACCTGGAATTGTTTCCTTCCCCTCCTTATATCTCTCCCCTTTCGCATTATGTGCCCTTGAAAAGCTCACAGACATTTATGGAAGCTCACTGTTTTCTGTGAGATTGCCTTTCCAAGCATCAGGGAGGTTTTGTCAAACAGCCCCTGTGATCGCTTGTAGCCTTGTCCAGGAGCAGTTTGAACTGTAACATTGACTTAAAATCACTGTCTCCATTGGATGCTGGAGACACCCAGAGCTGGAAGGACAGGAGAAGGGTTATGAGGCACAAGGAGGCCAGACATACTCGCCCACTGGCCCAAGTTCCTTTTCAAGCAGGTTTTGTTCATGCCAGCTTAGATTGCCTGTTAGATCTCATTGGAAGAGGTGGGCTGTTTAACAGAAAATATTTTTAAAGATTTGTTGGCATATCAGGTTTTCCAGAGCTTTGCTATTAACTGTGAATGTTAGTGGCAAAATATTCTCCCTGTGCTATAAGGAACTTAACTTTCCATTGTGTGGCTGCTCCATGGCTTACCTTAAGTAGCACAAATAATAAATAGGCAGCTGTAAATGTAGTGACTAGGGACTGGATCTCATTCAAACTCAGGAGGCAGGAGTGGTTTACAGGAAGGGCTTTAGTATTTCAGACTGCTGTTCCCTTTGTTCTCCATTCTCTCAGGCTGTAGCATCCCTCTGTCCTAAGTATGTACATCACTCCTGTTCCCAGGGCTCATAATCAGTGTTAGTTTTGCTTTATGGAAGGTGGCCATATTTGCAGATTTTCTTTTAACATTTTCTTCTAATACTTGAAAATAAGCATAAAGGGAGTTCTGAATTCTTTAGCGTGTCTTGATAAAAGTACTAGAAGCAACACGTATGTTTTTCTGAGAGCTAAGGACGTTTTCCAGTATGGCAGGCATTTATCTTGCAGTGAGCTGGGAGGCCTCTGTATCTGCAAGCTTTACTAGCTACAAGATGACATTATTTAATTACTTAGGTATTCTAAGTTTATGTAATACATTCAATGGATATTATTAACATTGTTTTGGGAGGAAAAGAGTGGCTGTTTAATTTCTTTCTTCCTTCTAATTATAGCATAACTTAGACATCGTTAATAACTTGTCTTTAGAAAATTGATAAAATGTTGCTTTTACTAAAAAGAACACAGTAAATTTTGCTTTTACTAAAAGGAACACAGTAAACAAAAATGGTTTTGATTGCTTCTCCTGACATACTGTCTCAAACAGAACTTAAAAGTCAGAATAGATCAGATAATTTGACAAAGAGCCAAAAGTAAACAGATTGCTGGTTTTGTCTGCTAGGGGTTTATATTCATTTTCAGAGTGTGTGTGATTGAGTGGGACTAGTCAGGAGCAAAGGTAGAAAGTAAGATGAAACACAAGTCCATAAAGGGAAAAGAAAATGAAAGCTTCCTGAGTGAGTGTCTGGAAAGTAGTTCTTCAGATACTGGGAAATGATGAGGCATCCCTGGGAAGCCTAGGGGAGTGTTACTAAAACTAGAACTTCATAGTGTCTTCAAGTTTTATTTTAGAACAATGCTATCAGACCTAACTCAAGCCCCAGGGAAATTTCTGACATTGCATTTGTTACAGGTATGTCCTTTATTATTGCTTAATTTTGCTTTTCAACCCTAGCATTAACATTTAGAACATTATAATCTAAAAGACTTTGTGTTTGTGTTCTACAGCTGGGGCTGTCAATCAGTCTGTTGTTATCAGGTTTGTTCCATCGAAGTTACTCGACTGGGGCCCAATTATCCTATCTTTTATGCAGTGTGAATTTGACAAATAAAGGTGCAAGTTACAGTTGATCATTCTGGAGGGAGTGTGAGTTTTAGGAAGATGGTATCATGTAGTTTCAGAAGAGCCAAGGGGTTTGAAGGCATATAAAAGGTTCAGGGCTGGTCTTCAGTTAAGGTGTGGTGAGACCCATATGCTTCATTATCTTTCTCTCAGATTTGGATTAAAATGGGAAGAGCTAAAGCTACTTCATTTAACTGTCCCTTGATCTGTTTTATGGGACTTGCCTTGATTGCTAATAAGGGAATGCAAAGAATATTGCTACAGTACTAATGCAGGATTCTTCCTGGCAAATATGTATGGTGTACTTCTCCTTCATGCAAGAGGTGATTGTTATTGTAGCTAAAATAATGCTGGCAGTGTAATTATAACAGAATTTTGTATTTTGGAAAACTGAAATTTCAGCAGCAACTGCATTGTATGGTTACATGCGGGAAGAGGGAACTTTGTCTAAATGGACTCATTCAGAAACACATTTTCACTTCTATATTTGATGCTTGAATGCATGATGTGCTTTTATAAGTTAATATTACCACATGTGATATCTCAGAGAAGCACACTTCTGGAAATACACCAATCTAAAGCAAAGGTATATGCCCAGATTCAGCAGACAGAACACTGATATTTAAGAAATGGTAGACCACAAAATAGGGTGATTCACATCTGCCCATGCTTGTCTAAGCCAGCAAATAATTTGTTCTCTGTCTCTGATGTGTCTAATTTATTAAAGATGATTATCTCATAAGGAATAAAATGGGAAGACATTCCCACTCTGCACTCAGTATTAATATACTAAGCTTATCTCTGTTGTGTTGTACCATCAACTTCCCTTGCCCTGTGCTATGAAACCCAAAAGTTCTTCACATATACCTGCAAAACATCTTTTGAGTTTCTCATAGGAATACGTAAATCTACAAAGAAAATAAAAAAGATCTAGAAGGCTGTTTGAGAACACAAAGCACTTCCTTTCTGTACAATTCTGAAGACATTTTTCTTAGCTATCTTCAGTCTCACTAACACCACCTGATAGCACCCAGAGGTGTGCAGGGGTGTGAGATGTATCTTATCTTTTCATGATTGAGTGAGTCTGTTCTGAGGGCTTTTCCTGGTATCCCATTAAGGATACCAGGAACTCCCATTAAGGAGTTGCTGAGATCCCTGTTTTCATATCTAGAGGAATTCAGTCCACTTACTATTGCCTCACTTTTCCAGGTGAGTCCAGAATTTGATGATACTTATCCCTAGAGAATTTTGAGGGAATAAAATACCTTAAATCTGAAGACAGTGAGTTCATGCCATCTCATAACAATACTACCCACTTTGACCTGAAATCTCTATAGTATTGCTGTTGGCCAGTTCTCTGGAGAAGAATGACTGGTGCTGCATTGCCCCATTTCTAGTGGTACCAGTCTTGTAGGCTCTATCTTGCTTGTATATACAGGTGTCACATGCAGGTAGCTCACACTGAAGTAAATGTGCCTGCAGGGTTGATCTTTAGGACCCCACACTTATAAAAAATAGAGCTTTTTCCTTCACTTTCCCCTTTTTTTTTTCCTGCACTGTTCTTTTCATTTCTTTCCCTCCACTTTTCTCTTTATACTCTTCTGTGTATCCTTTCTTATTTTCCATTTTCAGTCACTGATAATGGGACCTGATTGCACTGCACAGCATGCAAATATTAGGTAAAAGG
This sequence comes from Peucedramus taeniatus, assembly GCA_013400575.1. NCBI lineage: Eukaryota > Metazoa > Chordata > Aves > Passeriformes > Fringillidae > Peucedramus > Peucedramus taeniatus. The sequence continues at coordinate 565,193 of WBNO01027772.1, read as the reverse complement.
ACACAGTGTCCAAAGAAGAACATGAGGTGACCAAAGTATTGGTGTTAATACTGAGGAGGCTTTTTATTCTTCATTTATCCTCCTGCATCTGTCTCTACTCTGATATCACAGTTCACTTTCTGCTATGCATTTGAGGACTAAGCTCCCTTACAAGATCTGTTTGTTCCCTGGGCTGTTTTGTTTTGTTCTTATACTCAGCTAGTCAAGAAACCTAATGATCCATATACAAAAATCAGCTTCCTGCTTTGGACTGTAAGTGCTGGCTCTTTCCAGAGAACTTGGCATTACCAAAATTACTGTTGATTACATATACAAAAAGCATTCTGTTGGTTGATGTGGTGTTTGGATAATAGTTTAATGATGTTGGCATAAACAATTAGTTAATATATTATTAGAAGGACTTAGCAAGTGCTCATGTGTGCTGGTGGGATTTTTCCAGCTATTTGCTTTATAGAAAAAAAAAAAGCTGCATGTTTCATTGTTTACGGTGTTTTGGAGTTAGGTCTCCCTTCTTCTCTCCTACTCTGTTTTTCTCACTTCCCTGTTTCTTTTTGCTGCTTTCTTTCTCCTTTGCAAGCATTCCCCCTTTTTTTTTTTCTTTCCCTCAGACAGAAAATGATGTTTGCTGCTTATGGGGTATTGATTGTGTATTATCAGCCAGGCTCACACATTGACAATTCCATGTAGTGCCAAGGTAGCCGTGACAATGAGGAGCGGTTGCCATGGCAGTGAAAGGGGCCTATTGCGCTACCAAGCGCCTGCTCCATAGCGATAATCGTGCTGCTCATTTCATTTTAATTGAAATTTGAAATCATATTCTTTGGGAAGAAGCAAATGGACCTTTTCTCCCTTTTCCTTAATTTTTTACCCACCACCACCATAAAAAAAAAAAAAAAAATTACAAATATGAAAGATTTGCACATTTCTTACAGCAAAATACTAACTTCCTGACAGTCAACACTGAAGGACTGGAATGAATACAGAGCTTTATAAAGATAGTTTTTCAATCTTTCTCATTCTGCTCCTAATTAATTCACAAATTTCATTTTTTACTAGCCTCATCTTCCATTTGCTCTGCTGTGCTCTTTTTTTGGTACTGGCTGATCCAGATAGTCAGGTAGTTCCTTACAAAATTCAGTGTTTTCTGCAAGCTACAAACTCAGATTTCTTTTAGCAGTGAATAAAATAACTTTTCCATTATTACTTAAATAATTTTTGTCAAGTTTATTGTCTAGTAAAAACAAAGTTTTCCACTGTGTAAACTGACACACTTCCATCAATGAAAATAAAAGTATGGTAACTCTTGTTTTCAGAGAAGTTAAAAATTAGTGAAGAGGTATAAGGTGATGAATTTCTTGGGGAGAAAAACGAACTTGAAAACTTAAGAGTTGTGAGAGAAACCAATACAGAAAAGTACATCCTGATGGCAGGAGGTGCAAAGGGAAAGGTGTTCTCAGTTGCAGCATTAAAACTGGGAGAAAGACAATGGCAAAACTGAGAAAGAAAATTAGTCACTCTTTTCTTGATGCTACTGGAATGAGGTTAACCTCCTTGGAAGCTGAGAGCTAAAGATGTCTGTTTGCTTGCCTCCACTTTTGATTCTGTCCAGTGTACCTGGCTTTCCTGCAGCCTTTCAAGATGGCCAAAACTTTAAGTTTATACATTGAATTTGTCACTGTTACCACTTTTTCTTTCCTGTTCGGAACAAAGGATTCAGGGAATCTCCCGTGTGTGCCAGTCTTGCCATCTAGTATTGGTTGAAGTAGACATGTTACACCTAAAAATTGAATTTCTTTTTTTTTTAAGTTCTTTTGGTTCTTTTTGGAATCTTCTGGATTTCCAAACTAGGAATGGACACAACAAATAGAGGATTTTACAGTTACTGGCTAATGTCTTTCAGATGTAAGAAATGTGTGCAAAACACACTTCATCATTTCTTGTTATATCTTTGGTTAATTCCTTTTCTACTATGTATCTGTTTTTCGATGAACCTGAAACAGTATTTTTGGATTTGAATCCTAGATTTCAGAAGACAGCGAAACTTTTTAAGGCTTGTCTTTCATCCAAAGTCTTCTAAGCGACACTCCAAAATTTATGGAGTTTAGAATGAAAAAGTGTAAGTGCCCATGGAGTTCTGTGTAACAGTTCTGAATGTGTTAATGTTGTGAAGGAGCCTGTCGTAGGCTACTTGCTTTGCAGTAAAGCATTTGGCCTTCTAACTCTTAATAGTCAGTCTTTGCCACTGCTGAAATTGAAGCTGAGGCTCTGAATCTGCAGTGTAACCAAGCATTTTAATGCAAATCTGGCTAACGTATGGTCAAGCTAAGAGTATCCCATCTCTTGCTTACCTCTGGTATTGCTAACCTTGTGCATTCCATGAGAAGAGCAAGCTAGGGCTCAGTATGTGCTTTGTGATGTGACTTTAACATGTGAAATGACATTGGGTGCATTTGCTATGTGTTTTCTTTAAACACTGTTAAACTTAGCAGATTTTACCCAGAAGTTTTTTACCATTTCACTTCTGCTATTTGTTGTGTGGGGTTTTTTTTTGTTTGTTTGTTTTGTTTTGTTGTTTTTTTTTTTTCAGTCTCCATATTGAATTTGCATTTAATTACAAAAGATTAAAANTTATAATTTTATTTTATTTATAAAGGCCACTTTTCTTTCTTAAATGGTACAGTTTTGAAGTAGCTTGCACTTTTAAATTTCTGATCTGGGCCAAATAAAAACACACTGCCATCAAATAATACAATTTACTTGTCCAGGTTAAACTCACATTTCTGTTGTTGAGCTATTAAGAAAAATAATAGTGGATTAACCTTGCAGTGAATGGAAATAGTTATCCTAGAAAAGATACTCTGTTTTTTTTTCTAACTTTATGCCATAATGATCATTATCTGTTCTCCCTTAGCCAGATGAAAGCCTGTACAATCAGGAAAACCAGTATAAGATTTGAATTTAGTGCACTGGTCATTCAAAAGAAAAACAACTGTCTTTTTGCCGCAGACCTGGATGACAGCTTGCACTGATGGGTGATCCCCAGATTGCCTGGCAGAGATTTTTTGCAAAGAAAGCCATTACCCTGCAGCCTGCAAAGACACACAGACACAGTCAGGATGGTGCTGGCTCAGGGCAGTGAACCTGCTCTGGGTTCCTCTCTCCAGGGCAGCTGTCTTACCTGCACAGATCTCTTCCCCAGGTGCTGCCAAATTCAGGCTGGTTAGTGTTTGAGGTCCGGTGCACTTTCAGCTTGAAGTGTTGTGCTTTGAACCTGTCTGCTGAAGCCTGCTTTGGAAACATCTGTCTGGAAGTAAATCTAAGGCCCTAGAGGTGTTTTGAAGCCATTACTGATGGCAGGGCTAAGATTAAAGTAATTAAAAAACCCAACTGAAGCAAGTGGTTAGAGAGACGGATAAAGTGTGAGATAATATTAAAGTAGGGACAGTGAAGGAATTAGAGACCCATTTGTGCCAGGAGTTTTAACAACCTGCACTCTACAGATACTTTGTTGCCCAACATTCTTCCCCCCCAAACTTCCCTGAATCCTCCCAGACCAGCAGAGTTCTTAATTAAGTGTCAAAGAATTGATTAGCTGGAGCTCTTGCAAGGCAATTCCATTGATGAAACCATTTTGTCAGGCCGACTGATATAATTAGACCAAACAAGATGTGAAATCTTCAGTGTTTTGGGCTACAGACCAGCAATTATTTAATTTGTAATAAAAAGGAGCTAGGGAGGGAGATGGAACAGCAGCAGAAGTTAAAAAAAAAAAGATAAAAAAAGTTTACAAAATGTTTTCCTTTCCCTCTCTTCATACCGTTCTTTCCTCTCACGGGAGCTTGAGCATTTGCAGAAAGCTGCTTAGTGTCTGTGCAGAGGAAGCCTTGGTGAGCTGTCAGCACTTGTCCATTCCTCTGGAGATGTAATATCGCCTTCCTTGCAACTCATCAAGCTGCCAGGCCTGATTTATACAGAGCTAAACATACCAGTGCTGTTGGGATGATCATCATTACTGAGATTGCACTGTTCATTTTCCAAGCTGCTGCTAGTGTGTCTGAAGGAGTTAGGACAGAATCATATTTTTAACAATAATTAGCACTTATGTGGCAGTTTTCTGTGCATCTTTGTGTTTTCTGGAAGAAAGCCAGTACATGCCCATTATATAGATGGAGAAATTGAACTTCAGAGTATTAGTGTGATGGACATTCTGCTGGAGAAGAGAGGCATGGCTGGGGAATAAAACCACGTCTCCTAACTGCTAGCCCAGGCCTCAGGTACCAGACTATGTTTGCTGTTTGTTTGAACAGCAGCTGGATTTTCTCTTCCTTCCCAGCCTTTGATGAGCTGAGCTACCATTAGTAGAGCATGGTAATGGTCTGCTGCCTTGTATTCTAAGGTTTTCCACACTTTTCTACTGTACTGACTCTTTGAATGCCCCTTTTTGCCACAGTACTATGGGCTTTCATCCATTAAATGAGTGAGGAATATTACACAATTAAGAAATAAAGATATTTCAAGTTTTCTCTTCTAAATTCTGGAGAGCAGCAGGCTGCAAACTCTCCCAAGGACTTTTATTACCAAAGGTGACCACACAGGAAATCCACAAGAATTCTGAGAGACCAGAAGTCCTCCTTCTCTGTTTCCTATTTGATCCAATTTGTGTTAGTTCTTTCTTGAGCTATTCTAGATGGATTTTAAGAGGGTTCTTCTTGGTGAGGTTTTTTTCATGTGTTTGTTTAGGTGTTTTATTTTATTGCAAGAATGGGAAATAAACTCCCCTTTAATAAAAGGAAAATACTCCCACGTGTTACAGGTTGGCAAGAGAAGCAGGGAAAAGGAAGAGAATATAAAAGAAAATCTGGTTATCGAGTGAAAATCCCATTCCAAAGATGTTTCACACCTTGCAGTGCAAGCTTTTCTCCCTGAGCTGTGATTACTGGAGGATAGCACTAGCCCTACCCCCGCACACCTTCCTCATGCTATTATGGAACAAATATGCCCTGCCTTCCTCCTCTTCCTCTTAACACCTCTGTCTTGTATTCTTCTTTATTTGAGGGAGAGGTACACATCTGTGTAGGGGAAACAAATGAGGCTGACAGAATCAATGACTGAACAGAAGAATCAGCTGAGTTACAGATGATAGTAAGCTAGAAGAAATCCCCTTGTGATTTCTGAGTGTGATGTACCACTCTCCTAGAGGCAAGGGTCTGCCACATTCCCATCCCCCATATTCTACAGGGAAGGAAATATTATGTTGTCTAAATAGCACCTGAAGCACAGGTAGAAGGTGAACGATGTATTTATATAGAAGGCAGCCACAACAAGGCCAGAACAAAATTATTGAGCTAAGGTAAGGTGATGGGTAGGCCAAGCTGCAGGGAGAGCAATGCATTGTCATCTGCCCTTCTGATTTGTTCCATAGAGCAATGTCTGTGCAGATTATTAGAGACAGAGAGCAGAGCCCCTGTGGAAATGCAGAGCTGGTCTCTATCACAGTGAAATCTAAATTCTGGCAGTCACTAGGTGCTAAGGAATTTCCTTGGAGACCCCAGGTGTGGAAACACATGATAAGCTGCTAGGATGCAGTCATAAGAGCAAAAGTCTAAAAAGTGTGAGGAAGCTGTTTGTCATCCTTTAGAGGAGAGTGCTTTTCACTGAGCTGTGACCACAAGCATAGTAATCTGGAGATACATTTTTGTGGAATATATGGGTTGTGGCTGTGCAATTTATCAGGATGCAAGACCCACCCTGTCAAGGCTGTAATTAGTTTCTGGAAATTGTTGAGTAGAGATTATATGCCTCTGTATGTGTGAGCATACAACTATTAATATATACACCTGCACACATTGAGGGTATAACCAACAGCCACCGAGTAGTTCTGGGGGGCTGGATCTGAGCGGCATGTTTTTTTCTGTGGATCCCTTTTAGTGTTCATACACTGGGACAGTCCATCTGCCCACAGGTGCTTGTCTTACATAGTCACACCATCAGCTTATCACATGAGACCCCAGAGCATCCTGTGTATTTGCATATTCACCTGGTACCACCATGTGATGTCCAGCAGAAATACTTCCATACTGTGTGATACAGCATTAGGACAAAAGTGGAGAGGATTTTGCACAAGCCCTAAAATAGACAAGTTCAAGCCTTTATAGCACAGTCCCTGAAGATGAAAAAGCAGAACCTTTTTGCTCCTTGTGTATTTTTAGCACTCCAAACTACTCCTTAAACCTGAACAATAACATGAAAGTTACTCTCCTTGTTCTCTTTCTCATTCTCTGCTTTCTGCCTTTCCTGTCACTACCACTTATCTGCTGGAATGGTGAAATTTTGTCTGTTAATTAAAGAGCTAAGGGCAGTGATGAGCATGACTGTCTGCAGCCACTGCCCCAGTGTTTGCTCTGCTTCTTCGGTTTCATAGCCCATGCACATGTCGTGCAGTGTGTCAAGAGATGTTTGTTTCTTTCTGTTTAGGCAAGTGAAGTGTATGGATCAAATGTTCAAAGCCATTAAAAGTGCGTTAAATCAGAGACACTACTGATGTAAGGGTATTAATGAGGGACAACCCATGGTGTTTGGCAGTATTGATTCTAGTGTTAGGTGGCTGTTGAAAACATTAAGCATCTGATCCATACTTTTTACCAGCCTAAGAAGAGTGGGAATAAACATCTGAGCACACATTAAATGACAAGACTTTGATGTTACTTTCATGGGTATTGAATGTAGGGGATTCATTTCTCTTTCAGCCTATCTTCCCTGGAGTTTGTCAACCCAGTGAAAAGAGCACTGAGAGTTTATATCTGCTCAGCATGGAAGAGATGTAGGGCATGCAGACATCATCCTGTTTAAGCCCTAGCATTAAGAATAAGTTCACCATATAATTTCTGCAGAACTTCTTTACCTTCTTCTGTCAGTTAAACACCACAATCTCTGTAATCATAGTTTATTTTTAAAGTGGAAAGTCTTTCTTGTACCTTATCTAGTATTTCTGTTTAATTTTTGGGCAATTGAAACAACACAGTGGTTTTGATTTCTTAGGCAATTTTCACTTCCTGCTTTGAATTGTGACTGTATTATCAGGTGCAAAGATAGAAGTATCATAGGGAAGAACTGAAAGTGTTTTCTAACATTTGAAACACTTGGTTTGAGCACTGGGGAAAAAGGTAGGAAGATTTTCCCTTGTCTCATAAACTGTACATTTGTATATACAGTTTATGTACATACATAAACTTCCTCTAACAGCTTGAATCAGAATCTCTCAGCTATGTCATAACTCCTCTCCATTGATGGAGGTTCTCTATTAGTTCAAGCACAAAGATGAAGATGTGTCATACAGTGTGTTGAATTTGCACCTAATAAAATATACAGTTTCTGCCTCAGTAGTCTTGTGATCTAAATCTCATTCCTGCTATTGCTCTGGAGCTGTGAGATGGACATAGGGTATAGGAGAGCACCAACCTGGTGGTGGCACATCTGTTGTATTTTTCTGCCTCAGACCTTTTGTCCAGACCTGGTTTAGAATGCTTGGTCAGAAACTATCACTGTGGAGCCTAGACAGCAGTGGGATTCCTGTGGGTGTAATATGTTCAAGCTGTGAGTTGGTGTGTCAATCATAATGACTGACAGCTTCAGATGATTGAGAGAAAGTGTTGTCAGGCTTCATTGTCAGGCCAGGAAGAAGGATAGTGGCTATAACTTGGAGGCTTACCTGCAAAGAACAAATTATGTATACCTGCAAGGAGGGGTGAAGGGGAAAGCTACTCAGGCATTTGCAGGTACATTTCTTTTTCTTTGCTTGAGAGAAGATTTGGGTGCTTTCAGAATGGATTTGATGGCAGGGGGCAGATCTGTGGAGCTTAACTGAGGCACCAGCTGCAGTGAAGGATGCTGAGAGCCAGTGAACATGAAAAACGGATGCAAAATAGAACAGTCTTTCAAGCTGGCTTTCATTATGTGGGATCAATGAATAAAGTGTGTCAGGGAAAAGACAGGCCCTAGTAGTAGTACATATTTTCTGCACCTTGAGCTGCAAGTTAGAACCTGGTGAAATTAACCTATTTAAAAAAAGGCACAAATCTATACAGTTTTCCTTCTCTGGGATTTGAACCACCTGCTTAGTGAGAAACCCTTCTAAAACAGGTATTTCATGTTTGCATGAAGACATTTAAAAGATTCTGAAGAAAGTTTGCCTTTACTAAGAAAGTGACTCATTTTTCCTGAGAAAGCATGCATGCTTTGAGGGTGACAGTGTTTATGTTTTGAAGAGATGGGACCATTTTTAACATGATAATCAGGGCAGGGGGGAGCAGGGAGATAAAAGTGATGCCATTTTTAGGAGTTTAGGTTTTGCACATTTTCCATACTTCCTGCAGATGAATAAAGTGACCTTGGGCAGTGACTGGCTCACAGCTGAGCATGGTGCAGGGTGCACTGGCCCAGCTCCACGAGTCGTGTCTCTTTAATGTGTGGAACATATCCATGCAGAGATATGTGCTGTTCTACTCCTAGCAGTGTTGTGTTATCCATGTACAGCTGTTGGTCTCTGCCTCTTAGCAGACACACAGTGCTTTCCAGATGTGCTGCTTCTGACTCTGATGCAGCTTGGATACAGCTGATCATGGCTTTCTGAAACATTTTCCTCCACCCACCACTATTTTCAGGTCATAGTGTAGTGTGACATCAGTTGTGTCCTTCTCAGTTATGTCCTTCACATTTCGGGAGGATACATACATTGAAGGTAGTGAAATATTCTGCTAACAGGGTGGTGAAAGTCTCCATGGCAAAAAGTTGTGGTTGGTATCCACAAAAGCTCTTTGGTGGTAGAAGTACAGGTTAAAAGATACTGAAAACTCTGCTTAGGCCACATGGCTGCCTGGGACACTGTATCTGCAATTTCTGGTGAAATTTTACCAGGAGGTCTTCTACTCTGCTCTCATGTGTGCCCAGAAGTGCTGCCAACTTTGCTGTGCTGGATGTAAGCAGAGTTCACTTTTTGGATGTCCTCATGCCTAACTTCTCAGGTGGAGATGACAGGGCATGAGGAGATTGAGAGGGACCACATTGATAGGCATGCTTTTTAGACACCCTACAGCTATTAAGACCGCTGAATACTTGTCTTTAAGCTAAGAAAATCTTCCTTCTTTCAGGGACTATGTAAAAAAATTGTTCACAGTACAGGTCCTTAGTGGCAGAGTCTTTATTCTGGTACTGCAGAGGCTCATGGTTAGTGTGTACGGGGAAAGTGACCTGTATTTTAACTGTAATTGTCATCAGTGGTTCTAATCCCCACTCAACCACTGCTGAAAGCAATTTTACTATTAATGAACGTGGGACAAGTGGTTTTCAGTAGCTGCCACAGTGATTGAAACCTGTTGGAATATGATTCTCAAGCCTATTTGCTCAAATAATAATAGGCACAATTTTTAACCCTTTGTGACTGCAGAATTAGAAGTGCAGGATGTAGAAATCAATATGCATTGAAAGTATTTTTCACTTTTATGAAAGTCAGCAGAACTTTCAGAGAAAAAAGATGCATCATCTTTCATGTCTTGCAAATTTTTTATAGGATTGATTGTGAAGTCCAAAAGTACATTCTTTATTTTAGATGTTATATGAGCTGGAAGTGTGTAGACTTTAGGTCAGAGGTTGAGTTTACAAGGTTGGAAATCAGGGAAGGAAAACCCAGCACTTTTTCTTGAATAGTAAGTTTACATGGTCTGAGACCCATAATTGCACTCTAAATTATTTTAAGTAACATGTAAGGAGAGATCCGGTATTGGCCTCTTTAGCAATAAAGACAGGTTTCCAAATGAAGTCTTTATCTACTTTTAGGATAGGTATCAGAAAAATGTAAAGAAATCATGATTTCATGTGATTTGCACTTTGGAAGTATTTAAATCCTCTGCAACCATTCCAGTTTTACGCAAGGGAATTGTTCTCACAGTCTGTAGATGCAATGTGCATATTGGTAACTACATGTGCAACATTTTGCTTACTGTAAGGTCAAAGCTACTGCCAGACCATGAGATTTGCTAAGCAAAAAGCTCTGAGGCCCAGAGCAGTGATGTGGAGTGAGGAGGGGCTGGATGGATGTGCAGGTCTGTGTTCTCAGCTGCAGGACTTCAGGATCCAGACACTTCTCTCACTGAACTGATGGTTCTCAGGGAACTTGTATTTGCCCTGTGTGTGTATAGCAATAAGATTCACTGTCCTCTGGCTTTCACTGTCACTGACAAGCCTGGTAATTAATCAAGACTGTACTGTGCTTGACTCTTCCTTATTTTCATTTCCCCCTTTCTGAAGTGAGTAATGAAGAATGATGTCTTTACTTCTTCACCTCCACATCTCCTCACCTGCTGATCACTTGAACTAGTCCCATTGACAAGCAGCCTGCACCAGGGAAAAAGTGCCACAGATGAAAAATGTGGCTTTGGAGTTTGGCAAGCCTGAGGTTGGCTTTGTGACACTTCTTCATTTGCCACCATCAATCTCTCTCTGTCAAAGTCCTTTTTGTCCTGTCATTGTTGCTGCATGTTTCACATTATGTATCAAGTCCTGCCTGTGCCAGCTGGAGACTGTACTTTCTCAGCACACTTCTAACCAGTAGGGCAAAATGATGTACTGATGGGTAATAGTGCAGGTATAAAGAAACTATTAAGAAGGAAGACAGAGAAGAAAATCTCTCTGAATTTCAGATTCTTCTCCAGTCCCTGTTCTCAATCTTCTTTCTCTGCACAATGAAGTTAAAAGAATCTTGAAGGTTAAAATACAATCAAAATCTAAGTCCTGATGTAGAAACTAAGAGGTGTTTCTTTTTTCTTTCACACAAAAATGTGAGATTTTAAAATGTAGGAAGTTGTCACTATGATAACAACATCTGCTAATAATTCATAGTTTCTACCCACATATCACAGTTCAGATAATTTCAAGTCATCTGAGAATTAATCCTCAGAATCCCTCTGAGGTAGATACTGATGTCATCATCCTCATATTTGAAAGGAAGTGGAACTGAGGCACTAAAATGGGAAGAGATTTTAGGTTTCACAAAGGTTCAGTGGCTATGGAATGGGAAATGAGGACTGCTAAAACTACAGAGATATTTTGTAGGCAACAGTCAGTTGAAGTATGCTGAAGTCCATTGTATAATTGATTCCTAGTGCCATCATGATGTAAGAATGGGTTTCCGTTAAAGAAGCCGAGCTAATCTGTTCATGAAGATCCTTGGGTTTATGTTCACTTATTAAAGCACCTGTGGCGTTAGCACATTTTTGAAGAGCATATCATGATTTGATGTACAATCAAGTCCTTTGTTGACATAGTTCACAGCGAGGCAGCCAGGAGTGCCAACTCTGTCCTGGGGTGCATCAGGCACAGCATCACCAGCTGGGCAAGGGAAGGGATTGTCCTTCTCTGCTCTGTGCTGGGGCAGCCTCACCTTGAACACTGTGTGTAGTTTTGGGTATCACAGTATAGAAAAGACATTAAGCTATTGGGAAGTATCCAAAGGAGGGCCACAGAGATGGTGAAGGGCATTTAGGGGAAGCCTAAATAGGAGGAGTGGCTGAGGTCACTTGTTCTGTTTGGGCTGGAGAAGAAGAGCCTGAGAGAAGACCTCATTGCAGTTACAGCTTCCTCATGACAGGAAGAAGAGGGCCAGACACTGATCTCTTCTCTGGGGTAACCAGTGGCAGGACCTGAGAGAATGGCCTGAAGTTGTGTCCGTGGAGGTTTAGGTTGAATATTAGGAGGAGGCTTTTCACCCAGAGGGTGATTGGACACTGGAACAGGCTCCCCAGGGATGTGGTCACAGCACCAAGCCTGACAGAGTTCCAGAAGCATTTGGACAATGCTGTCAGGCACATGATGTGAGTCTTGGCGATGTTGCTGTGCAGGGCTGGGAGTTTGACTCAATGATCCTTGTGGGTTCCTCCCAAATTACTGTGTTCTGTGATTCTGTGATAGTTTGCTAGACTAAAATGAATTTAATTGTTCTCTAGTAGCCTGAATTATTCACAGCTGTCTAATTAAGAGAATAACTTTGCAAAATCAGAGAGCTGTTAGTTTCACAATGGTGCTATGTAATTCAGTTCATTAGGAGGTTCCAAACAAGGTGCTGCATATGTTGAAAAGAATATGTCTAATTCTCTATACACCTAGAAATCCTAAAGAGGGGATCCAGTTCCCGTCTAATATTTCCCCAGGGGTACCATTTTCCCAAGTCTTGGTTTTAATGATGAGTTCAGAAGGCAAGACTTGGCATAGATAAATAGATACAAATAATTGTGGCCCTAGCCTTTGGCTGTTGCTGTCAAAGAACTGGACTCTTTCAGTTTAAACTCCAGTGAAAAGGAAGTGTCACAAGATATGGCTATTTCTGATTCAAAATGAGATAAGAAAGGAATAAAAGAAGCCTCAAAACAACAAATAACAAAGGATAAGAAAGCGTCGATGTAGGTAACTCACTCTAAAAATTTGAATCTCTTCTGATTACAAGCATAATCTGCATATTCAAACTCATTGGAATTTATTGAGTGCTTATTTCTCATAATTTATCTTGCTTTATTTTCCAGCACTCAGCTAATTCTTCTTGTTATGCTGCTTTCTTTTTGGTAGAAAAAGCCTTTTAACTCTCAGTGTTTTCATCCATTGAACATATTTGCACTGGCACATAAAGCATCAAGAATTCTATAGACATATTTGTATTACATGATTAGAGCGCTCAGTGATTCCACCACTGGAAGTGGAAACATACTCCAGTAAATCCACACATGATGCAAGGATTATGATATTGCTTCTGCTACATTTGGCATGCTCAGATTTTTATGAGAGTTTTCTATTAAGCTGAAAAGACAGGAGCAGTGATAAGTCTTCATACAGATTAGAAGTGCTCCACCTTCTTTCTTTTTTAAATCTGACTCCTGAACACTCAGTGATCTTTATATATGACTGCCTGTTCTTTACCAATTATGAATCTCCTGAACTGTGTTTCTCATATATTAGGAATATATTTGACAATATGTAAACTAGACATATAACATTCAGAAACTGGCTTTTTTTCCTCTGTTCTAGTTCTTCAAACATATGGCCACATACAGTAAATACACCCTACCATGTGCCAGAACATACAGTGTATGAGTGTGTATATATATACACAGACACATTGAGGGACAATCTGTCATTTTCTTCTTTCACTAAAAGCATTCTTTGCCTTGTACATCTCCTAAGAGAGCCAAACAATTGCATGTGGATTTAAATGAACAAACTAAATGTGTACAATTTAACTAATTTGTGACTAAGTAGGGATGAGATGATTATTTGAAATCAAGGAGTAAGCTGTGTTGCTTACAGTGAACCATAGAAAAGAGGGTACAGCAAGGGAGGAGAGACAGCTTAAGAATAGAATTTTCACCTGAATATGGCAGAGGTAAAACCTCATGGCAGTGAGATCCACCTTGTTTCAGTGGTGGTACTTTTACTTGCTTACTTGGAAAAAACTGCTGGATAATTCTTGTTCACTGGTACACAGTGCTGTAACTCCCATGTGTTGCAGGGACTCCCTGCTATCCAAGGCCACAGTAGAGAATAATGTGCTGGTTATGGGATGAGGTTATAGAGATCATATTTAGCTGTTGTGGGAGCCAAATTGCATTGTGACTTTCTTCATGTTCCCACCAGTACAGACAAGTGACCTGGATGGCTGACTGGCATCCACAGCCCTTCAGGAAGCAGCTTTGACCAGGTGTGTGTTGTGAGGTGACAGTAGCTGGATGCCAGCATCAGTCCACATAATTTGAGAGCTCTTCACAGTTGTTGGGAGACAGCTTCTGAACGTATTCACTGAGAGGTGTTGACGATGCCTGGGAAGTGCCTCCTGACAATATTTGCTGTAGGCATTGACATTAGTCATGACCCAGCAATTGTTTCAAGGACCATTTTTTGATGAATTATAAAACACGAGTTGTTATGGACTCAGGTGGATAAAACCAGACTGGAAACAAAAAATGGTCTGTCTTTCCTTGGTTGTGTGAGTTGATGAGCAAGGCTGTGCAGGTTATACACATAAAGAATGTACTGAAGGGAGGATCATCAATGTTGCTTCCTTCAGTAGAAGTTGAAATGAGGGAGGAGAACAGATGTTTGCAGCCAGACAGATCTACTCATCTCATTCTGTGCATACCACAGGGAGAATGATACACTGCTTCTGAATGGTAGAATTGCACAAAATCCTACATTTTCCAGTTTGTGCTAAACTGGAATGTATGAATAAGGCAGCCTGGAGCCTCTGTGTGAGCTGACATGTCATTACAGGAAAGGGTTTCACCTTCTGAGTAGTTTCTCCTGAGACTCCTCTTAGGGATATATAGTCTTTCTTTTGTAATAATTTTCCCCATGAATTCCCTCTGTTTGCTGATTTGCAATGTTTAGGGAAGGAGGTATTATTATTTATTTGCTATGGCTCATGAGTTTCTGTGGCCTACGGCAGTAAGTTGGAGATCACTAATATGCCCCTAACTCTTTAGTTTTGTCTGTATTTTCAGCAAAAGAATCTGGAGATGTACTTTTTACTGCAGCCTTGTTTTTACACTCTCCATGGCTGTTTTCCAGCTTGACAGCCTTGTGTGAATGTGAGTCATTGTGCTCTAGAAGATGCTACACATTGTTCTCAATCTAATTTTATCTTTGGTCCTTATATAATAAAGTGACTGGTACCTTCTAGGTGGACCACTGCCAAGAGGGTTTGCTCCAAAATTCTTCACACTGCAATGTGAACTTCACTGTTGAGAAATGGATTCCTCTGTGGCATCAAGCTGGACTTAAAACTTAGGGTTTTAAAGCTCACTGCTATGGCCAGTGGAGCTCTCTCTGCTTCTATCAATTTTTGACAACTTTTTCTCTGTTCATATTACAGCTGCCTTATGCTAGTCAATGGCTAAAACATGTTGCAGACAGATGTGGTTGTTTTCCCAAAGAGATACTATTCTAAAATCAAGTTGAGAGATGACAAGCAGAGATGATCAACAGAGAGGGACAACAGGGATTAAGGTGATAGCTCCCACCAAGGTGAACTGCTGTGGCTACAGCATACTAACCTTGCTTAAAGTGAGACAGTAATGAATACTCAATCTGTGGTAACTTGCTACTTCAGCAAGTATTTCAAAAAATCCTGACATTAAATAGAGAAATGCAAGAAAAGAGGAAAGTAATCTTTCACTTCAACTGCTTGGAAGCTCTTATGATGAAGGCAGTACCTTGAACAGAAGGTGATCAATGTGTTTGACATAAACAGCTTTGAGCATGCAGTCAGTGTGGCCAGAGTAGTCCCATGTGTTTACTAAGCCCACACCTGTCAAGTACAACTGCTGGTGTATTTTTTGAGAGGATAGAGAAGTCTAATGTGCTTTTCTAGGTATCTAGATGAAGCCTTATCTATTCATGGGAAGCAGCTCGAGTACTGAAATTTTCTTTACCATTGTTCAGTATTGGTCATCTGAATACTGAACATGGAGTGCAAATTCTGCAATAATGTTACATCTTCAATTGATTCTCATGCCACAGTGCAAGTTTGTAGTACTGCTTTTATTTCTAATGTAACATAATTATTGTTATATGCTAGATTATTATATGTTATTATTTATTGAATATTTGTTATTACGTAATGTATTATTATTATTCCTATATAATGTAAACATTGAAAGATGATAGGAAAAACTATTTGGTAGTCACTGAAGTTGTCAGGGAGGAACTGGTTTCCTTCAGCAGGAGATGCCAATGCTGCATTGTCAGGCTACAGATTTTTCTTGATTGAATTTGTAGAATAGAAACACTTGAAGATAAAAATATGCATGTCTTTGTAAATAGGAGGGAAGGGAGGTTATTTAATTTGGGTGTACTAACTGCTCTAAATGTGCTTCTGTTTGGATTTACAAGGATTCTTTCTATCAAGTGAGATTCAGTAAAAAAAATTGAGATGATATCAGAAGATGCCAGTGGGACACAATGAACTGTCATTTCAGGAACACTTGCAATTTGGACTCTTATACTAGGTGCTCTTGAATCTTACTGCCAAGACTCTCTCCTTTCCATGAAGAATAATTATCTGTATCAATACTGTAGAGAATAAAAGTGATCCATAAATTAATATCCTTTAGAAATATCCTATTATGAACATTTCCAGCATCACAGCCAGGTCCTACACTCCTTATTTTTAAGGACTTGGGATTTGTTTATTTGAGTTATATGGATTAGTAGTAATTATAACACCCTGGTCATGTACAGCACTTCTTGTGTGAAGATTTTGAAGTATTTTTGTCCCTTTTAAAAACTATGAAAGGTATGTACAGTAAACCTATAAGTCACTTGCTGAAGATGAACTTGCAGAGATGTGGCAAGTTAAGGAATAAAAATCAGAAGTCCATCCTTCTTTCTGGCCCCTTGGTCATAGTGTGGCCATTGTGTACAACATAATGTTTAGCACTTGTGTATTGCTTTTTCTAGTCTATTTTCTTTGGAGTTCCATTGCTATTATTTTAATCTCTGTAAGGTTTATAGCAAATCTGAAAGAAAAGAAGTAAGACTGGACATTATTTCTGTGTTATTTGAACACAGTGCCTCTCACTTCAGCATCTTCACCTCTCCCCGCCTCTATTGATGCCTCTGTTGATGTAAACATGTTTTGAAATTTGACTTCTGCTTACTATGAAGTGAATATAATTCTCCCATCAGTAGTGGTGGAGTAAGTTGAAGCTGTTAGTGAAAAGCTGTTAGTAATCAAACTTCTGCCCAATGAGGTGCAAAATGACATTTTGGGGTTCAGCTTGAATCTCCAAAAATCAGCCTTTCTTATGTTTTGCTTGTTGTGACTGACCTTACTAATTGCCTAGAGGACAAACTGTACTGCATGACTTTTGCTTTTTCTTTGCTGGCTTTTTTTTTTTGTCAGATGCATAGGGAGGTCATTTAGCTCCTCCTTTGTTTTTAGAAGGCAGACACTACTGCTGATACTGAGGTGCTGGACATAAAATTCATCAAGTTAGGGGCATGTGCCATGTAATTACTGATTTTCCCAGGTGTCATAAGCAGAGAGCATAGATGAGGGAGGAGAGGACCAAACCAAAAGAACAGCATGTGGAAGTTTGACCTGGTTTTATTTTGGGATAGAGTCTTCTTTCTACCCTGGAGTATCCTCATCTGGAGATGGTGCCTTTTTCTGCACTGTCTTGCAGATGGGATCTCTTCGTTGTGCTGGCATAGCAGTGCTGGAGCTGCCCTTGGCATGGTCTGGTGTTAGGAAGGAAGCCCTTCTGTTGGCTCCCTGATTCTGGGTTTGTGGAGCTGGAAGGCTCAAAGTGTCCTTCATTTGCCCTTTTGCAGAGACAATGCCTCTCACCTTCACTGTGGAGAGTTACTCCCACTCATCTCTCCCATTAGCACTGTTCTCTTTAGACTTTTGGGATGTGATTTCCCTGCAGTTTGTATCCTAAAAGTGCCTCCTGCTACCATCTCTATCTTTAGTTACCTATGAAAATTTGGTGTGGTCTGAATTACTTTTATACTGGTACACAGAATTCTAGATCACTGAAGAGAAAAGAAGGTTCTTCAGATGCCATGTAGGAGGAACCTGCTCAGGGATTTGGCTATAGGAAAGTTCAGTGCACCTTGTAATTTAGGGGAGTTTATTGCTGTTATTTTTGCAACAAGATCATATTGTGTTTTTCCTGTAAAACAAGTCAGTTCTCACATGCAAATGAGCTAACACAATCAAAAAATCTTTTTACTTAAACAGTTTCTAATACAAGTTTAAAATTATTCTTCTTACCCCTTTTTCCTTTTTTTTTTTCTCATTCCACATTATGTGTCACTTGTTATAATATTCACAGAAGGAAAACACAGAAGGGACTCAGTGCAACCAGCTCTATATTTATCTACCTGAATAATAACAAAATTCAGAGGTGTTTGTCTAGTCCTATATTTAATAATGAGATGCTCCAAAATGTTTTTGCATTTTCTGTCTTCCAAATATCTCAAAGCACTTGATCATCACCATTATGAGACAAACTTAAGTCCAAGGAAAGATTTTGTGAGATTTCCACAGCTGACATCCAGTAGAAAATAGAGCTGAGAACAGGATCTATGTCTTGAGCCCTCAGGCCACTCTGCCATCCTCACTGCAACAACTGTCGGATGTGTGTTCCCTCTTCTCCCCTGTCCCTGCTGTTCCAAGGTCACGAATCAGGGAATTAAGCTCCAGGAGCAAGCAGCTCTGCTTGTGAGGCCCCTTGAGCTGAAGCCTTGTTCTGCAATTAGTGCCGCCTCAGCAAGCAAGCTCAGACAGTGAAACAAAGAGAAGCCCTTGCAAATTGCAGCCATTATCTCTGTAGACTTTCTTCCCAACCCTGTGAGCAGCACACAGCAATAGGATACTGAGAGATGCAGGCAGAAATAGATTCACTCGTCCTAGGATTGCTGCAGGGTTGCTGCAGGGTTGCTGCAGGGTTGCTGCAGGGTTGCTCAGAATTATCCATCTTGAAAGGCCAACCTGCAGCACACAGGCATCACAAGATTGTCTTTGGCCCACTGAATGCAATGCAAATACTACAGTGTGGTGGCACTTTGCCCTGAAATAGGAGATCAAAGTTAACAGACCATGGAAGTATCTTCAAAGCAGTGATCTCTACTAGGAAAAATTATTGATAAACTGACTTTTTATTGTAAGTTGGTGGATTCATTAGTAAGGTATGGAAAACGTCTAGAATGCCTTTAGATTTTGACTAATAGATGTGAGTGGACTACATAGAAGTTACATAAACTTAGTAAAGTAACAGAGTAAAGGAAGATAATTTGAATTTATCTTAAGGCTGCTATGTAGAGATCTACAAGAAAGACCCACATTTTTTTTTAGTGCATACAAACTGAAAGGTTGAAACCCTTTGTAATTACCTCACCAGTCTCTTGAAGAATGTATCCTTGCCTCCTCCTAATTGTAAAAGTCCAAGGTAAACAAAGTATCTGCTGATCTGACCGAGAATTGTTTGTGTGATCACGGAGCCGTAGTAACCATCTGTCACAGACGCACAGGCATGCTGTGCCTCAAACCTTTTCACAATCTTTTGGGGATTTTAATTCTTAATACTCAGCCATTGGCCTTGAATACTGTTCAGGGGAGAGCTGTGAAGTTCCCCTGGGCTTTAGCTAGGCTAAAGACTTGTAAGATCCCACCAGAGACTCCTTTTTGGTTCTGCTTAACATCAAATAGTAGAAAGAACAGCCTTGTCAAAGAAGATAGCTTGCTAGCAATTTCAAAGGCAGCACTGGAAATTTTCTAGCTAAGAAATAAAAATAAAAGCATGCGCATGCCTATTGTGTTGTGGTTAGTTGTCTTCATTTTTCCAAACATGGAACATTGCAACTATTTATTGCAGGGGGAGCCCAAGTCCTGAACTTGTTTCGCCACTGTGATATGCAGCTCAGGTGCTATTTCACATTCAGACTTCTCTGACTGTTTTTTGTTAAGTTAATAGCTACATGATGGTTTCCAGTTAATTTTATTTCTGCAGAGGAGTAGACTTGAATCAGTCAAGTTTAATTTACTCTGGATTAATTACTAATATGTAATTTGATTATACTGTTTCAGGGGGGAAAAATCTTTGTTTATAGGAAGTTGCTGATCAGAATTAATTGGTAAACTGAGGCATACATCTTCAATGAGATACTGAGAACATTTGCTGCTTCTTGAAATAAAGACCAAAAATGACATTTTGGAGGTTGAATGCTATGACCAGTGTGTGATAATTTGAATTTTTCAAGCTTCCTGTTTTAGAAGCTTCACTGAGATTTTCAAAGTCTTTTGGGTCTCCACAATGGTGTAGGATTGGTTGCTAAAGCAAAGATATTTCATACACTTCTGGGCTTGCATGAGAGATCCAGACAGTTGCTTTCCTTGTGATATCTCATAATTTATTCTGTAGTTATGGAAAATTGGGGAATTGAAATAAATCACAAGCACACTGTTGGAAAAGCACTATATTCTGTAATTGTTGGTTTTATTATTATTTCATAGCTTTCTAGGTGTTCTAAAATCTGGTAAATATTTTGCAGCATTTGAAGCTTTTCCAAATTGATCATCCTATCTGAGATTGCAGAATGGCTTTGGGAGGAATATAACAATGCATATTATAGTACAGTAGCATGGAAATGAACTGCAGTAGCAGAAAGGGAATTGGTTACATCTTGCTTAGAAAATTTGGCACTTGTCACATTTAGATACAAGAGCAGAAGAGCTATTGATTTGATTGAGCAGAAAAGTTCTTGTTTCATTGTTCCCCTGAAAAGTTTTCATTCAGATTATGGAATTTGATAGACCTCTTAATTAAAGAGAACTGCTTTTTTTTCTTTTTCTTTTTCTTTTTCTTTTTCTTTTTTTTTTCTTTTTCTTTTTCTTTTTCTTTTTCTTTTTCTTTTTCTTTTTTTTCTTTTTCTTTTTCTTTTTTTTTCTTTTTCTTTTTCTTTTTTTTTTTCTTTTTCTTTTTTTCTTTTTCTTTTTCTTTTTTTTTCTTTTTTTTTCTTTTTCTTTTCTTCTGAAGACAAAGTCTCGTTGAGTTTGTATCTTAGTCGTTTGGTAAGCACCATTTAACTTGGTGATGTAAAAGTCTGACTTCTCTGTATATCTCTTGATCCAATGGAAGTAGAATCTCTTGCAGCGTCTTTTCAAAAGGATAATTGAAAGAAGCACAAAAAATTAAATTCATTACATGGTGGTTGCACTTCATCAGAGAGATTCTAGTCTTTCTGGAGCATGGAAGATCTTCTCAGGCTTCTTTACCTGTCACATTGCCAATCATTGCAGCTGTGTGTTGTGCAGTTTGCTGTTTTCAAGGCATTATAGGGTATGAGAAGTCCACCACTGGTCAAGAATGGGAAAGAGTAGGAAAAAACTGCAAAATTTTGTCAATTATCTCCTTTGTATAGAAATGTATTTCAGATTGTGTGTGATAGATCTGGATTAGTTAATATGCTGGAGTTAGACCTATCTCTGCGTAGAAGATACATCATTTAGCATCAGCACGGGGTTCATCTGGGTGTCAGAAAGCCATGCCCATTCTAAAGACACAGTTTCCATAGCAGCTAATGCACCTCAGAAAAGAAGGAGACAGGAATCAAACTCATGACTAACATGGCTGTCCCAAGCTCATGATGACATAAACTCTGGCACCCACATTGTCACGTATCTTTCACTGTGTGGTATGTCTAGAAAAGTTACTGAGTAGAACACTAAGGTAATTAAACTCTCCTTTTTCCTAAGAGACTGTTCTGATTAGTCACAGCTAACAGCCTTATCTTCATTGAATTCCTGAGAAAGAGCTGGTTTCACCAAACTAAGTCCCTGCACCCAGAGTCAATTCTGGCTTAAAACGTACACTGGCTGAAGTCTGGGTGCTGGAGTTCTAATGATCTCTTGTTGGAATTGGTCTTGATTTTCAGTCATGGAATTTAACATAATAACCAGTCTCCATGTTTACTAATTGCATTACTTACCTTGTGTGTATGCTAAATTTTGTAGCAAACATCCTGGTAGAGCATAATGTAGAGTCTGTACCCATTTTCTCCTGTCAGAATGCATCAATACAGAGGAACATCTGATAGCGTATGTTACCATTGCTGATCTTTGTGGCACACAAGCTTTCCATTTGACACTAGAGAGGACTTTCTGTAACCTTTCATTTTAGCTCATTCACTACTTGAATTTTATGTATATCTATCTGACTCCTCAGTTCTCATCAATTTGATTGAGAGTTGTTTCAGTAAAAGATCTGATATGCATTAAAATTTGAATTTCTATTCTGAGGTTCAGTGTTGTGATATGTGAAGTTGGTATCTCTCTCCTCTTTCTCTAAAATGGACATCTAAAAGACACCAGATGAATTCAGCCTTGGAAATACCCCTATTGACTCGGAAGGAAATCTGACTGACTCTCTCATATGTAAAGGCCTAAGTGATGTCCTGGCCAGCATGATTGTGATGCTGAGGCACCCATTTGAATTTTAAATAAGACAGTTTGAATTTTGGCCAGTGTACAATGGTTACCCAATGGGGTGGTGATTTGTTTGTTTTCAGCAAGTCTCACTAGAAGCCACATATTACACTTAGTAAAGGATGGGTAAGAGTGACAGATGCTCATGGGGCTTTTTCTTGTATGAGTGCTGACAATTCATGCTTGTTTCTCTTCAGCTATTTATATATTCTTCCATATACAAGGGCTGACACTAGTCCTATTATTTGTTTAGAAAAAAGGAGGTTCCAGTGCATCCTCTCTGACATTTTCTATAGTCCTGTGGGGTTTTCTTTTCTATGTAGCAATCTACAGATTTTTCTTTTAAATGCTTTATGAAGCATACTTTCTGGGAGAGGATACTGGCCTGACAACTAGAAGATCTGTTTATAAGTTCAATTCATCCTGTCTGTTGTTTGATGCTGGCTTTCTCATTTCACATTCTCTTTGCTTTAATTCTATCTTTTTTGGAATGGAAAAACTACTACTTCCCCTTCCTGGTGAAAGATACTCTCTTGGCATTATCATCATCACTGTTGGACCAGTCTGAGGAGGCAAGAGAGTCTTTTCTATTCCTATACCATCTGTTTTGCTGACATGTTACAGATGAGATTTTGGAAGAGAGGGGAGTGTCTAAGATTTTAACTTCAAGTCTTTGATTTTGTTTACATTTTTCTTCTTTCAGTAACTCATGGATACCCATTTCTCAGTTCTAGCTTCATCCACCCTGAAACAACCCAATTACACCAGTTGAACAGATACTAGAAATAAAACAGAGTGCAGAATTTCTCCAGAGTTTAAAAGCAGGTGGGAGGGCCATTTCTCACCTACCAGTGCCAGAATTTGGAAGTTAAAAGTGAATCAAAGTACTCCTAAGACACAGCAGAGGTACAAAGGAGTCAGTAGTGAACACTGACATGAGCCACTCCGGCCTGGAGGCCCAAATTTATACTCCCTTGTCTTCCTAGGAGATTACATGGCCACAGTGACCAGGACAGCTCTTTTCAATAAGATAAAAGATGGAAAAGGTCTAAAAGGTCTGAACTAGTTAATCCTTCTGCAGCACTGGTTGTCCTGCTGTAGGATATTCCCAGTAGCTATATGTCTCTTGTTTTACCTCAGGCAGGGAGGTTTCTGGCATATGAGCTCTTTTTGTGTTAGAGCAGTATTCCCTCTCTAAACAAATACCACAGTTTTTTTATTTGATCTTTAAGTATGTTCCCTTAGGCTGAATGGTGACCAATCACAATATTTTTCCTGTGAACAGGACAGGCTATCCAACTCCTCCTTTTTCTGCTACTTGAAGAAAAGTATATGTCATTGTAGAATCATGAATTCCCTGAAGTGATTAGCACTTTTATGTTAAGGGACTCTGCTTTGATTTTATGAAAATAAAGCTGTATTCAACTGATGTAGAGCCTCAGGAAGGCTTTTAACTTACTTTGGAGGTGAAATTGTCCCACAGAATGAAAAGTAGTACCTTGCTTCTTTCTTTATTTGTCTGAGCTGATACTTCTCTGAATTATGTGATTCATTATTTACGTGGTGTATTAGAAATAGTCATTGACTGGTGCCTGTGCTGAAGTCAGAAGAAGGGAGATTAACATGCTTTGCGTCTTGAAATAATCTTTTTCCACCTCCAGATTGTGCTAGTTCTCTTATTTAGTTGAAAACAGGGAGCTTCAGTGAAAGTTGTCAGGTTTTGTTACATCCTGTAACAGAGCAGGCTGCTGCAGGCCTGCCCCTCACCACACACACACACACAAGACTTCCTGAGGAGGGAGTTGTCTGCTCCAGAAGCAAAGGAGCTGAAGTAGTTCCCTGGCAGATGAACATGCCATCTCTCTGGGGCAATGTGCTTGTGTTACTGAATTTGCTGATATAAACTACAGGCTCTCACTGTACCAAATTTCCCTAAAGATTGGAATGAGTCTGTGTTGCGAAAGCAGGCTTCAAAGCATCCCTGGTGAGCACAGTAGTAGTAAAGGAAGAAAGCCAAGGATGATACAAGAGGGAATGGAGCCAAGAAGTGAGTGAGGCAAGAGAGAAAATACATAGAGAACTGTATTTGTAAGTAGGTGAGAAATTCTGATGAGGGTACAGTCTGACTTTATGGTCAAGCACATTTCCCAGGGCTGGACAAATCAGTACCTCAGTGGGCAGCAGCAGGCCTGCACTTGCTTATAATTTGCAGCAATCTGTCTTGTCCTTCCATCCTCTTGTTTTCTTCTCTCCCTTTCATTTTCCCTGCTGGTCTTTAGTATGCTCTCTGGCACTAATGCTGCAACAGGGTCTCTAATATGACTGAAGAGCTACTACGACCAAACTCACTGAGAAATTATTTTTAATGAGCAAAAATGTTGCACTGAAGCAGTAAGTTCCTTCTGCAACAGAAAAAAAAAAAAAAAGATCCTTACAATGGAAATTCTGCAGTAAAAAACTCTTCAGATGAATTGCGTGTTAGAGGATAAAGCAGTTAGGTGAATAAAAGGCTGATTACGTACCTGCAGGTAGAATGTAATATGAATCAGAAGAAGTAAATTGATAATTTGGCTGCTACCTCTGACTGAGGGCTGCGCCTGAGCAGTTTTATCCAATACCTGCTTCTGAAACAGGAAAAGTATTACAAGAGGCAGATTATTCAAACGAGGATTTTGATCTGCATTTGACTGCCTGCTCATTTGTCTTGAGCTAGGACCCTAACGTGGGAAGGAGGCATTTCAAGCTGTTGGATTCATGAGTTGGTCAGTTTGGACAGGGCACGTGACATCTCCAGTTGCTCTGAAGCTCTGTGATGTTAATGTGACAGAATGACATGACATCTCTGCACAGGCTGGCAGTGTGATGGCACTGCATTAGATAGATGTGGTAGGGGAGTGCTTTCACCCTTATTGTGAACATCATGTTCCCTTTGGTCAGATGGAGCTAATGCTCAAAAATGCTCACCACACTGCTGAGCTCCCAGAGCTTTCCCCTGGCTCCAGCCTTGAGAAGCTGCTGCCTCCCCTGAGCTGCCTGCTCTAATCACAGTCCCCAGGCAGCATTTATTTAGCTTGGAGTAAGTGTTTGGTGTTAACCTCACACAGACTTAAGTGCTGCTTACGTACCACTTCCATTTATTTATTCCTTTTCCCATTACAGTTTTGCCCCATTTCCCCTGGGCTCTTGTGCTGCCTTGTTTTTTCTTCTTTTTTTTTTTTCTTTTCTGTCCAAGTCTTTCCCTCCAAGCCAGCAGCCACATAGAGAAAAGCAGGCACAAATGTGAAAACTTCACATACCCAATGAGCCATCATTTTATTTGGTATATGCCCACTGGATCACTGTAGATCGTTGCAGATCAATGCTACCAAGAAAAAAATCAAATCCTGTGATCTATTTCCAAACAGGGAAGTACTGTCTCTCCATTTGGCAGTACAGGGGTATCCTTCACTTAAATGCATCCAAAAAGCCCAGTGCCAGCTGAGACTACCTCCCATGTGCTTGTGACCACTCTGCTTCCCACTGTTATCTTGGGGAATTCCCATCACTAACCTACTAGAGCTCCCAAAATAGAAATGGCACTCTTTAAAATGACTAGTAAGCTGCTGCATGCAGCCTAGACTGTTAGCAAAACTTCTTTGTCCCAATTAATACATGAATGGCTCTGTTTCTAATCCAGCTGGATTTCTCTCCTCTTCTTGTTGAATATATTTGGACATTGCATTTACAGTGTAGGTTCTGTTTGGCTGCAGGGATAATGTCATCTCTCTGCTAAAGACAAAGTAGTAATTTTCCCCAATGCCTGGCACACACACAGCAGTCATCTTTTATGTTTTCCCCAATGGTAATTGCTACCTTGTCTCTCTTCTGGGTTTTTTTCCCAGACAAACAGTATTAGAAGATGAGCTTTGAGCAAGCCTCTGAATGAAAGATGTCATTGCTTTCACCTGTAGTTTTGCAGAAAACCTCAGAAGTTTTAGCTGTTATGGATCTACTTGTCACAGATCTCCCTGCTGTGTTAATTATCAGATAGTGGGACTCTGCATGCCTACCCTTTTTTTTTTTTTTTTGTTAACTTTGTAACTAAAGATAGTGTAGCATTCAATTTATTAAGATAATTTAATGTAAATCTATGACGACAATGCTTTTTCTTTAAGATTTTCCGCCTGATGGTCTTAAATCACACTTTTACACATTAATGAATTGACTGTAATAGTTCTCACTGGAGGAATATAAGACAAGAGATTTCACTAAGGTTATACAGGGAGTATAACCTGTATATTTTACAGAGGGTCAGTCCAGCTGAATCCTATCTGTTGACTTTAAGTTAATGTTTTTAGAGAGTTCACTTGTGTTGTAAAAAAAGGTAGTGTGTTAAGAACCTAACATCTCAATCAAAAGTCTCAAAATCTACATCTTAGTAAGCACAGAGCACAGAAGAGGACAGGAAGAGTAATTTTTTTCAGAGAAGCTTTTTTTAATGAGTCTAACTGCCATTTCATCTGGATTGGAAGAATTTACAGTTTACCTTTACAATTTTTGTGTCTGATGTGCTGTCTCCAATGTATAAAATGGAGATGCACAAGAAGTGTTATACCATCATCAAAGCACTCAAGTGTCACCAAGGGCAAATATGCATCCTTCTTTACTTTTCTGTTCTGAAAAAAGAACCTCAAACCAAATTATTATCCAGTTACGTACTCTGTTTGCTTCCTTAGTCCTTCAGATTTCATCTGGACCAAAATTTGCACACTTTTGGCAATAAAAATGCTCTTTTTTTGTTTGTTTGTTTGTTTGTGTTTTTGTTTGTTTGGTTGGTTTTTTGTTTTGTTTTGGATTTTTTTTTTAAGGTTGAAAAAAGCCAGCTTCTTTTGTAGCTAGCCAGAAAATAATATGTGCAAATGTGGCTCATTGTGGTGTTATCACAAGTAAGTGCTGAGGTTTGATTTGGTAATGTTTTATATTTTCTCCTTTGTTCCAGTTTGGGTTTTAGTTAAGTAAAGATAATGTAGCCAAACCTCTTCTTTCTGAACTACGAGTGTAAAACCAGAGCAAATAACTTAAAAAAAAATATTGAAAGAAACCTCTACCAGACAAGAGTAATTATCCCCAGTATTGCTGTGGCATAGTTGTTGTAAGCAGCAGTGGAAGTCTTTATTTTAGAGTAAACTATATTGGCTGGGTTTGTTGCATATTTATAGATTTATAACATTATAACAGTTGAAGAATTTACCCCATTTCATGTTACATTTCCAGCTGCTGGGACACTTCAGTACAGAAGCATCCTGGCACACTAATATTTCTGTATTTTCAAGTAGGGGACTGATGCAAGTTCATGTATTCCCTCTACACAGAAACTAGTCTGTGGAGATGTGCCTGGAGGGTATTAGTTAGACTGAGCACCAAAATCTTGGCCTGGCACCCATTACAGAGGGGGGCTAGGAGCAAAGCAGCTGTGGTTGGACTCCTTGGAACATCTGGATTTGTCTGGCACACTTACATAACCTCAGCCTTGCATCCTCTAATGGCAGACATCTTTAAGAGCTGAAGTAATGACAATAATTTTCCCTCGGGGCTTAAGCAGGTCACGAATTTTTTCCAGCAATGAGCAGTAGGCAGTCTGAGGCAACAGACCTTGTCCCAGCATATTCTGATGAGAACTGCTTCTGAGAAGAGAGGCTGCAGTGCAGCAGCCAGGTGCTGTGGGGAACTGGTAGAGAATCAGGACAAATCATTGGAAGGGCAAAAACTGTTACATCTTGGCACTTGAGAAGAGGGGCTGTTTAGACAATGAGAGCTGCTCAGCCCAGCAGCATTCCCCCCAGCTTTGCTTTCTGTCTGAAAGCTTTGAGAAGTTTATGAAAGAGCAGATCTGAGTTAAATCTGAGCAGTATCTAACAGGGAATTAAGCAAGGATGCTTGCAGAAAAAGGAGCAGGAGATGGGCTTTCATAATTGAAACAGAAAGATAAGGAAATATATAGACAACAAAAGAGTGGCAGAAAGGGAGCTCTGAGAATAGGCTTGGGAACCAGGGGCTCAAATTTGATTTCTTACATCTTGTTCTGTGGATAAGTCACATCACTCGTCTGCCTGATTTTTCCATCTGCGTAATGGGGGACATATTCCAGATCTGTTTACGGGGAGGCCTGAGAACTAATGGATGCTGATAAAATGTCTGGAAGATGAAAAATTCTGTGTATTATTACAGAAAACAGTAACCCTTTTGACTCATTTATGATCTTATTACCACCAAATGCCTCTTTGGCTCCCTGTCATTTTAACTAAGCCTCCCTCTGATCCTGTTAAACACCAGGGTTCCACCAGCTAGTGTCAGTTGTCACAGCTCCATTGACTTCAATTATTTCTCTTGCACAACGTATTTCATCCAAAGCACTTCAAGTGTTTGAGAGATACTGGCCAATTAAGCACCACAACCTCTATGGGAGATGCGGAGTCATACTACTTTTAGAGAAACTTAGAAAAGAAAGGTTAATCAACTTACCCAAGGTCAGGAAGAAAGCATAGCAGAGATAAGAAAATGCATCAGGAGTTGCGCTCCTAATTCTGGACATTACCTTGGTCCGGTTTTGCTCTCTGTGTGTCAGGGTGGATCTGAAGCCACTGTTCCAAGCTCTGCCTTTTTCTTGTTTTTACTGGTATAAGATAGAGCAGGGACTTGCTTCCTTTTCACGCTCTCATACCCTTTCAGCTTTTATCATTCTCATTTTATTTGAGATGTCGTAGAAGAGAATTATGGAGACTACACATAGAAAGGCCAATTCCTCAGCTGGTATAAATTAGAAGGATTTCCCAAAGGCAATGGAAATACAGACCTGAGGATCTGGTCCCCAGGGCTTATTTCTGACAGAGTATGGCTATAAGATACCTAGGGATTTTCAGCCTCCAGTCACTTATGCACAGGCTTTCTGAAGCTGCAGGAACCTAAACTGCCTAGTGGTGATTGGTTTTTCAGTCTGTTGCAAGCCAGGACTTTATCAGCATATGTGCAAATGATTCCCAGTAAGCTGGTTGGTGCCCTTATGCCTGCTAAAATCCAAAATGGCTGCATCAAATGGCAATACTTAGAATAGACCCGAGTGGAAATAATTCAAATATTTCACAGTAACTCTGCTGTTTCTAAGATGGGAATTATTTTTTTTCTCTGGTAGCAAGTGTTTGTGCAACTTCAGCATTTTGTTCTGTAAATTTAGATCCTCTTTAAGGGAAACTAGTGACTGCTGTGATAGTGGAGTTTAATTTATAAATAGCCAGCAGACGAACATGAGGAGAGGCAATGAATAACTCACAGATGGAAGAATTTAAGATCAGTTGTGACATAATGGCAGAGCAGCAGTGCAGAGCTGAGGAGCAGTGCTCAGCTGGGTCAGCCTTCAAAGAGAATCCACAAGTGCAGCTCTTAATTATACACATGCAATTTTAAGTCCAAAATCAACTTTTTCTTTTTTTAACCCCAAGAACAACCAAAACTTCCAGTCCTCACTCTTTAGAATTTGCAGTTTTGATGCAGTGCTCATAGCATCCAGCTAGGAAATAATGTTATTAGGTTTTTTAATTTTGAAAAGCTGTAAACAAGTTGAAGAGGAAAGTCTATAAGAGCTCAAGAAACTCACTGTATTTATAAGCTTAAGATCTTAATTTCCTGAATCAGTTTTAAATAGTATAGTGTCTTTGGACACTCAGTTAAGCCTAGTTTATACCAATATTCCAGCTATTTCTTACTTAGGTAAAGAATAACTGAATGTGCTATGTTTTCATACTTGGGAGGAAAACCAATTTTATTTCTGTAAAGCCCATGAAGATGCTTACATTGAAGTAACTAAAATAGATGTGCTTGTACACACATTTAAGTAAATGCTGGTCAGTTTTGTGAGAATCTAGGCCTAAGAATTCACAGGAGCACTGGGGGAAGGGTTGAGGTATGTGGAGAGGGAGGTGAGGGGAGGATAGGGCAGCTCAGAAACTTGGATTGTTTACCTGTGCACTTCTCTTCATTCATGTGCACTTCAGCCCCTTCACACATGTGTACTTCAGCACTGAGAACTAATACTTTTCTAAAACCCCCACTGCCTAAAACTAAGAACATTTTTTTTTCTTCATGGCAATGCTAAGGTTTAACATTACCTTGGGGTAGACTTTCCTGACCTTTTCACCAAACATCTCGGTATGAAAACAGTCAGAATTCCTACACCTATGAAAAGAGATAAAGCTATGAAAAGCAGAAGGCTCCAATCTTCAACTCCAGCCTGGAAAGACTGCTTTTTTACTTCTCCTGTGTAGAAAACATGCTCCCTAGCAAAAGGAAAAGGAAATGTGCACCTTCTAGGTCAGTAGCTACATATAAGCAATGTATTTGGTCTTCAAGAGAAGGCATATACTCCCTCTTGGAAATTTCTATCACCAATGCTCTCCCATTCTACCTTAGCACAAATTTTAAAATATTGCCATGAGAAACAGAGGTCTTGATTGGTAGGACAAGGGAAACTGGTGTTGTGCCAGAAACCTTACATGAGTGAAATCTGGAAGTTGTCCTATAGGCTTGATAAATCCAAACATTCTATTGGAAAATGTTGCCTGACTATTTGGGGGTGCTTTCTCCTCAAGAAGGTAATGGCGTACTATGGAATAAGAAAAGTTCCTGTCCTCCAGAAGGTGGGCACAGGGTGGCTTCAGATGTTCCCCATTTACCCCCACTGAATGTGTAAAAGTGCCAGCATCCCTCTTAAGGGGTATGGAGCTAAAAGCAAATACACATTATAAAGTGCCAGAATACTTTATTGTTAGGTGTATAAACCTGTTTCTGTTGACAAGTGCAAGTAGTCTTTACTGTTCTCAGTTAACAGGACCTCAGGGACTTCCTGTTCATTGGGAGAATAAAAAAGCAGGAGAAAACATTTATGTACAAGTTAATACTTTTTGCTAGAGCTTGCACAATTTAGCACAGCCCTGCTACAGAACACTAAAAGACCATTTACTTTTACATGGCATTTTAGCAGTTTAAAAGCTCTCTTTTTGCAATAGTATCTCGAAGACTTAGAACCACTTGGTCAATCTGAGTCCATAGGAATACGTTAAATGGATATGTGCTGTGTGAGTATACTGGGTCCTATATCACAAGCCTGGTGGGGCTTGGGGAACACAGAAACAGGATTTACATTTTGGACTAAATAAAGCCAGAGCAATATGACTTCCTCTGCCTCCCCTCTTACAGTCAATGCCTCAGGAGTTAAGTCCCATATTCATTCCTGGAAATTCCCATATGGGACCTGACAATCTTCCCATCCTCGGGACTATGAGAGTCAAAATCTTGCTAGTACTGCAGTCATGAACTCATGCAGAGGTAACTCCCTAAAGGGGGATCCAAGATTGCTTCCAGAAAATACCACTTCTCCCCTTCTACCTTTTGGGAAAGTGAAATGCACCAAGGCTTGGGTGGCTTGCTGTGGGCTGCTGCCAGTTGAAGGGGCTGCTGTCTTTAAGTTACTGGCCTCCACCACCTCTTTTTAAGAAATGGAAGGATGCACCCCCAACAGCATTTTTGTATGATCATAGGCTATACAGTTCAGGATTTTTTTCCTGGCAAGGTTCTGCTAGAAAGGCTATAGCTGAGGGAGTAACCTTTTCGTTCTCCTAAAAGAGTTTTGTTTTCATCCTTGGTACTACTGCTACAGTGCTGTTACAGGTGTATCTATCTGTGCTTCAGGATGTCTCTCTAGGTCTTTGCACAGAGAGCTTACAGTGATTGCTGCTGTGATGGCCTCTCCAAAATCACTGTCTTTTGCATGACCCTCTGCCCAGCAGGGGATTCCTGGCCATGGGTAGTTCCCTGGTAGATAGGAGTATCCTTTCCATCTTGCTCATGTTTCAAACGCTGTTATCAACATGTCATCTCTTGACTCTGTGCCAAAGCTTTTGAAAAAATACACTGTATATAGAAGCAAAATGATGTGAGGACATGGCAGATGTGCATTATTTCACATGAACTGGTGGGGTATACAGCAGAGGAACTCTCTTTAAGAGTCACTTCAGAGGAAATCCCTGGATCTCTCTGTTCAGGTAATATTTCTTTGGTCAGGAAGAGGCAATGCTGTTGGAACTGTGTGTCATCTGCCTGGTTCAGTGTCACTTCTGACATTTATGTAATAAACAACTATAGTTCTTACTACCACTTTTTCCAGCATTAAAGAAATGTTAAAATGTGTAAAAGCCGTCATGTTGTTATCATTTTTGATGACAGCATTAAGCTATGTATTAAACCATTCTCTTTGGTGTACAATTCATACCTCTTAGTCTGAAAGTGCATTTGTTATTAAAATGTCTCAGATACACATATTGGGAAATAATATCCACTGAAACTCCCCTTCTTTATTTATGTATTTAAAAGAAGTTGTCTGTTCGGGGAGACAGATGAATTTACTGTCCGGTAATAATGTAATATCATAAAAGGTTCAGTATTTATTATGAGAGTTATTTTTCAAGAGTTTTTTAGGCATTTCATTAAATAGGGTTTGAAATGAGCACTGTTTCAGATGGACTAAAAAGTATCTGAATACTCCCAGGAGAACATTGAGTTGGACCGTAGACTTGGAGGATACTTTAGAAAAGATCGGGCTGTGAGATTTCCTTTTACTTCCAATTAAATCAGACGAGATTGACAGAACTAGTAATTTTGATTACCTCAATTTTAATGACTTGGAACAGTTTTAAAACTGATTGCAGAGGGTGTCAATCGCTCTTCTCCTGAAACTCAGCTTCCTGTAAGGGTTCTCAGTTCAACAAACGAATATTGAGATACCTGACACCAAACAACAGTAACAAATCAGTCTGGCTGAACAGCTGCAGTGTTAATGTGGAAAGGGGTTAAATACTAGTCATCAGTTCTGTTGTCAAGCTGGGAGGAACTGCAAGCCCCAGAGGAAAAAAAAAGGACAATATGACAAATGATCTGTGTTGGTGGATTTGCCAGAAGAGTTACTTGCAAAGCCTTACATAAACAAGCTTAGGTCTTGTGCCAGTGTGGGGCACAGGTAGCTAATTAGCTGTACTGGGGAAAAGCACCGTCTTTCTTGGTATAATTTTATCTGTAACTGAGAGTTTTTCTGCAGAAGACCTACTTTGTCTACCTTTGCAGAAATAGGCAGGAGGTGAATAATTCACACAACCAGAGCCATACAGGGTTAACTTCTTGTTTGGGCACTTCCACGCACAGGCTTCAGCAGTGCCCAAAGAGCTGCCTGCTCAGGGCACCATAGGTTTATTCCCTGAGTATTTTTGCCTTGCGTCATCTGGCCCTTATCAGGTATGTGTGCAGTACAGCAAATGGCTCGGTATTTCTTTTTTTCTTCCTCATTCTGTTTTGTTCTTTAAAAATAATTTGGTTTTATTTAACTTAAAAGTTTAAAAAAGTATGATTTTGGCCTCTAAAGGTCTAAACTTCTAGGATATAGGTGACAGTCTCATCCTGTTACCTTCTTCATTCTTTTTTCTTTTGCTTGCTGTTCTTCTTTGGCACTGAAAATGTAATCCAAGTCACTGGTGCCCCAGTGGACCTCTACTTGTTGATTAAAGTTGGATAAACTAGACAAATTCTGGTGGGAATGGAAGGCATTTATGATGACTACCTGGCATTTTTCTTTGCCCTTTTTTATGTACTTGTCACTGTATTTTCCCACATCAATCTCATAAAACATTCTTTTGCTCGTGCTTGAAATATTGATATTATCCTACAACAAAGATAAAAGCACATCACAGAGCAATATGGCTTGGTGATAGAATTATCTGCAATACACAGAAATCTCTACTGATGTTTAGGGCTGGCGTGGTATTAAACACATTACTTTTGCTGACAGACATTTTCATTTCCTTGCATTATGCAGGTAGGGGAATTTGAAGGAAATCTAGTTTTCAGTTCTAGATTTGTTCAATAAAAAATGTAAAACAGAAATGCCGATGGATATGGTAGCATCTTTTTAAATCAAAAGGAACTCACTGAAATTTTAAATAAGTTTTAGAGAAGGCTATATGTTTTTATGTGTGTATATATAGATATATATATATATATTTGTATATCTGTATTTACAAACCTATCTATCTCTGTATAAATATTTAACAAATCTGAAAGGACTGGGGACAATCTATAGTCAAGGAGTTAAAAATTATTGTATATAGACCTTGTGATCCTTTGGTTATGGTCTTTGTACTGCAATGTTTGGTAACATATTTACTCATTATTTCCCCTATATGCCTTTCACCCATGCTGTGCACAGAAGAAAAAGGAGCTTCTGGCACTTGGGATCTGTTCTCAAATTGATGGCCTTGTACATAGGATGTCACTTTGATTTTTTTGAAGCTGAATGTGTAGTGAATGAAGAAAAAGATTCTTACAAGGGAGGGATACCTCTTTAGCAAAGCATTGATTAAGGGTCATCTCATTCTTCTATCCCTCTTTATTCCCCAGAGTCACAGTATGATGCTGGGGAAGTTACTAAGATAAATTTTTCTTCAGGTCACCTCTGAATTACAGATTTCTTATGTTCTGGTCCCTTACTTGACTCTAGAGCTTGGATAGAAACAGTATTGAGCCCTTAAAAGCAGGAATGAAGTCAGCACTAGCTATGCTTCAAATGTGTAAGGCTCCATAAGGTGCTAAGCACACTGTGTATGCAGCGTTTGCAATCTGAGACTGTGCATTCAGTACTAGTGGACATTTCGATTCAGTTTCTCTATTTCTGAACTCAGCATTTGGAAAATGAGCTTATCACCTGAGAAAGGTGTTGTCCAAAGTAATTAGTTTTTGCAAAACAGTCCAGTGCTTTGCTGAGTGGCACCACAGAAAAGCCCATGTGGAAATAAATTACTCTTCAGAGCAGGATTAGTAATGTGCAGAAGGGCCATGAATGGAGCAGTGAAAAAAACTCATTAGATCAAGTAATGGCACCTCCAACAGGCATTATTCTTCTTGTGCAAGGAGTGAAGGAAAGGTCATGTCAAAAAAGAGCAGCATGTGATCGTGTCATTAGAGACTGTGTAGAAACACACAGAGACAACCCTGCCCCCACCAGTGGTGTGTTTGTCCCTCACTGCCTCAGCTTGGCTCTCCTTTAAGTTGGAGTAATTAATGCTTCCTTTCCATGTACACTCTGGCAGTAAAATCATTTGGAATAGTTTGATACTATACATTTTACAAATATAAAATATTTGTATGTAATAAACAATTTCTTTGTATAGCTGTGGATTTTGGAACAGGATTTTTGTATGTTTTCAGGGTTATGCATTCGATGTAGAATAAAACCAAGTGTTCTGCTGCTGTGCTGAACAGGCCCAGAACTGCTCAGAGTGTGCTGGCATTTTTGTACACCACTTGCAGTGGGGAGATCGGGTCTTCTGCAGTCCAGGAGGCAGCAGCTTTGGAGCAGGAGAATGGAGTCCTCCTCTCCTGCTACATAGCTGGGTACTCTGTAGGAGTCTGATATAAATTATTAACTGGCAAATTTTCCTGTAACTGATGAGGGATTTACAAAACTTCCGAAAACTTGGCTGAGTATAAGAAAATATTTGTTTATGCCAGTGTTTGTAACTGCGATGAAATTTGTTAATAGGCTGAATTAGCGAGCATGCAGAAAATGAGATGTCAGTGGTATTGCATAATCTTGTCTGACCATTTCCTCAGGACAAGTAGAGTTTTACCTAAATGTCTGGCACAATTGACAAAAAAAAAAAAAGTGCTGATCTCCTATCTTTCATAGCAGTAAACCTTCTCATTGCTAGCAGGTTGCAAATTGCATTTAGTATGTGACTTATTGTAAATGTGTAGCACTTGCTTTGAGGGCATCATGGAGGTGAATGATATGCAGGCTGCTGGGATCACACTGGCCAGGGGTTCTTGTAGCTGCTTTTGCAAGGGAACTGCTGAGGTTAAGCTACTTAGTTTTTTGTAATTTAGTCCCACCAGCTGGATATGACCTCAACTTTTCTCTCAGGTCTAAGCATTGACAGAAAAGCACCTCAACATTTCCCGCTCATCAGAAGGTCAGGCATATTTGATCTGGTTAATTCCTAGAAGAAGAAAAATATTTTTTTTTTTTCACAGCTCCTTTTAGAGCAGAAGTAACAAAAGAAGATCTGTTGTCACCATTTCCGGCTAGACTGCAACCTCCTGTCTTTTGAGGTTTGTGGGAGAAACAGTTATTTTTCTGAAGAGGCAGTAAACCAGCGTAAAAGCTTTTAATCCTATCCAAAAGGAACAAGACAGGTTATCTCCTGCTATCCCCTTGAATGTGCCAGCCATTAAGCTATACATGAATATCTATGTAGAAACAAACCCTGCAAGCAAAGGCTGACCCTGGGCAGTAGAGCTACTTTACCTTTTACATTACTGCTTGATCTTGGTAGTGTTCAGGCCCGTGCTATTGAGCGTGTTTCTTTGCATGGCAATTTGCATCATGTGCAGGGCTTCAGGCAGCAGTGCAGGGCATCATACATGGCTGTAAGTTGTGCAAAGCCTCTGTGCACACACATCATTTTCAAGGCATCAGAAATGCTCATTCTTTTTGCCAGGCTTTAGCTCTGGGAGCTTGGATGAGCCTTCCCCCTCAGAGCTCCTGTTAGCCTGCTGCACAGGGAATATTCAGCACTCAATGCAGCCATTCTGCAGCTGCCTGGCAGAGCACCAAGCTTGCAAGAGGGCACAAGAGAAAGCATAACCCTGTTTAAAACTACTCAAACTCATCAGGAGACTCTGGTATCACAGAAGAGGTGAGGTAACATTGCTTCATAGTTCATCCTTATGCAAATAAGGTGCCAGCCAGCAATAATAAAAAGGAACTTTCCTGAAATTGAGAAATGCTGTAAGCAGCAAGGTGAAGAAATGGGGTTATGGACATGCTACTCTTGCTCTAGTCCCAGTGCAGCCCATGAAACAGGGAGACAAGGAAGGAAGACAGAAAAGGAAAAGAGGCAAGTGGTCCCAAGAGAAGGGAGACCAATAAGTCAGATTTCTGTGAAGATGATTAGTTTTAGGAAAGCTAAGGCAAGGCAAGGAAGAGCAATGCTGCCTACCCAAGTTTTACCTAGATAAGGAGGCTAGTAGCTAGCACTGGGGCCACAAAACAACTCCACTTTAGCTTTTCATTGTCTCAATCCAAAGGCAAATAAATGCATATTTAAATGATTACAGCAATTAACCACTGCTCCATTGTAGTAATGTTCTGTTACATCTATCTAGCAAACACCTGGGTATGCCTCTGCAGAAGAGATTTTGAAATGTACACAGATCAAGAATTCTGTTGTTTTTTAAATGTGAGATGTTTTTTATTGCTAGTGCATAATTTAATTTGAGGCCACTGGTGGCTGATGTGTATCTTAAAATCTGAGCTCCTGCAGGCATATAGTGTCATTGTATCTGCTCATTAAATTTTTATGAAACAAATTTTTTTATTTACTACAGATGAAAGTATGAAAACAGCTCCCCACTCCCCAGTTTTCCTCTCCCTTTGCCCACATACAAAAAAGAAAATGAAAATAAAAGGAACAGTACGATATTAAAACAAACAAACAAAATGTTAAAAATCCCTCTTGTTGCACCTGAAGGGCCAGCTCTGAGATTTAGACTTCAGAGGATGGTAGTTTTACTAGTCTGAGCTTCTGGATTCTGCCTGGAATGGAAAGACCCACTTTTCTTCTTGGGAAAGAGCAGACTGTGGCAGATGGTGAAATAGTAAAATTTTGTGAGACTTCCTTTTTCCAGTGGTGTCTCTGGAAGGTGTCTCTTGATTTGGGTGTTGGAAGGAGGCTGAGAATGGGGTAGGTTGCAGTGGAGTCCCATGCATGGGTAGCTTGCAGAGGGCTCCTTTGCAGCATATCCAAGGTTACCCTTCTGTGATGTCAGGTGTCCTGAATTCATTGTCTGACTCTGCTCTTACTGTGTTAAGTTACAGCATTCCTGTAGGTTATGTGTCTTTTCTGTGTTCTTGTGATGTACTTGTAATGCAATGACTTGAAGAATAAGTTTTCTTTTTAAATGCCATTGCATTTTGGCACCACACATCCCAGTTGAAAGGATACTGTAATGCATTTACACAGTTCTGCTCCTACTGCTGTAAAGTAGCATCATTTTGCAGCATGTTTTTTTAAGCAGGCTATAGGATGTGATCATTTCTTTGAGGCTTATATTTGACTGCAGAACCAAATCTGACATCATTTTGGTAAGACCAGAAATACTATCAAAACTTTTTAACTGAGAACATCAAGAAATGAGCCAGACTGAGGAGATAGGAGTGACCTTTGGGATGATAAAGTGACCACAGTTGGTTGTACTAAAAGGGAAGTAGCTGATTCATTAAGGCCACTAAGCACAGTTCTCTGCAGCTCTTCCTAATTCTCCAGTTTGTGCACTGGCCAGTGCTGTCTGCCCTCATCTGCTGTCACAAAGCTCTGGGCTCCATAACAAATCTCATAAGTCTCACAAGTCTCCATAACAACTGACCATTGACCGCCCATCCTTCTCAGTGTGCTGTATCTTCCAGTCATATCTAGATGTGCACCTGTGTGGAAGCTTGAGCTGTTCCCATTCCTCCCTTCTAAATGAGGTTGTCCTGTCTGCCCTGTCTGTGCCAGGACTAGTGTTTTGCCTCAGCACTGCCTTTTCCATGGTGATGCTCCAGTCACCGGTGTCAGAGTTCTTGGGGGTTAGTCACTGCTGACCTTCATGCTAACAGAAAAGAACCAAAGCAACAAATATGCTCCAAATGCATAAAAATAAAAAAAAGAGGGAGCATGTATGTTCTGTCACAGAAATGCCCTTTAGATTTGCTCATGCTCTTGTCAGAAGAGTTTTTAACTCTGCATTTACCCATGTGTTTACCTTTCTTTCTGTCTTCCATGGGCAAAGGTGAACCCTTGCACTGTTGGTATATGATGCTCCAGAAGAGCACTGAAAGCTCTCTGAGTCCCCTACAGCTGGCTGGCCCTTGGAATGGTGAAAGGCAGTGGTCTGAGACAGTCTGCCTTTTTTAAATGAAAAGAAAAAAGAGCAATCTATTTTAGATGTGGGAGAGAAAAACATTTGGAAAGCTTTTCAGTTAACAAGGCTCTTCTGTGACATTTAGGTGCATTTATACTAGTTAAAAAAGAATTTGGCACCTTCCCACCTCACTTATCAGGCTTGGAAGAAAAAAATCAACTAAAAAGACAAGATTACTTGATGTGTTGCTTTGTTTTGTTCACATGAAGTATTGTGCCTGTTGATGTTGGCTGGGTACTATTAGAGCCCACAAAGGGCCTTGACAGAGGAGTCATATTCAGTCAGGTTCAGGGCTTGCTTTCTAATGAGGAAGGATAATTATCGTGCCAATCTCTGATCGCTTTTTACAAGGCACATTTAATCTGAGGGAAGATAGGAGCATCTTTTGTCTCATACAGACTTGAGAGCAGGGCTAGCAGGTGTAACAGAGTAATTACTCTGAAGGATTTGTTCATTATTTCCCAGAAAGAGGAGAAAGTCTTTGTGTCTCTCCTGTCTTCTGTGCTCTTGAGTTCAACTTGGGCAGTTTGATCATGGTGGCCCCACTTCTTCAAGCACTTTTACTCAAAAACACTCTTGA
Source organism: Peucedramus taeniatus (assembly GCA_013400575.1). Taxonomy (NCBI): domain Eukaryota; kingdom Metazoa; phylum Chordata; class Aves; order Passeriformes; family Fringillidae; genus Peucedramus; species Peucedramus taeniatus. The sequence continues at coordinate 525,549 of WBNO01027772.1, read as the reverse complement.
CAAGCATTTATTACTGGATTTGACAGCCAAGTAGTCTCCCTATCCTTCCTCTTTCTCTTAGAAAATTTGAAGTGTGCTTTGATGGGAAGCTGATAATGTGCAGTGTGCTCTGAGGCCCCCACTCCCTTTGGCTATGGAGCTGTATGGCCATGGTTGTACACTTGCATACATTTATGGACATTATAAATAATCTCCATAGGTGTGCATGCTATCTCTCTGGCTTCATACCATAAGTGTGTCTTTTCTTTGAAAACACTCAGGTGCCCATTCCAGGGGAGTACATAATGACTATATAAACTGTGAGATGTTGACTTTTATATAAAACTCAGTCACACATGTTTACAAATTTATGGCTTCTGATTATATGGGAGCTCTAAGACTACAGGGCCAACTGTAACTTCAAGAACTGTCTTGAGAATTCTTTTGTGTCTTTTTCTTAGTTATAACACAAATTCATGGAATTCCTGGTTTTGCATGCTTCTTTGTAAGATAGATTATCTCCCTGATCGTGTTTACCATTTGGTCCCACAGTCACACCAATGGGCTTGACACTAGTTTTGGCAATAAATGGGTCTAGATGGCAATGTATAAATTTATTTTGCCTCAGGGAAAAAGGCAAACAGAACTAGATTGTGAAATACCACAATTTTAGGGAACTGAAACTTCCTTTTACGACAATGTTTTTGGATTCTCAAGCAACTTGGTCAGGTACAGAAGCTTGGAAACAGCTCCAGCAAATGTTTAAAGTGTAATTTCAGTAAGATTTAACTTATTTTGTCCTTCACTTTGCAGTCAGTTCTCTCATAACATCTCAATATTTTTTGTTTCCAGAATGACAGAGGTTTCTGCAGTGAGGGATCACTTTGAATGTGAAGACAACTGGTGGGACAGTTGTGCTTTAGATGCTGGGGAAGTGGGCTTTGCATGGAAAAGCTGGCAGGATTTACTTGCTGGCTTTAGCTATGAGCATTGCAGCAAAAGGAGAGTACAAATCTCACAAACTTGCCATTTTATACCTGCAGCTTATCACTATGTTGGTTTATAGATGGTTCAAGATCTTGTTCTTGTATACTATTAGGTCAAGACTAGTATATCTTGATCCCATTGGAATCTGAAGGCAGGAACTGAAAAGGCAGTTTTTATTGGATTGTAGCAAAGTCCAGCAATGTGGAAGAGAAACACTCTGACCTCTTTTGATTCATTCACACCATCCCCTGCAGCATAAATTTCTCTAAACACAAGATGAAACACTAAAATTGCACTATTGGCTCTAAGGGGAAAAACCTGTGAGTAAATCTGAATGATCCAAATCTCAATGTCCAGCTGCTGAAACAACTGTTAAAACAGGTGTGTCTAATTTTAGCTTTTGAAACAGCTGGGCAAAGTGTTGGCTGTGTTTCAGTATCTTTTGCTTAAAGAGAAGGCAGGTGGCATTCTCTGAACAAGCTGCTATTGAGTTAGAGAGACCTATTAATATTAGTGAGTCAACTTAATTCCCTCAGCCTGCTAACAAGAGCAGTTTGGAAGGGGTTGGAGAAGAATGACAGGGTACCTTGAATAAACCAAAAGGGAAAGGGATTGCAGTGTGTGTGTTCTAGCAACAGCAGTTTAATCAGTTTAGGAGCATCTGTGCTACCCATCACTTTGCTGGCTGTTTGAATTTCTTTTGCCTGGTGACCTGAGGCATGTATGTGCTAGCTGTATTTTCTGAATGAAAGCATACTCCACTGAAGTAAGGATTACACATGAACATGAATAGATTGGCACGTGTGTGTGAGAACGTTTAAAAAGCCAGCAACAACCCGCTCTGAGTAATTTGGGATTTTTGTTGCAAAATCAAGCATTCAAAATTAAGGCAAGCTGGAAATCCATGCAACATTTTCCCCCTTCTGCACTTCTTTCAGTCTTTTAATCATATCAAGATCAGGAGCATATTCTTGTAGACTCTCTATTTGTTTGTGAGCCAGAAAGAATCATTAAGTGAAACATATTTGTATAGATGGAAAATTCTGTAGTTTGTGAAACCTCTGTTTTAGTTGATGTAAAAAATTTCTGTTGAATAATAAAGAGGAAAGTCGAGTTTTGTAATTAAAGAATACAATGCTCCACTTGTTTCCCTAGCTCAGCAGCAGCGTTCTGGAGTGATACATTCTTCCTAAACAGCAATGAATATGTTACAGATGTGAGGGCAGAAATAATGGATTGTTATCTGTGTATACTTTTACATTGGTTTCTTTATGTCCCTGGGAACAACAGCTGGGAAAGCTGGTCACTATGTGAAGTGGACTGTGAATCCCTCTCAGAAAAAAAACTTGTTGGGAAGAGGCAAGATATTTAAGAATGATGCATTTTGTCTTGTTCTTTAGCAGCATCTGATTGTGCCAAGGAAGGTATAGCTCCTCCAGATGTCAGCTATTTAGAGACATACACCAGAAGTTGTGTGGACAACAAATGATTGAATCCCACACAGGATGCTCTTCTTGGCAAGAGAAGAAATGGGAGTGAGTGGGTGAGGCTGTGTGTGTTACTGTGCAGGATGGGATGGGCCATTACAAATATGGAGATAAGGAGAAAAATGAAGATGGATGGAGGTAAAAATACCTACTAAATGCCAGCTGTCCCATTTGGATGGAGTAGGATTTTTTTGCCTGGTTGTCTCAGTGCTTTGTCTTGTGTGATTTAACCCTATTTTACCATGATGTATGTACCCTAAGCTATGATAAGCTCTGTATAAACATCTGGATATGCATTATTTTCAGTCTGTAACTAGCAGCCTGAGAAAACTCAATAATGAGAGTGATTTGCTGCAATACAGTTTGCTGGGAAAAAAAATAAACCAACAAACCAAACACAAATTATTAGACCATCCTTTGTTTAAAGCAGAAGTTTTTCATAGCTTTATTCCTTTAGATGAAAATTTTGTTGAAAGTATTTTAAAGCTCAGCAGTCTTTCTGGGGATGGGTCAAAGAGTTTCAAAGAACCTACAAATAATCAGACAGCTTGGGGCTTCCCTCAGAGGCCACCCATGTCCCTGACAGAAGCTGGAAATGTGCTGTTCTACTGGTTTTGAAATTTATGCTTGTGTAGTATTTTCTTCTTTCCTCAAACTTCATTAGATAATTGATTTCTCTTTCCAGTGCAAGCTTTGTTCAGTGTTTGTCTCCGATACAGAAGCAATGTTTGCAGTGGGGAAGAGCAGCATCCAACCTTTGGGGTCTAGCTGGTCTAGGTCCTGTTGCCAGTGCTAGATGAAATCTCCCGTTTCTGGTGCAGAATAATGCTTGATCAAAGGGGAATAGAATTATTCACCTTTGAAGAATTCCTTCTGGACTATTCTGTACAAGTGTGGAAATATAGTGTTATTTCAGTCTGTTCTCCTGGGGAAATCATGTTTCTGCAATCACTCTGTTTAACCATCACCCCTTTGGTTGCCTGGCCAGCAGCCACCACACTTGACAGGAGCATTAAAGCCCCAGAGATACTGAATTCCTCCAAAACCTGTTCCTCATCCCCGCTGAGGTGTAAGGGCTGGCCCACCACCTGGTAGGCTTGCAACTCTGAACATTCATCCACACAGACTACCTCTTTCTCAGCCAAAGCAAGACATGAGAAGGAAAAGAAATGAAAGGTGTTACAGTGGGGTAGGGAAATGTGACAAAAATCAGAGCACATCAGATGAGGGAGTGTGAGAGAATACAGAAGGTACCAAAGGTCATGTGGTGACATTCTGGTGAATAGGGGAGGGCACACAGCACAACAAAGGGGAATCATAAAGCCTCATTTCCTAATCAGTTATTTCGGTAGTTCTGCTGCTTGTAGAACAAACTTTTTTTTTCATGTATCCAGGAATATCAGATGCCCTTGTTTTACCTGCCTGCTGCTACATTTCTGATGATAACACCCAGTGTAGGGGCTGGTAGTGGGTAAGTAGCGTCTCAGTGCAAGAAAATGTGTTATACAGAGCACCTGTATATCTGCTTGTTCTGTTGATCACACACTTCTTTCTGTCTCTTCGGGGCTTTTTTGGTAGCTTGGGCTGTCACAAAATAGCTACCTTTAGATTTCTGTGCAGGAGGAGATCAGAATGCAGAGATAAAGACAGCAACAAAATGATTCACAGTTAGTCATCCTGAAGACCACTCACATTTCTTTCACCCTCATATACCCACCACACTTCTGGCAGTATCCTGGACAAGTCAGTGGCAGACTGTGTTGCCATCCTGAGTGCTCACTTTAGGTGACTAATGAAAAGGCGAGGGGGTGAAACGTGGCATCTAATTAAAACTATGCAGACCTAATTATAACTTAAGGGGTTACTTAAGTGATATATTAGTCCAAGGTGCAGATGGCTGTTGTATGACCAATTCAAAATTCAGATGGAAGAAATGAAGAAGTGTGGTTCTTAAGTGAGTTCCCTCTACAGGCTATGCCAGGCATTTTGCTATTTTCCCTTTTTTAAAATTTCTTCTGTAGTTGTCTTGGGCTGATGGTCTGGGGAGGAGATAAAGAGGCTACAGAGGAGAGACCAGAGCAGAAATGTGTGTGCACTTGTGCATGCACATGTATTTGTATGCATCTAAGTGTAACCCCTGCATTGCTGTTTTTAGTTTTTTCCTTGGCACTTTACAATGAGTAGCTGGATTTTTTGTTGGCTCTATCCAATAGACAATACATTCATGTTGGTAGCAGTTCATGCCTTATCTGTTGTATACAGCTTATCATTGCGGGAGTTTGCTGCTCCTTCCCTTTGTTTCCATGTCCCAATTTTCATGGCTGCCTGGTGCTTAAAGTCCTTGTACTCCTGGTCACTGTCCTTGCTCTGGTGATGTTTGCAGCTCCAGTGGGATTTTGTTGCTGGGGGGTGCTTTCCCTCCCATTTTGCTCAAAGACTAGAGTGCTGGGCAAAGGGAAGTGTTAAGTTTGAGGAAGTTGGCTTTTTGCATCCATGTGAATACTGTGAACACTCTGAATTACATGTGAGTTGGAGGATATGACAAGTCAAGGAACTGCTGGTGCCTCAGGAGACCTGCAGTTCATAGGAAGCTTGTGTAGGTGGAGTTTGAGACCCTGGGGAATGACAGGAGAGGGAGGTGCTTCACAAGGAGAGAGATGTTTTTAAAGCAGTTCATGCTCCTTATTCTCACTATTGTGCTTTTGAACTTCTTTGCTGAGACCAAGTATCCCAGTGAGGTCCCTGATCAGTTGCTGCAAATGGACCTAGAGTGTATTCTGCTTCCATCTGTTTGATTTGTTTGTGTGGGTGCATTGCATGCCTTGAAGCCAGGGCCTGTCCTTAGAAGTATTACATATATCAGCAGGGAACAGGTAGTTGATGCTGTATAACTACTCATCTCAGCATAATACTGCAGTGACCTAAGCTGCACTTTCTGAAAGTTGCAAAACCTTTTAAAAATCTCAGTGCAAAAAGCCTAGGAGCCTGTAAACCTGAGCTTAGAGGTATTTTCCGTGTTACAAAATATATAACTGGGAGTAGCTAGCAGGGTGCTAATATGAGCTCTCCTTCTGTGCAAGAGGGACATTTCCTTACAGGAAATGTAAACAGGAGTATCATCAATAAGATATGTGAAATAATTGTTCTTTTATATACAGTGCTCATAACACTTTATCTGAAGGATTGCATCCAGTCTGGGACATTGCACTTCAAGAAAAATGTAGATACTTTGAAAAAGTCTATAGGAAACCAGCAATAATGAGCAGAGTCTAAACCCCATAGATTTCTAAGGAACAACAGAGCAAATGTCCTTGTATAAGGAGGAGGGACATAGCAGAAGTCTTCAAATATGTAAATAGTATCTGTAAAGAGAAATAATCTTTCTTGTATGAGAGAGAAGAAATAACACCTCAATATTGCAACTGAAAATGTTGTGTGTATCTGTATGTTGAGGAATTACGGATTGCTAGGAAGGGAATGTATAGAACACTAGTAAATTAGACCAGTTTTGAACTTTAAACCAAAACTTTACTGAACTCATTGAGTAGCAACACACTCTATGCTAAGGGTTAATTCTGAAATATTATCATTAATTATTGCTTTATATAAAAAAAATACAGAACTGTTATTCTTTAACATTTATGTCCTAAATTAACTGTGACTATACAGTGCCACAGAGCTGATTCTCTACACTTAGCACTGACAGCTACAGTTCTTGGTTGCTTTAGCTGCAGAAGAAGTGAGAAGTAGAGAAGGATGAGAGAAGTTGGAAGTGATGCTGGCTTGTCATCTTCCATATCCAATTACCCTTTACATGCTTGATTCTTTAATGCTATTTTGATCTCCCAAAAATGGGATCTTCAACTGCCAACAGTGCTACTTCTCCTGTTCTTTTTTCCCCAGACATGCTTCTTGTGTGTTAGCAGGATGCCTGTCTGTTTGCATCCCTTATGCTTATCTTGTCCTTTGTTGCAACTTTTTGTTGCCTGGATGCCTCCTATGAGCAAATAACTATGTCTTGTTTGCCTGTTTAGTGGTCATGTTGCCCACATGTTTAGTGAGATGCCTATATATACTATCAGAGTGTTGCAATATATTATATACTGCTCTTAGTTACAATATTTTAGTATGTTTATGTCTGGGCAGAAGGAAATCTAAGATTAATTATATCCTCATAAATGCATTTGTAATTCATAGCTGTCATATAGCATGTGACTTCTTTGACTATGGCAGATTTGTGAGAAGTAGGAAAAAAAATTATTGATAGAGTTGAACAGTGGTATATATTGCTTCCAGAGAACTGATTCTTCATCATTACACTTTGGACATCACCAAGAGTGTTGTAGGCAAAGTTTATACTGCATTGGTGGAGACAGGGACAATATAGCCTCTTAAGGTACCTGTCTGTCTAGTCTATTATGAGCCTGGTAACTTGGAGGGGAAAAGTTCATTTCCACAGTGGTTGAGAGCAATTGGACTGTATACTGTGTACCACCCTGTGCAGGTCATGTAGCACAGGCACCACATGTGAAAACAGCTGTCCCCTTTGGGCAGGGAGAAAGCCATCTAGCAGCTTCTTGTTTGTTACACCTTAGCCAGTAAGTAATTTGACACAGACCATGCAGAATGGGCTCTTTCAGAGTTAAAAGCAGAAGAGTTGCTCCCCACAGCATCTTCTTTTGTCCTTCAAATTTTTAACTTTGGCTGCTCTGACCTTCTTTTTCTTTTCATCTCCTGCACTCTGACAAGGTATACATCTTAGGAAATTACACCTACCAGCAGCTCCCACGCAAGGAGGCTTGAGTCAGTTCACTCTTTGTCGGGTGGTGAGACACTCATGTCATTGAAAGGTTTTCCCCCTATATCTTTCTTTGCTTTTTTTTTTTTTTTTTTTTTTTGGTGGCTGGATGACCACAGCAAACAGCAGTCACCTGGAAGTTATTGCTGTGAGTTGAGCAGGTGATTACAGGCAAAAGCCAGGCAAAGATGATAGATGGAAGAGAAAAGAGAAGCAGAGGGGAGCCTGTGCACAGTGTATATTAGAGAATTCACTTTTTATTAGTACAGAAGTCAGTTTAAAGGACCAACAGTTTTTCCAGCTTTTCCTTTCTGTGTCAGACAAGATTTCTTTGAGGGCAAAAGGAAAAATAAGTCTTCTTTCTGCTTTCATGGGTAAAATTAAAATAGTTCCCTATTTATCTCAGCAGGTATTTTAGCTCCATCTATTCTCCGTGTCTTTCTACTTCAGCCTTTCAGGTTCTATTTAAATTTTAGAACTCAGAACTCTTAAAAATAATTTCCCAGCTGTTCCACACTAAGAATTCATGACATAGATGTTAGTTTTGCAGTGCTAATATTTGCCCTAGTGTGTAAGGCACGGCTTGCGGACCTTCCAGATCTAAATCCAGATCTGCAGAATAGATACAGACAAAATTACAGCAGGCAACATCTGTGATCTGCTGGTGCATCTAACCTCTTGCTGCTATGAGAGTCACTGAAGGCAAGGGATTACAGCAGTGTGTTATCCCAGGCAGGGCTCACACCTAGGCTGGAAACAGGCTGTTCCCCTTCACCTTGCCAACACTGATTCCAAACATAAGGAGAAGAAGGTACACATATCTTTTGCCTTCCATAAACATAGTAGCCATATGCATCCATAGTATCAGTTGCTGGGAGTTAGGCTAGAGATGAATTTTGCTCAACATAAAAGCAGGCTAATCACAGATGTGTAAGAGGGGGCTGTTATGAATGATGGAAATAAGTTCTACAGGTCATTACCATTTTATATTGATATACTTAGTGGAACTTAGGTAGTAGGAGCGTGAATTCTGTGAAAGAAACATGAGAAAATTAAACTCTTGGGCTCTTTTTATTCATTGGTGATTCCATAATTATCTAAGGTCAAGCAGTGGGCAACCCTAATTTTTTTCAAACTCAGCTAGTCTTTTAGCTTCTATAATCTTTCTGAACCTGAACAAACTTTTGATAAGAAGTCACATTGCTGAAAGGGACACAAGAAGTCCAAGCAGGTTCTGTTTCTCTGCTTGACAAGTTTTGAGCAGCTGCCATTGAGCCCAGCTTCTACTGAGAGTAAGAGATAGATGCAGTTCCAACCTTCCTGGAGGAAAAAGCTCTGCAGCCACAGAAGATTGGTTTGCTCTTGTGAGATGAGAGCCTGCCTGCCAGCACATGGCTGAAGGGCAGACTAGAGCCTGGTTAGCCCACTTTGATAAAGTACCCCAGAAGCAGGGACTAAAGTGTTGGTCAGACAGAAGGGGAGAGGGTTGGTACTTGAATAACAGAACCTCCTTATGATAACTGAAAGAAACTAAACTTGAGCATCCTTTATTTAACACAAATCCCATTCATAACTGCTGGTTTGGCAGAGGTCTGAGGTGTGGGAAGGATTTTATCCTAATTCTTAAGGCAGCTTTAGAAGAGAGGATGCTTGCTGGTGTTTTGTGCAGGTGGTCAGAGGTACCTCTGCAGCACATTCTGTGAAGGAGAATTCCCAGGGATGAGGGAGTGAAGAACTCCCATGCTCAGGGCTGAAAGCATGGACCAGACACTCCTGTGTCAAGGCACTGTTGCCAGTGCCTTCCATTCTCATAGGTTCGCAGACTAGCAGACTTTGGCCAGAAAAAGGTACTGTTTGCTCATAAAGCTGTTCTGACATATGTTGGCTCAGGCCTTTCCAGCAAGTCTGTAATCTCTCCAGGGAAGGGACTCTCAGATTGTGTTAGTTTGCATCTTGCTGAGTACAGTGGATCATCCTTTACACATTATCCAGCAAACAGGCAATTTTAACATGTTATTGTCAGTTTGCATTAGCAAATCCTGACATTGCCTCTTTCCCAGTTACAGTTGATTAATGCTTACCAAAAAGAGGTATGTTGCTGTGTTTTTGTGTCCATGCACTTGTTCTTGCTTATTTCCACCAACATAGGACTCTATGTGTCAGAAAGTCTGAACTTTACAAGATTTTTGGCCTTTAAATTGAATATTTGATAGAACTGAATTTGTGTCTCAGTGGTTACCATCGCTTTTGGCTAACTTACTGCTAGCCCAGACTAACTGGATGTAATCAACTTGCATTTTTCGTCTCACAAATGAACACCAAGGGTCAGATTTCCCTTCACTCATGTCAATCTACTGGCTCTGTTGCGTTTATTCACCTTGACATAAATGAGAACAAAACTAGGCTCTAAAGCTTCTATATTAGTTGCTTTTGGCAATCTGTGGTCCCTTGGAGCTGAGCAGAAAAGAGAATACCTGCCCTTTGTTACTGGTAACATGGAAGGCATATGCCTCAACTTTTGTGGGTAACTGGACTTACTGGTTTTTAAAGGAAAGCACAAAAGCCCTGAGGAAAGGTTGCTCTTTTTTTTTTCCCTTAGATACAGAATAAAACTGAGAACTACAGAGACTGCAGCAACTTGGTTATATGCAAAAAAAGTACTGCACACAAGAAAAAAGTACTGCATAACAGCAGCTGTGTGCGTACTTTTCAGCCCTGTCCTGGAGCAACCCTCCCCTTTCGCTCTGGATGAACAAACACTGATAATTTTTTGGTGCTGCTGGGTCCTGCCTCTTGAAGCTGCCTGCAGAGAGACAGTGATGACAAGGACAGTGGGGCACCAGGGACTAGTCTCAGAGCAGTTAATTCTGCCAGCACTGCTGAGAAATTTACCAGATTTTTGGTCGTTGCTGTTGTCAGCAGAATTTGAAGTAGCTTGCTAAAGACAAAGGTGTCTATATACCAGTCCTAAGCTCTCTACAGCATGCAATTCCCTCTGGTTTATTTTAGTTTAGTTTAGTTTAGTTTAGTTTAGTTTAGTTTATTTAAAACTGTATTTTAAAGTCATATGTATGACATGTTTTCACCCTCCTTCTTGTTTTTGGAAAAGTACATTAAAAAAATAATGGAACTGTTTTGAACCTTGAGAGAAGCAGTTCAATCTGGGAAAAGCTTCTAGGTGACAAGCTGTTCTAGCTGACCTTATTCTCTTAACCTTATTATATACCAAAGCACTGACTAACACTGTACCTTGTTAGCTTCTACTAGTGGAGGCAAAGCTGTCCTCTCTCTGGCAGGCACTCTGTATTGATAAATGCTAATCAAATTTCCCCATTGGATCCATGTTAAAAGATCTGTGATTTTACAGCAGCACTGATTTTTCAGTTCTGAGTGCAGCAAAGTAATTAACAGCTAAGATTTAATAGGAAACATAGAGGAAGTTGTACCTGCTCCTTTAAATAAGGTGGAGTACAAACTCTTCCTGGTTTGAATATGACTGGGTCTCTTTCTGGGATTCTAAAACTCAGAAACAATTGCTTTATTATTTCTCATTTCTGCAGATTATAGCAGCCCTCTGCTCTTTTAGTAAAAGAAATAGCTGTGTAGGAAATAAGACTTTTCTCATATCTGTAGGGAGGAACATGTCATGGAAACCATTATCCTTTAAGGGATTCCATCTTGGTTCTGAAGACACAAGAGTGTTTAGAAAGACTCCATGTTTACCCAGATTAAATAAACCAATATGAATACAACAAAGCTAGCCTCTTCTGAAGTAAATCTAGTGGGAATAATGTTGAAACGTCACTTCTGGCTATAAACTTCCCCTTGCCACCCAAGAGGAAAACTGCAATTGAAATCTGCCCTCTTCCTGCAGTGGTGCTGCTAAATAAATGACTCACCTGTGAACTAGAGGGCAGTAAATACATCCACTGACATCTCATAAAGCAAGGCAGAGTGAAGTTCCAGTACTTTACGGTGTCACCAGAATCCTATGATGTATTTATAGCTAGCTTCACAGGTTTTCCTTTTTTTCATTGTTTATTTTTATGGTGTACTCCTAGAGTTTGGTTTTCTTGGCCCTTCTCATTTTTGCCTAAGGCAGTTTACCCACTGGTTTCCAGCAAAGGAAGGTTTGCAGGCAGAATGTAGAGCAAATCCCCACCAGAGGAGCAATACACAGCCACTCTATTTCTCCTGCTCATGGACTGTCCAGGCATTTTCTATCTCTGGCCAGGGCAGCCTGAAGTGATGCTCACCTTTGTATGTCCTACCAGCACCTAAGGTGGGGCCTCCATATGTGGGGAAGGACTGGTGGCAGACTGAAGGAGGAAAAGGATCAGTGATTTGTTTTGGAGCTTGGTAATTTATTGTCCATTGAGGGCTCTGCCTCCCTCAGCAACCCAAGAGGTAGGTGGCCAGAATGAACAGGGGATTGAGTAGGGAGAAGAGGATGTGGCATGTTGGACTGTTAAAGGGGAATTAAAAGCTGAAGGATGCTGCCACAGTTTAGTCAAAGAAACAACTACTTCTGCTTTCTTTTCTTTCAGTAACAGGGCAAATAGTTGCAGGACAGGGGCAAGGAGTGCATCCATGCAGTTCCCCTGCTCTTATCTCTAGAACTGCACTTTCTAATACATACATATTTTCCACCACCACCTCCTGGAAAAGCAACATTGGGTCCTCAACCTGTAGCACCTGTAGCCCCTTTCACTGATCCTATAATGTGTGATACAGTCTGTCCTTTTTGTAATGCTGTAGCCAGAAAAAACAGAAAGTAAAATGATGGGAGGCATTGCTTATAATTATCTGGGTCTCTGAAACTCATTCATATTTCCTTTATTTTACAAATCAGCTACTCAGTGATGTGTATTTAATACATGTCCTACCCCACTTCCCCTAAATCAGGCTCCCTACAGCTTAACTACACAATAAATTTTTCAGAGTACTTTGTAGACTGTGTGAAAATTAGAACTTCTGTGATGAGGGATTCAAGGGTGCTGACTTATGGGTCAGCAGCCCTTCAAGGGTCTTATGACAGGTTACATTCCCTCCTTCCCCCAAGGAGTTAGGAGCAGGGAGCTTCTTTCCCACAAATCCCAGCATCCTTCTGGGTATCCCACCACACATATGGCAGCAACTTGAGTTTCCTCAACAAAGCTCAAGGCCAGGAAAAGTTGTCTTGCACAGATAAAACTGCTCTGTGCCCTCTGTATGACACTGCTAACTTGCCATCCAGGAGGCACCTGCACTACAGGTTACTTAGTCCTGTTTCCACTTGTGTGTCCCATTGTCAGTGAAGCTGATATTCATGCTTAAAGGCTATCAAATGGCCACCAAATCAGTCAAATAGTTTATACAAACAGTATGTACTGCTTGGGAGGGAGAATCTCAGTGTCTGTTCAGTTCCCATGTCTATCAGTCACTCACTGGCTCAACATGACTGAGCCTCTGTTTCCTTATCTACAGAATGGCAAAGTAATACCTAAAGCTGTTGAAAGGCTTCATTAATAAAAGATTTTAAAGCACTTTCAGATTCTTAGGTGGCAGATGTTAGATAAATGGGAAGATAATATTCTTGCTTTTCACAATCACTGATTAAACCCAGCAAAACAGCAAAGCATTTCTGGATGCTTTAGCCCCTGATTTAGATCACTTATAAGTTTCTAGAAAATAAATTACAAGCATATCACCTAATAATAGTATTAGGTGTACAACTCAGGCTGATCATTACAAGTTACTGACATGTTGTACCAAATTGAGATCAATGACTGAAAACACTGCACCAGCGTTAGGGAAATACTCGAGTCAAACAGCAGGTTCAGAGGCGCATGCGTGCACACCTACAAACACGGTTCTAGAGGGGAAAACAAGAAAACTTACAGTCATAAACAATTTATTCGTTTGTATGAATAAATGAAGGGAAGGAGGCAGTGCAGCGCAAGGTGAGTCCTGGGGCTGGCTGGCTCCTTTTCTAAAGCTCCTTATTGACTCCTGAGTGATCTTGTGTAAGTCACTTCACTCCTGGTGCTTGCCTTCCCCAGTGTGGCTGGGATTTTTGCCATGCAAATTGACAGGGAGTAAATTACTAGATAAAGCTACTGCATTTGTTTATTAATTTATGGGCTGCAAACTCCGGTTACATTCCTCAATCTCCGAGGATTAAGTGCAGATACACCTGTTTGGACTACGCGTATTGTTGCAGGAGCACTAAAAAAAAAAAATCTGTAAGAGCCATGGGGAGTTTTAAAGAACGCGATCATTCCTGGTTCTTCGTTTGCTCCTGAGCAGCTGCAGCCGCAGGACGAGCCCTGGGACAGGGCGACCCGGCGGGACGCTGTCACTTCAGCGCATCCGTCCCCGTGCGGCGAGCGAGGGCTCCCCGCGCCGGCTGCCCCCGAGGCGCAGCGGGACGGCGGCACGGGAGGAGGTCCCGTCCC
>WBNO01027772.1:365833-511687 GCA_013400575.1 Peucedramus taeniatus | reverse complement strand
GCCCGCCCGCCCGCTCGGGGAGACCTGGCGATGCACTCGACGGCTGCGCAGGGTTAATCGGCTTGAGCCCTCGGTCGCTTGGATTCCGTGGAAGGAGGATGACAATCTAGATCGCTCTGTGTGTGTGTTTGTGCGCGCGTGTGCGTGTCCTAGCAGTTCTGCATTGCAACACTTTGCTAGTGGAGAAGCAAGAGAAACCCCCCGGAATTGGGATTAAAAAAAAAAAAAAGGCAAAAATTTACCTGGGGTCCCTGGCTTATTTCTTCTTTTTCGTTTCTAATAGTTCCTCTCAGCTAAGTGAGAGACAGGGATCGCAGGCAGGGAAAAGTCCTCAAGGACCCCGTGATCCTGGAGGAACCTGAACAGGACCCTCGTGCGGACATGTGCGGCTTTCCTGCGCACTCCTGGAGGCACGGTACGGCCGCGGGGTTCCTGCCACAGTAGATCCAGCCCTGGGAAACGGCGCGTCTTATTCGTCTCTGTGTGGTTACTAACCTTCCCCCATCCCTCCCCTTCCCTGCCAGCGCTCGCTCTCTCGCACACACACAGTCTCTTTTCTTCTTGAGCACACACGCACACCCCTAGAGCCTCGGAAGCGACTCTCCTTTCTGCTAGCATGGGTCCCCTGGCATCATGAACGTTATTCTCTCTCCCTGGCTGGAATTCAGACTGCCCGTCTGTAGGTGTCTTGTGCCTTGACCATGCACCTGAGAATAGACCCCAGCATTTGCCCGGGACGCCGCCCCGCCTGGACCCTGTGGATGTGCTCCCTCTTTTGGGGATGTATCGTCAGCTCTGTGTGGAGTTCCTCTAACGTGGCTTCTTCTGCCTCCTCTTCCTCGTCTGTTTCTCAGGCTCAGTACGAGCATCACTTCCACGGCAGCAAGCACCACTCTGTGCCTATCTCTATCTACCGCTCCCCTGTCTCCCTCCGAGGAGGACACGGTGGGTTCCCACTCTTGTTTCTTTCTAACCTTTTTGCAGAGCAGTTGGAGCAGCAGAGGGGGAGCAGGGACGATGGCTGTGTCTCCGGGGGAGGGGGGTCCTCCCTGCCTCTCATATTTCTGCCCCCTCCCCATTAACCCTCCACTCCTCCCGTGCCGCCGAGCCGAGCCTAGGGCTGAGGACGCACCGCTTCGAGAGCCAACTTCGCCGGCCGGGGTGGTGCAGCAGGACGGAGGGAGGGGGCCGGGCGGGCTCGGGTCGCTCCGTGTCAGACGGCAGCGCCGAACAGCTCGGGACGGCGGAAGGGCATCCGCTCCCGTTCCGCCGGGATCCTGCGACGGGGAATCACTAACTCCCTGGCTTGTAGCGGCTGACATGGTCACTGCAGCAGCTCATCTTCCCCGCCGGCCACCCTCGTTTTCCGGTCGCCCAGCTGCGGGAGGGCCAGCCGGGAGCTTGGGGAATTGCCGCCGCCGCTCCTCCCCTGCCTGAGCGCTCGCATCCTTCCTGGGTGAGGATAGAAAGGGGCGTACAAAGGAAAAGGCGAGGTCTCATTCCTGCTTCTGGTTTCCTGCTTGGTATCTGGTAGTGTCTTCCTGGGAAACCCTGGGGCAGGAAATAATAGGGAGTAGGTTTTCACTCTGGCAGCAAGCAAGAGGGGGAAGAGAGTGTCTGAGAGATATTAAGAGAGAGTGAGAGGGCCAGCCAGCATCGTGCCCCTGATGCTGAGCAATTTGACAGAGCAGCTGGACCTACACAGCCTCTTACCCAGCTCTCTCAAGTCTCCCCAACCTGACAGGAGTTGGCCTAGGCCTGTCTGACCTGGGGGCTCTTCCTCATCTCCACCTTCTCCTGTCTGCTCTCCTTGTCCCTTAGCTTCTGTTTTCAGTCATATCAGCTGGGAGAGGCAGGCAGGCCAAGGCCTGGCCCTTTCCCTCCAGGGCTGCAGGTTAAGGTCAGGTCTGGCCTTCTATCATAGGAGTATTCACCTAGAGATTCACATTTGTGCAGGGCCAGAAGAAGAACCAGTTTCAGAAATGAGGCATAGGAACACTTTGAAGGAGAGGGAAGGGAAGGAAAGAAGAGCCCTGGCACAGTTGGTGCCGCATGACATGGCTGCAGCAGAGGCTATGAGTATGTGCTGGCAGGGCTTTGTCAGGGTTACAAGGATATTGAAACCTGGAGCACCCCAGATAAGTGCTCAGACGACCAGCAGAGCAGTCTGAAGGGTTCAAATGGCACAGCGATGAATGGACCTCCAGTGAAATCTCTAGGTTCACTGGCAGAGCTGTAGAAGAAGCTCGGTGTTGCAGTCTGAGCTGAGGCGTGTTGGAGAGGGAAAGGGCTCAGGAACACAGCCAGGAGGCAGATGCTGCAGGTCACAGCTGAGCACCAGCGGAGCAGGGCTGTGCTAGCAGGAGGTGCTCTGGCAGAGCTGCTGGAGGGCACTGGAAGAGGGTGACAGGGAGCTCTGCAAGGTAGGTCGTGGATGCTCTGGCAGGGCGGGAGGGGGAGCCCAGGGCACTGCAGAATAGCACCGTGCTGCAGAGGCGAGGGCTCAGGACTGAAGTGGCACTGGATGCAGTAGGTTGAGTGGGAGGTGTTCAGCCATTTCTGCAGACACAAGTGGCGCTAACTATCCTTTCAGCCTATCAAACTCCCACTTCTGCTCCAAAGTTCACATCCATCCTAAAATGCAAGAGAAACATTCAGGCCCCACATGGGACGGGAATCAATGCCATGCCAGACATCAAGACCATCTGTTAAGCACCACCCATGTGAAACTCAGTTATGGGTTATTAATCACTAGCAGCGGGAGCCCTGTTATTTGCAGCAATGCTTGAGGACCATGTGAGAGAGTCCCTGTTGTGCTAAAGCAAGAAATATGAGGGATCAGACAGTCACTGCCCCAAAAGGTTTTCAACACCCCGGCTTCTGTAGCTTAGTTCTGTGATGAAAGGGGATAGCAAAGTCTGGCTTTTAGGTCACTTGTGAGGAAAGGAGAGAAGGATGTCACAAAATGTGATGGTGTTTGGCTTTGCTGTAAAAGTCAGGCAGTAGTCTGTGTGAGAGTCTACAGTGTGTTTCCTGGTCAAGAAATGATAGCTCTTTTCTCCTTGATGGCTCTTCCATCTGCCCTGAAAGTGAAGCAAAGCCTCATTTAAGAGTTGGGAGTAAAAGCAGTTATGAACTTCAGTGAGAAACAGGCATTTTTTGGTGTTCCCATTGCATTGGAAAAAGGAAAGGAATCAAGGGAAATAGAGAATTCAGGGAGCTCAGGCTAATGCATAAGTCAGNTTTTTCTTTTTTTTTTCTTTTTCTTCATCATGCCTTGTAGCAAAGCTGTCATAAAAACCTCCTTTGGCCATGAATAAGGGGGTGAATGGGGTGGACAGAGAGAGAGATTGAAAGAGAGAGAGAGAAAGAAGAGACCACAAAGACAGCTGGTCTTGGAACATGCATGGTTTATTTTTGTATGTTCTTTCACTGTTGCACAACAGAGGCCCTTGGAACTTGGATCTGTAACAGCATTGAGGAGTTAGATTCCAAGGAGGCTGTGCACTCCCTGTGTTTCCTGGGATTTTGATTATTTGTTTTTCCTATAGAGAAATAAGAAATTCATTCTGATTGCTGCCCTGCTTGGTGGCTACATTAATACTGGTTTTGGAAGGAATCAGATCAGGATCATGGCCACCCTGCTGTGTTGTCTTTCAGCCCCACAGTGCTGACCACTGGGACTCAGCCTTATATTTAAACGTATTTTCCTTTTTTCTCCTACATCCCAGTGGATTTCAGTCTGTTTGAAGAAGCAAATTAATATCTACCGCAGAGGAAAAATGAATGTCTCATGAGCAGTGAACACTTATTTGGAGCCTGTGTCTTAATACTCCTCTAAAATCAGTGGAGTACCTTCTTGTGGCTTACCTTGAGCAGGACTGGCCCCAGATCTGGCAGTCACTACTGGGCTGGTGTTACAAGAGTTAATTCTGAAATCACCCAGCTGGTGCTTTACTGTAGTTGGGCTGCAACCTGCAAATGCAAAACTTGGCACTGCACATCTGCTCAAGGAGAAAGTCTTTCTAACAGGTTTACCTCCTTGTCAGCAGAGGAGTGAGCCTGGCTGGGCAGGGGACTTCAGCAAGTTAGAACAAATATTTATTCCATGTGGTGACCTCCCTAGACCAGCAGAATCTTTATCCCTGAATAATAGGAAGGGAAACCCTTGATTCCTTTTTGTTTCACTAGGGACTTGTGAAACAGAGGGAGGAACAAAGTTTGGGCTGCGTTTATTGAAAGTTCACATGTGCTGAATCCTCCTGTCTCCCCTGGGCTATTTTAGCGCCGTGCTGGGTCAGCTGCTTTACCGGAGCCTGCAGCAGTGACTTCACAGCCCCTCTTTCCACGTCCTCATTGCCTCAGCTGATGAATAATGCCTGCCTCTGGTTGACAGATAAAATGAAGGGATTTTCTGTGTGTTTGGTCTTAGTGATGAATTCATTAATTGACTTTCTCTTTTTCTCCTCCAGCTGTTTGTTCTCTGGCTGTCCTTAATGGCTGTGGAGCAGAGGTGCTCAGAGGGGATGTGTGATGCCTTGAGCAGGTTGCCCTGCCTGCAGGGACTGCTCTGCAGCTATGGGAGCAATGGTGGGCATGGGATAGTTTCTCTTCATTTTCACTTTGCGGGGCTAGGCTAGCCCAGGCTGTTGCACTAGTCATAGGAGAAAGTGTAAGTCTGTTGTGAGGACTGGTAGTGAGCAACCACCAGATCTAGTGGGTATAACTCTCAGGCCTGAATCAATTCTTAGAAGTTCTGTTATTTATGTAAAGCATTTCCTTCTCCTATATCTTTCCAAGAGAGTGTTTCCATAAGAGAGGCAGGATTCTGCAAACCAGTGTCAAAGATTGCCACACACAGCTCTAGCAGTGTACCCTTTCTAAAATATGTATGTCCTTGCTGCTCCTCCAGTGTGACCTATTCCTCACCTCGAGATTCTATGTTCTTGCAATCCTGCCTTTTCTTTATGATAGGAAACAGATTCCCCATCCTTGGCACCGCTCATTCTCCAGTACAAAGCAGGACCTTTCCTGTTCCTCCTAAACCAGGAGATTACTTTGAGCAAAGATTGGTAGCTTTAGCAAAATGGAAAAAATCGCTCTGTACAAAGCAGTCAGTGATCCAGCAAAATTAACTTCACTCAGAGCTGAAATTAGGGTTGCAATTAAGTTCTGCGAAGGTGAAAAGCCAGAAGTCTCTCTACTTTCTGTGGCTTGCCTTTATTCTCATATCGACAGTGAAGCCTAATTTTTTGGCAAAGACTAGTGCTGCTGTATGCCTGAATGTTTACATTCCCTTTCTCTGAGATGTTATCAATGATTATTATTTTTAAAGGAAATCTCCTTAAATTATATCAGTTGGCTATCCAGAAATCAAAGCATCCAAACTGAGTCACTTGGAGTTGTAAGTGATCATAGCTGGGCTTTTCCCTCCCTCTTCTGACTCTTTAGCCCTTCTGAGAAAGCACAGTTTTCAGTAGTTGAATATGGAAAAAATCTGGTATGTACAAAGGCTGTTTCCTCAAAATGAGGTTGATAATTGACTTATCCTTTGCATGCTTTTCTATGGAACAGTTTCTGATCAGGTGCTGATCAATTAATGTACTGCATTAACTGTTCTCAACTTGGAATAGTTTGCATTGATCTCCAAAAGTGTTGTTAAAGTCTGTTCACCTGGTACTTGTTCTTAGGAGATCCCAATGATCTTACGAGATCTGGAACACGAGAAACTTACTGTTGAACCCTGTCAGTCTTATTTGTTATATGTCTCTGTGCTCTTTCAAATGTTGCTCAGACCTATACTGCTGAAGATATAGTCTCTTAAGACATGTAAAAAAGCCTCCCCTGAAAGCTCTATTGTGCTTGCTCAGTATCTCATAGCACATTTTGCAAAAGGGGGAATGTTAGTCCTTGTCAGAATTAGATCAGGGCATTCTTCCTCCTTGTATTTCCTTTGCAATTTAGACTGGAGAGAGATTTCTTTATTGTTTCTGCTTTTGGATAATACAACCCTTACTTTTCAAGGAACTGCCACATTCTGCTGCAGAGGTGACTACATTTCAAAGACAGCTGAAGGATCCTGCTGTATGCTTGGTATAGGTATTGATGTTGTAAAGAATATATGGCTATGTGACATCAGCTATGTAGTAGCAATACTGCAGAATAAGAATGTTACCTTTTATAATATTTCTACATAGAAAAATATATATTTTTCTTTGTAATTCTGGCTAGTTTTTCTTGTTGTTTTCTTTTTCTTTCTCTTTTGTCATGGCATGAAAATAGATGCATGAACAGTATTATGACAGCCACTGGATTATTATATACTGTGCTGTTGGGAGCTCCAAATTCCTTGCACGTTTCACTAGAAGGAGGAAAATGCACCTAGATCATGTAATGTGGCAATACTGACAAGTGCATAATAGTCTCCAGTTCATGGTGGGGAAGTTCCATGGTTTGCTATACAGAAGGTAACTAAATAAAGAGCTGGAGCTTCTAAGTGCAAGGATTATAAGTTTTGAAGTTTTGTCTGGAAAGTGCAAAGGATGACTATTCTTTTGTTTTTCTGTTTTTTTTTTCTTTTCCATGTGCTGTGCTTTAACAAGACCAGCTCTCTGTGTTGATTGGCTGTGGCTGCCTTGTTTTTTGGGTTTTTTTTTTTGTTTGTTTTTTTGGTTTTTTTTTTGGCTGGTTGGTTGGTTTTTTTGTTTGGTTTTGCTGTCCTGGTGGTCTTTGATAACTATTAAAGGTCATTTGTACTAGCAAAAAAAAAAAAAAAGGTTAAAGGTTTTCATGTCTTCTGTGTAACCTCTGTACGCAAGACAACATGCAGTTGACTGATGGCTCTGATTTGTTGTACGACCTTGACAAGACATTACTTTACTTTCTGACTTGTTTTCCTCATCTGTGAAATTAAGAGAAAACCATTTTTTCACCTAGGTGAGGCGAGCAGTTCTGGTGCATCTGTGTGCTTTGAGATCCCTGGCAGGGAGCCATAGAAATGAATGAAGCCTCAGTAGTCCTCTTGGACTTTAGATGTCAGAGAACCTTAAAAGAGCAGCCTGCTTGTATCTCTTCTTGAAGGACAAGCAAGACACGGTCAGATTCTGAACATAGATCCTGGTAGTGTTTTCCCATATGGCTTTCAAGCTTGGACAGGCTCTAGCGCCAAATCCCAGCGCTGGTGTTTCGGAAGGAGCAGGAGAGCAGGAGTGCTGGCTGGGCCAAACTCCAGGGAGCTGCTGGAGCAAGAGGCCTGTGATTCACCATGGCTCTCTCACCACTCTTGCATATTACTTCTCTTGCATTCTGTGTATGTGTTGTTTTTGCACATTAAAACAACTACTTATATCCCTGAGTGACTTTCCCCCAAACTATGAATTTAAAGTACTTCCGAAACTGTCTTTTAGAATTTGAATATAATTATATGCTTTGGGTGTAAATTGTGGTTTTTGCTACATAAGAAACTAATGGAAATGATCTGCCTGTTCCTGTAGTTTGCAGATTATATGCTTTATATCTGGGGATGTATATTTAGGCTGCTTTTCTGTATGGTGTATTAAGATGAAAATGAAGTTAGTGTGAGCTATAGTGGTTGTGAAGCAGGAATAGTGGGGCTGATAAAGGACATTACTAAATTGATCCAGTGCTAAAGTTTACTTTATCATCTCTTAGTTTTACATCTTTCATCTTTTTGCATTCTTGATGATGGAGGGCAGAAGAGGGGGGAATATTTCACAAGATACGGAGGGTCTGGTGTCTGCAGAAGATAAAGGAACAGGGTGAATGAATCAGAAAGACGTAAAAAATTGCTAAAAAAAGACCCTTTACTTATTCTGTGAATACCACGTGGTAAAGAGTGAGGGAAGACTGTTTTGCAGAGGGCTCAGGAAAAGAGTACCATCAGTTTAGTCAGCAGTCCAGGCTCCATTTAATAACTTCAGAGGGAATCAGTTTCTATGCTATCCTTGGAACTTGATTTTGAATTTAGAATAAATTCAGCATATTAATCAGGTCAAATTACTGGAAGATTATTAATCTAAATTAAGATCAAATTATTGGAAGGGGCGGGGAGGTAAAGTTTGGATTTTTTTCCAAAAGTTCAATCTTTAGCATCATGCTGCATGACAAGAACTAACTTTCTGGATGTGTTTGGTGAACCCTCTTGTTTCCTTGCTCATCTGCTGCACTGCCCAGTGAGGGTTTTCATGGCTTCCTGTCATGGCTGGATCTTGCAGTTACAGCAGCCTGCTGCTTCTGCTCCACCTGGTTTGCTTAATAACTTCATCCAGTGGACACTTTACAGGGGTAACGTGTGGAAATATTTCTGTCCAGCTGGTTCTGCGTGTTTGCTGTCTCAGCTACCAATGTTTCAGTGCACTGAAGTCCTTCTCTTCTGATAAAGACTTCAACTGTGAGCATGAGGACAAAGCAGCAGAGTATGAAAATTCCCTAAGGAGTGTTGGGAAGTCTGATACAGGGTGGTTAAGGGAGAGAACACATAAAAGATACAATAGACCTGAAATTGTCAAAGAAATTCAAGTGTTTCCAAGCAAGAGAATTAAAAGAAATTAGAAAAAAGAAAAAGAGGAAAAAAGAAGGACCTGATTAATTTTATATGGGTGTTACATTGACTGCACTACACATAGAAAATGGGGTCTGCTGAGGTCTCTACTTGGCTTCTACTCTGGAAAGATTCTCACTGTCTGATTTAACACTTAGGAATTCCTGTGTTTATTGCATTAAAGCCTTCATCTTTTGTAACTTCCTGAGTTATGGTGACCATGTGGGACGGTTTCACTCCAAAGACTCTTGCAGCTTATATAGGCATGTTTTCTTACTTACAAGCACTGTTGATCTTTTAGTATCTGGTGAAATGAAAGTGGAAACAGTAGGTTGAAACCTGAAATTTTTATCTTTCCTTTATTTATTTATTTATTTATTTATTTATTTATTCCTTTTCTATTTTTTATTTATTCCTTTATTTCCTTTATTCTTGATTTACTTGTTTAATGGTATCTCATCTCAGCTTTTCTCATATTCTGATTATGCTACTGATAATGATGATGTTCTGTGCTTTCACAGGAGAGTTTGCCATTCTCTGATGTTCACTGAGTACAGTGTTTAGGAATGCTGGTGGCCTGAATAGCACCTAGGGTGATCCTCAGTTTATGTGGCCTACATCTAGTCATGTGCTTGTGTAACCTCTCTGTAGCATGACCTCTGCTCCCTCAATGTCATATTTTCTTTGTAGTTTAGTAGTGAATGCCAAAGCTATTCTAAGTTTCCCTGATCTTGCTCCCCTGTCTACAGTCCAGCATATTTCTGTCAGTGTAAGTTTGGAAGATACTGATGGCTTTGAATGCCTTTTCACTTTTTATTATCTCACTATGCAGCCTGCTCTCTTTCCTGTCCCCTCATGCATTTAGAGGCAGTTCATTAGAAGCAAGGAAAAGACAAAGAAATTAATTTTCCTTGAGAAATGTATTCAGCACCTTATAGAGGCTTGAAGAGGAGAAACAGAGCAGAGAATTCATACTAACTTATTTTCAAACTTTTTTTTTTCATGGAGAATCTGGAGACAAAAAGTGTCTATGCCCTACAAACATCCATTTACCTTGTAACTTATTTTTCTGACACTAGCCACTATGAACATGCCAGGATTGCAGTAGTCTGGAACAGAATAAGGTGATGTGGGTGCCTGTTCTTCAGAATTGATGTGCATTTGCTTGGCATAGAAAGAATATATCTTGTAACCAAATATCAACGTGGCAAATTCTGCTCAGATGGCAGGGTGGCAAATTCTGCCAGTGGTGTCAAAGCTTATTTCAATTCAGGTAATTGTTATTTCAGACAGGTTAATTTCTAATAACAAGTCATATACTCAGCTACTTTTCCTAGCTTAGTCATTAGGAAATATACACTGGCAAAATGAGCAGCCTCCCCTACTGGTCTAATTAATACTCGGTAACTGTTTGAAAAACGGTCAAAACCTGAGCCTTTTCTGTATTCCTTGGTGAGAATTTTTTAAATTGATGCCATTAAAGCCATATTCCAGTTGTTAATGAGCATTGCTGAAGAGATTTTCCCTCAGCAACAGCATGGAACAGAACTGAAGGCAAGAACCCCCAAATATTTTCCCTAGCTCTGCTCCTGGCTTACCTTGATATACTGGATGGTGAATCATACATTGCCAGGTGATTCAGTTTCTCTATGCTGTAGTGCAAAAATATGATGATTTTTTAAAATCTTGTTTGATCCTGACATAACACATATGAAAGGAGAAGAACTATGTTGTTACTTTTCTTTCCCAATGTTCTGGAAAGGTATTTTCAAACTTCAGCCAGCATATTTGGTCCTTGGAATTTAAGGAACATCACAGTGGTATGGCTCCTGCTACTCTCTTTGGAAGAAGTCCTGGGAAAGATGGGTGCCTTTTTAGGAAGCCAGTTCTGCAAAGAAATACTGATTCTCATCCTAAGAATACATGTCAGAAACCAGGGAAATGTCTGGGCTGTGTGGTTAGGTGCAGTGGTTTTTTTCAGTCCTTTCTTTGTGTGAGCAGTTTCTACTGCTGGTGATGGTTTCATTTACTGCTTCAAGGAGCATTGTGGACATGCATTTCCCTTGCTGGTTTTAGAAATCTGAGGGGATTTTTTAGACCAGTGACCCAAAAGCTGACTGTATACCGCAGCCTTTACTTTCATTGTCCTTGTTGGCTGTCTTCTGCTTCTGTCACAAGTTAGATTTTGTCTGCAACTGTTCAATCAATTCATTTTACCAAAAATTGTGAACAAAATTATTGAGGTTATTTCAGCAATCAAGGGAAAGAAGAGGGGAGGCAGAAAAGAGGAGGAAGATGGAAATTGAGCTGAAGTGTAAATTTGTTCCCATTCTTTTTTTCTCTTTAATCAGAAGTAAAGGAGGGAAGCATTAGAAGAGCCATTAAAGACCCAAGTAATTCTCAAGAAAAGAGACAATTTGAAGCTAGAGGAAAAATGCACTAAATAAACAGGACAGGAAGGAGCAGTATCAGAGCTCAGCAAAGGGGCTGCCCTGTTGGCTCCTCTTCATCTGAGCTGAGGAGTTTCAAGTACTCTGAAGAAGGCTGTGGGAAATGCTTCTTGTCCACCAGAGCCCCAAGCTGCTGATGTTCAATGTACAGTGGTCTTTTAGATACACACTTTTTTGACCTTGCATCTATGCTTCAGAGTATTCTACATGTTTCCTAAGTCCAGTTATTGTGATGACTGAACTACCCATTTAGTTTTCTTTTTTATTATTTTTTTTTCACCACATGTTTTTGGAAGTCATATTGTCAATATCTAGAACAAGACGTTAATAAATTTAACTTATTGCCTATCAGTCTAAAGACTCAGAGCACATTTTTTTTTGTGGAGGGAGGAAGGGTGGATTCTGCTGCTGCTTGGCAAGAGGAAAGCTGTGCAGTGCTTTATTTGTGTTGCTAAGAAGGTCACTAGGACAGGCCCAGGTAAAGGCAGGGCTGTATGGCAGTCAGCAGTGGTGCCTCCGGGGCTGTGCTTGCCCTGTCTGTGCTCCTCTGTTACACAACAAGAGACTGAGAGGAGCAGTTTGTTCAAATGCAGTGCTTGGATAGTGGGCATTTTTACCAGAGCACCCCTCCATGTGTACATAGGGATATGTGCAGTATTTCTCCTTGGGGAAATTTGCTTCTCTTTATAAGCAGTGTCTGGTTTCTTACATTTCTGTTGAGGTTGGGATGATGCTTAGTTCATGTCCATAAGGGAGCTGAGTTCAGGTTCAGGAAAGGGCTAGGGGCTGTGTGTGGAGAGTATTTCCCTCTAATTTTTATGTACAGACAAAGCTGTCATATCTGCAGGAGCTCTTTCTTTTATCCCTTTTCACTGCCTGAGCAACCATTCTGCAGCCACCGTTTTCTATAACCTTTTTGGATTCCTGGATTCAAGGGCACCTACTAGAGAGCATCATTCAATCCCTGGCCTTCTTGTAGCTGAACTTGACCATGTTTACAGAGGTCCTAGTTAGTCAAGAAGCATAAAATATGGCAACAAAGTCCCTGATGTATTATAATAATGCAATGTCCTCATTTTATACTGCAGTGCTAATGATTTCTAATTATTTGTAAAGAAAAATTATTTATAAATAAAATAAGGATTAAAAATAATTGATTATTCTTTCTCACGTGGTCCTCAAACAAAAAATATGCAATGGATGACTTGTAAAAGACAAGATTTCTGTTATCTTTGCTGTTTTACTTCACCCTTGCTTTGCATGTCTGCAGTAATCCGTGGTTCTCTGGGCTTTGTATGGGTCTGGTCTGGCTAGCTGGAGCCCAAGCCCACACGGACCTGCATGGACTGAAGACAAAAGACGAAAAGGGCTCTTCCCCCCTCGGGAGCCAGTATCCTGGTTATTGGCTTGGGATGGGACACTGCTGGCCACAGCGACCACCCAGGCAGAGAAAGAGGCTGAACCCTTACCTGGAGTGGGGTTTTGTACCCCAGGGGATGGGGGCGGGGAGAGAGGACCACGGCCCATGGGATAACACTGGGGTGGGGCGTGGGGAGGGGTGTCCCTGGGGGCAGACCACCAGGTGTGTGGAAAGGAGTGCATGGGGAGACACCATATGATGAGGAAGGGGAATATGACGTACCATATTCAGTAACATTTTCCCAATGCCTAATACAAAGACCACAACTAAATAAACTATTTAGTGCAATACAACACATGTCTTTGCATGGATCACAGAAGAACGGTGCAATCATTCCAAAAGAATTTGTGGGAAAGCTTTAGTATCCTGCCATGGAAACCTAGGCTCTATAAGTTCATGGACAAGACTGTATTATTAGAAAATCATTTGGAGTCTTATAGTCTATAGTTTTGTAGGCTACAGTCTTACAGTAGCAAAGATTCAGGAACTAAAAAACATTTTTGGTTCAAATTACAGTTGAGTCATGGACTCTGTCAGTAATCTCTGAGGACGAGGCTTGGAAAATGTGTGAGTGAATGTAGAAATTCACTGATAAAGAAATTCCACTTTAGAGTTGAGGTAAACAAGGGACTAAACTGTCCCAGAATGCTGAGCTGCAGATAAACTCACAGTACAATCAGTGATATGTCAACACCAGTTTTGGTTAGATGTTGATACACAATTTGAAGAGACATATCCAACCTGAAGAAAGAAATTAATCACAGAAGATTATAAGAATTTCTGTATACACTGCTCCATCTGGTCTGGTATTCTGTCTCTTGACTGTGGCCAGTGCCAGATGCTACAGATGGACGAAAATAACCTCTTTGATACGTTTAATTGTATATCCCAAGGGAGGGTTGTAATTTTTTTTTCCTTGACCTCACAAATGGTGATCACCTTAAGCTGTAAAGAGCTGAGAATGGGACTCATTGTAGTTTTGTCATGGTTATAATATTTCATATGCTGTTCTGTATTAGTAAGTCTTTTTCTTTTGCTAAATTTTTCCTTAGCTATTTTTAAATTGCCATCTCAAAGCATTTTATGCAGCTTTTTAGACCATCACAGCACTGATAGAGGGCAAGCAACCACTTTTGTATTTCTTATTCTAAGATGGGAAAATGGGACATGGAGAGGCAAAGCAGTTTGCTGAGTCAGAAACTGTTGCCACATTTAAACAGCCTGAGTTCTGCTGAAATCCCAGGGTTTACAGCTTTCTGTTACTTCAGTCCAGGCTATCAGGGTGCCTGATTGGAAGCACCTAACGGGCTTTGGAGGTTAATAGAATTTAGGTTATCTGAATGGGGCTGTGCACAAAGTCAAAGCTGACAGTACAACCTGGCACTGGTGGCATCTGATCCGGTGCACTTTTCATATTGCTCTTGCATGGTGGCATGGTTGTGCTCCTGTCTAGGATTTCTTTGCTGAAGTACATGCACAGGGATGGGAGGCACATATATAATTAGTTTGACACTGCCAGGAAGCATTGACCATCATGATTAACCCATCCATGTACTTTTAGTCTAATGTGTCTAAAATACTTACTTTTTTTTCCTTTAAAAACTATGGTTTGTGGGTAGATTGTTGGTACAGTGCTTGTCTCTTCCTGAAATATTTGGCTTGCTACACAAGAATTACAGAATTGTACCTCTTTTTCTTCCTAACAGCAGCCCACATCATGGATTTCTGAGGACTAGAAGTATGATGTGTGTGAGAGAGAGAGACTACACATTGCTCTGAAGAAAAGCTGTTTTTGTTTGCATTTGTGTCTAGTAATAATAACCTCAGCCACGTCAAATGCTGCCAGAAATGTTTTCTCTTCTGCCTCCAAACTGTGACATTAAGCCTGTTGTGTCCAGTGTCAAACAGCAGCTGCCATGTACTCACAGTGTTTCAGTTACAGTCCACAGTGCATAGAAATAAGTCCTTTATATTCAGTGTTTTCATCTAAACTAATGTAAATCTCCCAGAGAGCAGCTTTCACATGAGAGTATCCCACAGGGAAAGAGGCAGAGTAGTCTAAGCAAGGAGTATGGAAACAACAACTTGTGGGTATGGCTCATGGCAGGTTTAGCCCTGCCTTCTGCTGTCACTCTAGACAAATCAGAGCTTGACCTCTGCATATTCTAAATTCCCAGGTGGTGATGGGGAGTTGAAATATTACCTAGTCTTGGGAGACATAACCAGCTTGATCTTACTTTCACCATTACAAACCAGAAGACATTTAGCATCATGAAGAGTCTGTTTTGCTGGCCCGTGCTCTCAGCTGGCTGCAGGTCACATCAGTTCCCCTGCTGTCACAGTCTGTACCTGCCTGTCTAAAGAAGTAGCTCTGACCTGAGTATCCCAGTGTCAGCCTCAGCTGTACATTGTGCCAACTTCAGATGAAAATCTTTATTGATCTCTTGTATTTGTCTAGCAGTTGGCAGACTCAGCCACAGAAAAGGGATTCCAGGGAACTTACAACCTGCGCAGAAAGGACTTCCATTTGTTGTTGTAACATATGATGGGAGTAGAGTAGGGTACAAAGAATGAAGAGCTGTCCCATCCGTTTTACTCAAGTTTTTTTATTTTTTTCCATATGGACAAAACCCCAAAAAGCTGAAAATGTTGAACTGGCTATTCCAAGGAATCCAGAGATCAGTCCAAGTTACTTGTTTAAACAGTTACTGCATATCTTTTCGTGAAACGTCGAAGAACCTGATGCAAAATAATGGTAATACGACCCTTTTTCTGTGCACAAACACACACATTGTATACATCTGCTTATGGATTAACACCATATTTTAAACAGAAAATCATTAAACTTCTACAAGAAAACAAGTATCATTATTCTCCCAAACTCATTCCTTAAAATGCCTGTACTCTCAGACTACTTCTGCAACAATCTTGCCAAATTCATCCTCAGGAACAAAATTCGTTTAATGAAACCAAGCCCAGACTGCCTGGTTTCTGTAGTTGCCGTAGTAAAATGTCACTCACAGTAAACAGTCCAGAGCCCTGAAATTAACACATGTATGGTCCAACCTATTAATCAGTGTTGCAAAGTCATCCAGTACTTGCAAAGGTCCTCATGGAACCAGTGCTGGGGAAAACAAAAACCTGCCATATATCATGGCAAACTCACCCAGACACTCAGTAAATAGAAACATCCAGTTAACAGGGGGAGAACATTTTTCACAAGTAAACACTCTAACCTATTAGCTCTGATCCTCAAGGGACTCCTTCAAAACAGTTTCAAAGAAAGATCTTAGAAACTAAAATTTGTTACTGCTAAAAGGGCCGAGGATAGCAATAATAATTTATTGTATGTTGTAATTCTTCTTATGTCCTGCTGCCTGTGAACTCTTCATATCCTATAGGCAATAATTAGTTCTCCGTCTGTTCAACTGAGGGAGAGAGCCTATTACCATTTCTAGTACCTCTCCCCATGGATCTACAGGTAACAGTACTCTTGCCTCAAATTGACTAATTTATTAGATTACAGTGTTAAATTTAGAGTTATTGGTATAAACCTGCATGTAGTTTTGAAAGCTGTTGCTACATTTTTAGATCTGAATAGGGTTTATGTTCCTTATGTTTTGATTTTTTTCCTTCTATACTGGTTGGTCTACTAAAGGCAAATCTTGCTCATTTATAACTATTAATCATCATGGGTATAGAAACATCACATTTTTAATATTTTTGAAGTATTTATTTATTAAGCTTTCCAAACAAAAAACATGTTTTCAATGGAACTTGAAACCTTATTGTTAAATGCCTAAACTTGTTTAAAACTGAATACAGAACAATCCCTAAAAATAGTTTACTTCTGATGAATTACCCTTCAGTGGAAAATTCTCAACCAATGCTAGTCATAAAATGATTTGTACACAAATGCAAACAAAAACTCACATCTATGCCATTAGAACCATTCGGAAAGCCTGGCTTACACGAGTATTAATCTATTTAGAAGGCTCCCAAAATAGTCCCTGTTATTTCTGTTGTACTTGATACATTGTGGCTTGAGCAGCAGGGGGAATGAGAAAAATTTCTGGACTTTAGCTGTAGGTGACTAGGGCTCTGAAAGTATTCTAAACCATGCTTCTTTGCACAGTTTTAGGCTTAAAACAGAATGCTTGTTGTATTATGACTCTTTAGCTGGGATTTTAATTGAAGAGGAATTTTTAAATTGAAATTACTGCCAGTGAAATTCTGAGAAAAAGCATTCAAAGACGTGAAGCAAAGTCATACATCAGTTATAAGATCATGGTATTATTTTAACTGCCACTGTGTAATAACCCAGTGCTGTAGGTTTTTCCAAACCCAGCTGTAGTTGTGGGCTTGTTAAAGTGTCATTGATTCTCTTACAAAAATATTTCACAGTGAACTTCTGTACTATTTTTGCACCAAGAAATTTCAGTCTGTAACCTGCTGCTGGAGGTTGTAACATGAACTGAACTGTGCCTCACTCCCACCATCACTGCCTGCCTAGTGGTAGGAACTTCAGCAGTTCAGGCTCAGTCCTACCATATTTTTTGGGCATTTAAAGCTAAATAAATTTAAAGCCCAAAGAAGTCACTGTTTAGGCAATACGTTGTTTAGGATAAACAATCTGGTACATTAATGCAATGCATTAAAATAGCTTGTTCAGACACCTATAATGAAGTCACATTTGCATAAATGAATACTCCTTGCATTTCTCTACTCATTATCGATTTGCCTGCCTAAACTAGATGTTTTCAAATTTGTTTCTCAGTGGCAGTTATCAAACAGAATATATAATTTTGATGAGCTCACAGGTGTGTGGGACAACATTCAGTCTTCATTTTGCAAGATTTCTATGTCTTTCTTACCAAACTGTTTCTTGCTAACATCATTGATACATAGTGTTTGTAAATCCAGAGGAGAGGAGGGTCCAAGAACCTTTTTCTGCATCTTGCATGTTCTGATTTTATAACCTTAGCCAATACTGCAGTTTCCTCTTATGTGTCAGGATTGTGATAGTGACACAGCTTTGCAAGGAATTTTCAGATGGATAGTAGCTTTTGATCATGTAAAAGTTGGGTACTATTGTAAGAGCACACATAGAAAACTTTGTGTGTTTGCAACTACATACTACATTTAGAGTCCTTGATTTTAACCTTAATTTACCTGCCCTAAAGTGATGTATACCAGAAGCATAAAGCTTTGCAGTGTGTGGTTATCGGACTAGGTATTTGGTGATATTTTAAAGGGCATATTCGTTAACACCATGATCTTATCCAGTTCCTCACTTAATCTATATTGAGCTGCCAAGATGTTATTCATATTCCCCTACCACCAGCAAGTCAAGGTCTTGGGGAAACAGACTTGATGCATTCTGTTTATCCACAATAGTTCATCATCTAAGATAAGCCAGGGTTGTCTGCAAACTGCAATCTCATCAGGCAGGCTCAGATAACATCTCACTTGACTTTTTTTTTGCTTATTTCATTAGCACAACTGTCCTGGAGATTTGGGATGTTCCAGCTGTACCATGCTGGTGAGAGCAAATTATTAACTGGGGATTGAGGCTTAGCCATCATTGGCTCCATTTAACGTGACAACCCTTTTAGTTGTTACACTGAGCTCTGTAAGATGGTGCTCCCAGAGAGCATTTAAACAAGAGGGAGATCTGTGCACCATTACTCTTTAAAAAGATCATAATTCATGTCTCATAAAAGGGTTTTCTTTTCTCCCTTCCCATTTTTGTTGTTGATTTCACATGCAGCTATTCACTAGCACTAGAGGCATTTGCATTTTAGAGGCAAAAGGCAAGTAGGATCCCTAATTCCTATTAATTGATCTTTCTTCTTACAGCCTAAATAGCTCTGGAGACCCAACCACTTGTGTGTGCATGTGGTCAGGACCACTTAGCATTCTGTATTTTTTATTGCAAAGCATGCCCCAGTAAAACAGCTCACTCAGAGTGTCCTTAACCTGTATAGTTCATACTTCTTACATGAAATTCTAGGCAAGTGAGTAGCTAGCCCCCAGAAACATTGCTTGGTATGTTTGTAGGTAGGATGGTAAGCTGTGGAAAATTCAGTCTGTGTTGTGTTGAAAAGAAATAAATGCCACCCTCATTTCAGGGCTTGTATTTCTTACATTTCAGTGTGGAGAAGAGAGGAGAGAGAGTGTAGCAAGGAGTGAGTTAACTGTGTGACTTACTAAAGAGCTGAGCTGGATAATGTTTCTCAACTTACCCTTTCAATATAGAGGTTTTGATGCTTTTTTTGTTCACAGGATTCTAAATAGATTTGGGTTTTATATTCTAAGGGGGTTTACTACAGTTATAACCATTTTGGTAACAGTTCCCACAACATTTTTGATAATAGAATTAGCATTTAAAATGTTGTAAAAATGAAAAATGTTGAAAAGTAAAATACTGTAGTTTTTAAAACACCACTTTTCAATTTAAGAAGTCTTAATTTTAAGACACTAAAGCAACTGTATTATCTAAGAAAATCAGCACCAGAACACTGTCAAAGGAAGCAGAGACTGGAGATGAGGAGGAATAGGATAGTCCTTCATATCTAATGGTGATGAACTTCCCTTGCACAGGAAAATTGCTTGTCCTAGAGAAGCATATCCCTGGATGACAGTCAGTAGCATTTACAGGTGTGACAGGAACAAGAAGGCATTGAGTTGATTGAGTTGAATCCCCTTGTGTTTGTTCCTGACATGTAATATGAAAGCATTTTAGTCCTTTGCCCAGCATGCCTGGTATTAAACTTTCCCAATCCAGCATAAATCCCTGAAGACTGTTGACCACAGTCAACTTTGTTTTTAGAAATAACCACATCTATGCCAGAGGTTTTCAGGGGAGACCAAAACTGGATTCTTTTTGTTGCCACATGGCACAGCTGAGAATTCTCAAAGGTTCTCCAATCTGCCAGTGCTGGAGAGAGGTATGAGGGAAGTACTGAGTCTAATGAACATAGTTTGGAAAGCTTCACTCTGCAGTGGGGGCAGCGCCTAGGTTCTGCCTATGGTGTATAGTTTGTACTGGGATCCAAAAAAAGACACTGCTGCTTCTGTTGCTCATTCTCTATTCCAGACTGCAAATCCCAGCCTTTCAGAGCATGTAAATCATCTTTTCAACTGGTCTTTCTGTTAAGAGAGAGAGAGAGAGAGCTATACAAAAAGTATAAGGTACCTTCACACATATATCCAGCACTGTTTCTGGGCTATGTTTAAATACTGTAAGACTTTTCTCATCATCTAACAGCCTCTCAGCTGTGGTTTCCTCTGAATCAATTTTTTGGACATTTCTGTTTTAGCAATCCTCTGGATTGAAATACATTTATGAAGGAAAGTTCTGATGTTTCCCCATGTTTAATAATGTGTTCATGAACTAGCACAATGTGCAAAAAAGACGCAAGAAAATATACTACATACTGCCAAATTATGCTTTAAGTTCACATACAGCAGGAGAGTACTTGCTTCTCATCCTAGGTCTTTTCTGCTGTCTTTAGCTGCAATCTCCCAGGTTTGTGTTGATACCAGTAATAGCAGAATGTGGACCAATTACCTTGTAAATTAAAAAAAAAAAGCAGATAGATAATTGACTTTTGGAAGCCTGCCTAGGCTATTATTTTTGTTTCTTCTGCTTGCACAGGGAACTTTGTGCCTGACACAGAAGTGTGGCAGCAGAGCAAGGTGTATTCTGGGGCAGAAGGTGGGTGGTTGGGCGGAGGAGGTTGATCAGCAGGGGCAGATGGGTCCCACGGTGCCTCTCTGACTCATACAGGCTTATTTTAGCAAGCGTGTGTGTGTGTGTGTGTGTGTGTGCTCATTAGGGAACTTATACATTCATTAGGCTGAACAGGTGAACAGATGAAGTGAAAGCCCCTTTCCCTTTCCCTTTGTGTTGACTCTTGTGTTAATATTTAAGGTACACAGGATAACTTCTCAGTAGGTATCAATATATTGACTCATTCTACTCAGTGACTATAGCAGAGCTATGCCAGATTATACCCAGTGGGGATCTGACCCCCCCTCTCTGCTTTTTATCTGCTTCAGGTGTCTTAAAAAAAAGAGAAAGAGACAAAGTAACAGATTGCATATGATGTAATTTCTTCCCTGGTTTATCCGGTGTGTCAGTCTTTCCTTGTCAGAATCCGGAAGGGAAGCTGTGACTTGGAAAAATAATGCATTCAGTATATTGTGCTATACTAGAACTCCAAGCAGTTTGTCCCTTGACCCAAATATTAATATGAAATCTTATTTTATAACTCGAAAGCAGACAGGATCAAAGGACAGTTAGCATGTTCCTTGCAGACCCCATATTGTATTTATGGATGAGCTCACAAAGGAGCAGGAGATCTGGAGTTGTTAAACATCAATATTAATTACACAAAATCTGTCAACATCTATTTTTAACTGGATGGTCTTTCCTTATCCCTCTGGTGGAGGACCAGGAAGTTGGTTCAGCATGGTTTTGAGGAGATTGTGCTGCACAAGTGACCATTGACAAGGTAGCTTGACAGGTCTTTCACTGAGTAAGAAACATGCTGTTTCAAGGCTTATGCGCAGAAATGAAGTTAAGACTTAGGAAGTACAGAAGCACATATTCCCAAAATATACTTGAGCAGATTGTAGTTAATAGTGTTGTTGTGGCTGCAGTGGTGTTAGTGTGTAAACAAAGCAAGGTTAGTAAACCACTGATAAAACTGGTCTCTAACAGACTAGTTTTTTGATGTGAAAAATATTTTGTGTCTGATATTTTGCCTGTTTATTCCAGCTGCATAATTTGTTCTACTAAAGTACATCAATTCCCTCTTACAACTGGGTTTGCTGTCCTTTCACTACAGGGGATGACACTGGCTACTGCCACAGACACATAGTGTACTACGTGGACTTATCATCTGCAATAGCACTTCCAGCATTTTAATACTGAGCTCACTCTTCTTGGGGCAGGTTGTTACTTGTGGAGATATTTTTGGTATGAGACATGCAACTGGGAGTCCTCATCATTCATTGTCACTGATGTTGTCTAGTGCTAATCCTCATTTCTGGCTACATTCCAATTATATTTTTTCACTCTGATTCCTTACATTCTTCCTGCAGGCTTACTTGGATATTGACTTTTTCCTCATGTCTTGACCTGCAGTGTTTCATCATGCCTTTGTGAACTGCTCATCAGCTTTCAGGGTCCACGTCAGAGGCAGTCACACCTCAGGGCAAGGCAGGGAGAGCAGAATTAGACCACCAGTGAATGCTTTTGCTGCTTCTACTCGCTAATATGGTTTGGACTCAGGGCTGGTAGCAAAGCAAGGTGGTGTAACTGAATAAGCAAAGGCTTTCTAAAGATAGTGCCCTCTTCACCCTGCCATTCAAAGAACAGAGCAAGATTGCTCTGAGGTTGGGAATTAGTGAGAGAATTCTCTTTTAGTCCTCCAGGTAGCCGATAAAACTGGCACACATGACAGAAAGCTTTTAGGGAGGTGTCAAGTGTGGGAATGCAGTCTGCTGGATAATGCTCTCTACTTGGGCTTTGGGATTAGAAGATACCACTGCCAAATTTTTAATGCAGTAGCTAAAACTCTCAGGTTTAAAAGATTAATACCATTTATTTGCTTCATTTGCTCCTGCCCCCAAACCTGCACCCCAAGAAAGCAAAATTTTTCTAATCAGCATGTAGCTCCTGCTGTGCTAGCTGGCTTTATTTTTTTTTCACATTCTCTTTTCTATATTGAAAAAGCCTGAGAAGGAAAAAAAAATTTGTAGGGATAGCTGAAGCTCAGTTAGGAGGGATTGGGACATGTTTTTATAGTAGATTTAACTCTTTATTAGAAGTGCCTCTCAATTATTTTCTGCTAGCACACCAAGGGTAGCAGTGATTTTTTTCTGCAGCAAAGCTAATGTGATGTTTTCTTTAGGGATGCAGAATACAACATGATATGAGAAACCAAGAATTCTTGTAAGGTTGCAGGGCTTGGAGCAGCAGAAGAGGGAAGGAAGGGGCTGTTCCTCTCCTGCCTGAGGCAGCTCAGAGCCACGGAGCAGAGAGCCTAGGATGTCAGGGAGCTCCTGTCTATATAGTCACCCCTGGAATCTGCTCGAATTCTTCTGGAGACCAGTTTAACCCCATGTGATCAGTAATGTGATCAGTATTTGCCACATGTTTTAAGTGTGATAAAAAGGGCTGTTTCACAGAATTTAATATATGTCTAATTGGTGCTGGCATGTATCTAATTTATTTTCCATACTAGATGAAAAATATTTCTCCTGTGTGGTATTTGAACAAGTCATGTATATAACTGCTAAAGGATTTTCATTTGTTTGCTGCACATTCACCTGGCAGTCCTTTAGTGTGGTATCATGGCATGAAGATTTGTGAGATTTAAGTTAAGCAGTGAAGTTTATTTGGTACTTTAAAACTGCATGTAGTTACTAGAATTTTTTCCTAAATACCAGAGGTGAGTGACTCGCATTTTCTGATGTGATGAGTGGCAGGTCAAAATTCTAATTCCTATCTCCAGATACAGAGCAGAAATGCAGGAGCATAAAAAGAGTTGCAATAGTGTAGCTGTAAGCAAGTGCAAATGAGATAAATTATTACTTGCAATTTCACAGCTGTTTACATGTCTAGAGCCAGCTAAAAGTATCCTACCAAAATAGGACAACATCATTAATTCCATTTCATTGAAAATTGAGTTTCATAAGGAAACGAAATATCATGAGATTATTGAGGCCTAGAGAAAAGAAGCATCTCATCAGGTGCACAAAACAATTCTATTGCAGAACAAGTAGAATCCAGGAGCTACAGTGTATCCCAAGTTTACTAAACCAAACCACGTATAGGTGGTGGCAGTGGTAGCATTCTCCTGTTACAGTTCCAACCATTTTCTGATTTATTCCTTTAATCTCAAATTGAGTAACCTACCAGACCACTTGGGGAATGGTAACCAACTTTAATATCCTGATGATACATTTCCTAGACAACTACACTGATCAGTACTCTGGAAGTACCTTAGCTAGGCATTTATTGTATTGTATCTCATTTCTGTGACACCAAGAGCTTGGCTAACATGATCTAGCTAACAACAGAAAAGTAGGTGCCATATCATTGCAATGATGAAGCTCCATGTACAGAGAGGTTGAGAAGTACCATTCTGTGACTTTATATTGTGAGTCTAAAGCCAGAAATGTGGGGGACAAGTGGCTATGCTGCTCTTTGATTTCCAAGGGCCAAGTGCTTGTAAACTCATTATGATATATTTGGATGGTACATTTTGAATGGATGGTACATTTCCCAATTGGAGGAAGTCCTGTGCCATGGCAATACATTGATGTGGACATCACACCACTTAATTTTAAGTAATTTTAGGTGTGGAGCTTTCCTAGAGATGCTGTACCAGAGCATTAACTGAATCCTTTTCTAAGTAGCTTTCTCTGGGATGTTTGGCATCAGCTGCCTTTCTTCATCCAGTCTAGTCTTGCTTTCTCAAATTCTTCCCCAGCTCCACCCCTTGTTTTCCTACTGCAGCTTCTGCATTTTTGCAGATGGCTGTACCCCACAGTTAGGGCTTTATCTAGACATTCATATTTAGCTGTGTGTAGGAACTGCAAGTTACTTTTTATTTATTTACTTTGAAAGATTCCCTTAGCTCCCATCTGTTTAAAATGCTACCTCTACTTGTTCTCCCTGATGAAAGCTTGAAAGAAGGAAGGGGAGAATAAGCTTCTCTCCCTAACAAGCAGCTTATATTTAGCTGAGAAACACATTTGCACAGATCTATGGGCTACCTGCTGAGATGGAGAGATGAGGCTCCTGAAGTTCAGGGCTCCTACTTCTCACAGTCATCAGTTCTGGATCAGGCCCATGGAGCAGCTCCTTCCCCCACTGTAACAACCACCCTGGTCCATTGGAAACGTTTTTTTCGGAGACAGGAAGGGTTGGAGGGAGAACAAGAGTGAAAGTCCCGTTCCTTCCTTTCTGCCTTTTCTCACTGCTTTCACATAAAAACTAAAATGCAGCCCCTGGAGCACCTTGAAGGATTAAATGCTGATCAAAGGCAGGTTTAACCATATCCTCAGGACAAGCTGCTTAGACACCAAGCAGCACAAGCTGTGGGTTAGCACAGCAACCAGAAAAGCAGAATAAATTAACAATTATCATTTCAACATGAACGGAGCAGGGTTTTGGAAAAGGAGGCATTGAGAGGGTTCAGGGGAGCAAAGTATGGGGGATATGGATGGAAATGAAGTCCACATTTATCTCATACATATAGCCAGAAGACGTGCTCTGCTTCTGATCTTGGCTGATTTCTGGCATCTGCTGCCAGACACTGCCTTTCCCCTCCTCGGCTTTGGGCTTTCCAGCATAATAGCATTAGTAGCATTAGATAGGAGTTTGTGTTATTAGTTGCAACCTAAGGGAGAAGGAAATCTTTGGGGGATAAATTAACAGACCCCTCAGCTATCCTGATTGGCACTCAGCCCTTAAGTTCCTGCCCACTCTGTTCCAGCCCAGCTTTTTATAGGCTTGCAAAAAGCTGAGTATCTTATTCATCTGTTTATTTTGCAATGATTTCCCCTAGCAAATTCTGCACTTGAGATTTCTGGCTTGGACATAATCAGAGCACACAATTCTGCTTTGGGTTTTCTTAGCATTGGAAAAATCTGGGGAAAAAATATGCCCTGACTGTTGAAGGTGATAGGTTTGGGACATGCTGAAAAGGATTGTCTGCCTTTGAGGACAGATGAGTTAGTGAAGGCTACTTCACTGTTAGTGAAAGGACTGTGAAGAATCAGGAAGCAAATGATCACCATTGAGTTCTCAGTCTTCAATAATGTGAGACTAAAGGGCCAGCCAGTTACACAAGGCAGAGATGTTAAAAGAAGTATCATTTTGTGCTGTGAACGTGACCCGCAGCTTTATACCATCTATTGCCACAGGGCAGCAGAACCCAGCTCACACATTCACTCAAAATAGTAACAAATTGCTATTATAAGACACTGGATTGTGTGCAGCCGTCTTAAAGCGGGAGGAGGGATGCAATAACTCCCACCTCTCTCTCAAAGCTCAGTGGCAAACCTTTTGGGGGCTTTGAAAATGGTGGCAGGCTAGTGCTGTTGTAAGAGGAGAGCAGGCATGGGCAGAGAGAAGGCATATATAGGGTCTCTACATGGTCCCTTCTACTCTAATGTAGAACTAAAGTTGAGAGGGTCTGAAATGCTGTTTACAGTCTAGTTCACTTCCTGCCCTTAGAGAGGAATATGCATCAGAGGCATATTGAGGCTCTAACAAGGGATATTCAAATCACATAACTCAAGTCATTATCTAACACCTGTAGAGGTCAGGCAGGAGTCTCTCCCTGTGGTGCCTTGCTTTGCTGGATAAGCCAACTGTGCTGCAAGCTCTTTTTACTCCCTTAGAGAAGTCTAAAGGTAGAAAGCAAAACCTGATGCAAAACCCATCTAGTTACCAATATTCTTCTGAAAATTAAGCAGTCTCAGAAGAGAACCCCTCTTGCACACTAGTATGGAACAGGCAAAGGCCTCTAGTTGTTTGTTCAGCTATCAAATATAAAAGTGAGCATCATGAACAGCAGAAGCCTTTCATGAAGGTATATCTTTATTTGTACTAAATAATGAAAGGAATTCCTTATGAATGAATAAACCTGCCAAAAGGATTCACCTTGCTCACTAAAACTTTGCTGTGAGGCTGCAGTGCTGCATAGGTTAGAAGCCATTTGTACATTAGCATTAGCTATCCTTTACGAAGAGAATGGAAATGCAATTGCCATGTTATCTCACTTGAAGAACAAGCACACACTTCTTTGTTTTGACCCCTGGGATAGTTTTATTTGAATGAAGAGTTTGGCTTAGGAACCTTCAAGTTTCCAATGTGATTGGAGTAAAGAGTGAGTTACTGGTCCATCAAATGCTTGGAAAACAAAAGGGCTGAGCTCAGGGACTAAAAGGTCAGTCAGTTTCAGTTCCTGAAGCTTATTCTACTTCTGAATTATTTGATGTATACCCAGAGCTTTCACTCTGTACAGCCAGAGACAGTCATCTAAACCTTGAATTTTGGGAAGAAAGAAAGAGGCTGAGCTGTGCATGCCTTGAGGAAACATAGTGAAATTATAGCCTTGTTGAACTGGCATTAGTAAAGTATACAAGTATATTTAAAGTATACAGCTGTTAAGATGTATTAGGATGACTAGTAGAAGGAAAAGGAGAGGTCAGAAGAGCTTGTGAGAGGAAGGAGAGCATTTGTCTGGTAATGTTGGATATACTCTGGAGGTTTTATGGCTTTAAGATGGTTTTGTTCCATTTGGGAAGCAGTCAGCCTTCTCTGAACACATCTTCTCTAAGCTAAGCAAAGCTTTCCTGTGGCCTCTGTAGATGTTTTTAGCCTCTGTGAGTTCTTTTCTTATGCTAAGATGTGCCTCAAGAATTTCAATGTTTATTCTCAACACTCATGCACTAATTAGGAAAGCACAATTATCTCTGTTTACAAGCAGGAAAGCAAGAATGTCAGGCTGTAGCTAAATTTACATACTCTGCATGTATACTGTATTGCACCATGAATTATTGGTCTCCCAGTCATCTGAATCTTTTACCAGGACAAGATCATGTGGCACCTGTGCACCCTCTTATTTTTCCAGGTTTTCCATTCATGAAAACTAGGGTGTTAAGTGGGAGGGTTGATATATATGGAGTTCTTGCCCTAGTTTGGATTTGGGACAGGCTTAGGGTACAGACATGGACTGGGCAGCGTGGAAGCTCCCTAGGGCTTTGTGCATGCTCTTTTCTTTTGGGCTGGGGTGGGGGAAAAGACTTTCCTGACTGCCCATTGTGAGTGATGCAGAAGACGCAGTTGTGAGTGACTGACAGCACAAGGAGTAGTAGGTGTTTGAGAAAGATGGGAGAGCCCCACAGCGCTGCTGCTGTCAGGGCACACTACCACCAAGGACACAGGAATAGGCAGAGAGTAGGGGAAACAAGCAAGAATAAAAATTCCTAGTCAGTTGAGAGAAACAAGGTGGGTTTTGAGGCAGTGATGAGGGCTTTGTGGAGGTACAGAGACATTTGGGAGACAATCCTCATTAAAAATCCAAAGTGGCTGTCATTTTAGTACTTCTGTCCTTGCTTGGCTGGGGTGTTGTTCTTTCTTTGCTGGTGTGGCTGTGAGGCCTGGGGGATCAGGATTCTCAGCAGGGAGAATTACATACACCTCTGCACGTGCTCATGTCAAATATCACCAAGTGATGCCAGACTTCACCTTGTTGATCCTTTTTCTAATGCCTGACATGAGACTTTCGAGCTGGATTGCTGCAGGAAGAAAAAGAAAGGCTTTCACCTGGGGAGCTGATCTGTGGCAGAGGCATCCAGCCACTAGGAGTGTGTACACCAGGAAGCCTCAGGACGTTTATAGACAGAAGTGGTTTATAGCTGGCTCCTTGCCTGTGTTGGATTTCCAACAGGAGATGGACCTTGAAGGGCTTACTGTGTTTTTTTTTTTACAGCCAGAGCAACTGTGTGATCTGAAAGGACACGAAATGTCCTTACAGCATTTCAGAAGCATGTCAATATTTGATCCATTTTTTTTTTTTAATCCCATGTGATATTTGATCCACTACTTTATTCCATGTGTAGCTACTACCTGGCACTTCGGGACGGCTGCAATCATTTGCACTGTGTGTATGTCCTGATGGAAGTACTTTGGATTCAAAGATCTTGACTACAGAGACTGTATTGCATCCTTCAGAGCTTTCTAATGTGTTTTAAGACATGATAGTTTGTAACACCATGATAATATCCTGGCCATTTTTACTGGGTTTGCGGGAAATCTCATAAAATGCCCTTGAGGTTTTCATGCAGCAGGTGCGCTCCTGCTGGGCTTTGCAACATGTCACTGGAAAAGAAATTACATTATACTAAGTGGGTTTATTTCAGCATTTGTTTTTTAAATTAATTTGGGCATTTATTTGGGTTTACTGGGAATTGGGGATTTCCCATCCGGAGCTC
Source organism: Peucedramus taeniatus (assembly GCA_013400575.1). Classification (NCBI taxonomy): domain Eukaryota; kingdom Metazoa; phylum Chordata; class Aves; order Passeriformes; family Fringillidae; genus Peucedramus; species Peucedramus taeniatus. The sequence continues at coordinate 483,234 of WBNO01027772.1, read as the reverse complement.
TGATATGAAAGACTCTGGCAAATATTGATGCAGCATCTCCAGATCAGTGGGACTGTGATGGAATGAGGCAATGTACTGGCTGGCTTCAATCTTTCTTAAGCCTGAGGGTGAACTTGAGAGTAATTCATGTTTGTTTTCTTCCTCTGATGCTCTACTTGCTTTGTAGCCTGTGGTATATAGGCTGATTCAGATAATCCATTATCAGGCCAAACATCCATAGAAGTCAAAGGAATTTGTTTGGTGTCAACACTGCAGGACTTGGTACTGCAAAGAACAATTACAATTACTTTGGTTATTTATGTGATACTGGTTATTTGCTCTGTTGCTTTCATGTCAGTGCCAGAGTTCCATGCCCACAGCCCAAATGAAATACTCAGGTAGCATGGTAAGACCAAGTACAATGCAGACTAACCTTCATTGGACCAGAGGAAGAAGGTGCATTCTCAGGCTGTTTATTTGGTTTATGACATCCACGTGTTGGACAAGGTTGATCCTGTGGTCTTGGCACAGAGAAGTCTAGAGATTTGTGCTGTCCTGTGCAATGAGCTTCCAGGTACCCCAGATCCTACCTTAGGAAAGAGCTGCAGGAAAGGGTGGCAGCTCTTAACAGTGTTTTTTGACCCTTGGTCCTTGTGTAGCTTTTTTCCCCAGATATTCTTCCTGCATATTCATCAGTTGTCTTGGTAGTTATATACATATACATATACAACTAGTAGATGTAAATGAGGCAACAGGTACCCCAAAACGTAGGAAGAGTATTTGCAACCAAGGCATATTACTCACAGCGTATTCAGATGTGTAAAATATCTTTGACATTCATTTACCTGTTTTACCTGTTCAAAGCAGGTGAAAACCCTACACAGCACGTTCTCCAGTCTTCTGGCAGGCATGGAGCGAATTCAAACCTTGCATAAAGAGATGCCACTCTTCAGGCTTCAGCATGTTTAAAGTGGTGCACAGTGCCTGCCAGGCAAGCCATTCTGCAGGCACTGTGCAGGGAAGGCAAGAGAGTCTTTATGTGAGTGGGACAGAGTGCCAGGATGGGAACAGCTATCCTTGACTGGCAGAGATCTGTGCGCCCTCAGCTGCAATGCGAACTGCACAGGGCAGATCAAAGGGGTCCTCTCTCATCTTGCTCATTTGCTTCACAAATGCTATCCATCTGCACCAATATTTGCACATTCTGCCAAAGTGACAGCATCATTAACACTTGCTCAATATTTGAGCTGCTGGAATATTTTTTGTACTATTTAATGCTCAGGTGAGATAATGTGTTTGGGTGGACAATGAGGCGCTCTGGGCTGCTGGGTCCTCATGCGCATGGGGAATGCTGCTCCTCTGCTTTCCAAAGGGGTACCTAGATTGCTGAGAAAGCTCCTTGACATCTAATCCTGTTACCTTCAGGTGAAGAATCTGTCTCTCTCAAGCCTGAATGGCAGGAAAATCCAAGGAGCCTTGATAATTACAACATTAAAAAAGTTCACTCCAGAAATCAGAGAGGAGTTGGAGAAGCATATAGGAGCTGAAGGGAAAGGGTAGAAATGACCCTGTGAGAAAACTGGAATGCTGTGTTTCTGAAGCCAAGACAGCGCTAGAGAGCTGAGATTATCCTCACAGAACATAATCTTCTTAGGCTTTGTTCACGGCAGCACTGGGCTGTTTAAACAGAGGAGGGAGGGGTTCCAAACCCACATGTCTCTTATTTAAATGCAGGCTAATTTTGCACCCTGTGCTCCTCACCCTCCTACTTAGGATTCTGTCAGTTGGCTCAGAACAAATGGCTATAAATCCAGAAACACACTTTTTTTCCCTCTCTGGTCTTGCTGTCGTGCTTACCACAATACTTCCTATAGGCCTCTGACTCTTGGAGGATGGCAAAAAGCTAAACAAACTCCCTTGGAGCTCTGAATTCCTCAGCCCCTGCCTTGTTTTATGGGTGCAGCACATCTCTGTGACAGCTCAAAGAGAACAGGGGAAGGACCAAGTGCCCTTTTCTTTATCCACCATCAAGGGTTCAGAGGAAATGTTATTACCTTTGCCAGTTTCCCCAGGCATGCACTGCTGGGTGGCAGGTGGGATGAGTGTATAGAATCTTCTACTTCCCATTAGAAAAGGATATTTTCTTAAGCAGAAAAAAAGCCTCTGCTTTCCCTTATCAGAATCTGCTGACTTTGTTACCAAAAAATGAAGGTTGAAGGGACAGTAAATTTAAAATTTTCTCCATGAAAAAACAAATTCCTATCCTGGAAATACAGGTTATTCAGTCCTGTTGTTTCTCCCTGCATGGTCATCATGTGTATTTCTCACTGTTTACACCCCCTTGACACATACCCTCAATTCAGCCCCTGGAACAGCAATGTCAGTCTCAGAGCTTTTTGTTTCAGATATAGAGAGGCACCCAGCCCCACAGATGGGTGATCTGAAATGGAGAGGAGGGTCATTCCTGCTTCACTCATGTATGCCAGCTTTCTTCTGCTGAGCTAGTCTCCCAATATGACCCTTTCTTTCTGCCTTATCTGACAGAGTTGTATTATTTTCTCTTCTTCACAGTGCCACTGGCACCTGTGTTGCAAGTTCCTCTGAATGAATAAGAATGTACAGTTGTGCCTTAAACAGCTGTTTGGAGAGGAAGAACATATGTATAGGAAAATGGTATCTTGTGAATCCTCTTCCTGGCACTGAATGGCTCAAACAGGGGGTAGTGCAAACATTCAGAGATGAAATGTCACTGATAGACTCAGTTGTATTGCAAATTGAGGGCAGCTGAACAAGATGCATTTTAAAGTGTCTGTTTTGAAATGTATCAGTTTTAAAACAAAGTATGTAAGCCATCCTTATAGAGTACCATAGGAAGTACTGATTTTTGCTAAAGACTTCAGGATCATGGCTTTTACTCAGATGAAAATGAGTTCTCGGGGTAATATGGTGGCCAAAGGACTAAATCACTCTCTGGTTATGTTAAAGGACAGTATTGAGTAGGAACAAATGCATTTAGTCTTGATATGATTGTGAATGATATACATTTTCTATCCATACAGCTGCTATTACCTTAGAAGAGAGATAGTTCTTAAATATAATAATTGGCAAAACAATCGAAAAATTTGTCAGTGAGAGATGAATAGTATTTACCTGAAAATAAAGAGATAAGGGAGACCTTGTTTTTCCCTACAACTACTTGAAAGAAGGGGTTGTACTGACGTGGGTGGCAGTCTCCCAAGTAAGTACGTGATAGGACAAGAGGAAATGGCCTTGAGTTGTGATGGGGGAGGTTTAGACTGGATATTGGGAAAAGTTTCTTCGTAGAAAGGGTCAAGCATTGCTTAGGGAGGTGGTAGAGTCATCATCCCTGAAGATATTGAAAAAATGTGATGTGTTATTCAGGGACATGGTTTAGTGATGGACTTGGCAGTGTTAAGTTACATTTGGACTCGATGGTCTTAAAGGTCTTTTCCAGCCTAAATTATTCTGTGATTCTGTAGAATGGATGGGTGGCAATAAAAATCTACAGCTAACTACAGTGGTAAACAGCAATTTAATAAAAAAGTTTTAAATTTTTTGAAAATGAAAGCATGACATGATTGTGTGGCTGGAACTTTAAACTAGACAGATGTAGACATGTAATAGTCCGCACAATTCAGTTTTCTGCAGTGTGGGAAAGCCATCGCTGCTGGCAATTTTCAATCAAAAATCCCCTCTCCTACCCCCATTGAAAGAATTTTTTAAAAAAGGAATTCTGTATTTTGGACCCTGCTGTTGGACTTCAGGTAAGAATTAAAACAAGGAAGCTGGAGTTGTGCTAGAGTTCAGGGTAGATTTCTTAATGGCCATGAAAAAAAAGAAGTCATGCATATCTACCTTTTGCATCTTCTGCAGAATCTTCCCTGTTGAAGCCTTACACTGGAGGGCAAGAAGCAAGAGCTTCTCCTCCCTCCATGGTATTTTTCTTTGCATTATGTAAACTCCCCCAGTCCCCTCGTACTGTGTATAGAGCTGCAGTGTAGGTGACTTACATCAGCCTTTTCATTTTAAGAGGAAGTAAGGTATCATCTTTCTCAAATCATTTAAGCATACAGAATTTATCTTGCAAAAGCCTGACTGCTAGACTTTCCTTTGACTGCTGACTTGTCAGAGCAAAATCACATAATCCATATGTAGGGGGAAAAGTCAAAAACGTTCTCATAAAAGACTGTCAACTTGCCATTGTTTTGAATCCCTTTTCCTTATCCATAGAGTATGGGGAGCTTCTTCCTTTTCAGTAAAGAAGGACACATGTTTTTTAACAAGTGATTCCTTAAAGCTGTAAATTACATCTTCTCCTGCTCCCCCTCTTTACCAACCCACCCGTCACGCTCAATCTCCTGTTCCATTTTGCTAATGCCACCAAGTGCTGGTCATAAACCATTGCCCTAATTACTCAGAACATGGGGCTGAATGGTTAGTTAGTAATGCTATTGCAATTATGGCAACTTTTCAGATCTAATAGCACTTTGTGTTTCACTGCTTTTTATATGTCACTGGTTAAGATGATGAATTAGAGGTAGTATTGCACCACCTGCTCATGTTTTCCCTCACAACAGTGGTGTACCCGCCGTGATGCTGTCTAGATATGTGATGGTGGCTAACTGGGAGCAGCTGCAGGTGGCTCAGGGTGATTGACCAGTGCTCCTCTTTCCAGAGAGATCTGAACTTTCCCATATTCCTTGAAACATGTGATTGGTCTGTTTCATTACCATGAGTGCAGTATATACTGTGGTTTCCTCTCTGTGTTAAAGGAGTTTTTACAACAGTCTTGGGGTAAGAGAAACAAGTACAAACCCTTGGTGAAGAGGAATATTAAATTGCATGCAACTGTTCCTTTAAATGAGTTAAAAAAGAAAAGAGAGAAGCTGCAGCTTTGAACTTTTAATGTATCATAGTATCTTTGAACTAAATGGTGCATGAAATGTTCTTAAAATTCTTTAAAAATATGATAGAAAATTATGATGTGTAGACTTTTTTAAAGAGATGTATATTAGGGGGATGTATATTGGTATAAAGGACAGAGTTTAGTCTGGGTATGATCTTTAAGTGCTTGGGTATTGCCTTGTAATTAAGAGCTTTAATTGTCTGGTCTCCTGCTCTCTGAAGAACTCCCTCTTACATTGCCCTTTTATCAGTTTTAGAAGATAATATTTAAGCAGTGCTGCATGAATACCCTCATAATTGGTAATAAAAAAAACCTGTACATTTTCTTATCACATCTTTGATTCCAGTTCAAGGGAAACTAGCCCTTTAGCTAGAGCCTTTAGAAGAATTTTAATATGGCTATATTAGTTTGGGTATATAGTGTGTCGGTATACTTGGGGAAAGTGCTGAATTGTTGAATTCAATGGATTGACCATGGCTACAGTGATAAAGTGATAGCCTATCTGCCAGCCTCTCCTGTTATTTTCACCATCTATACATGGTGTATATTTACATGGTGTATATATGCATACAGTGATGGTAGCTTAAGCAGCTCACCTACACTAATGCTGACTTGGAGAGCTCATCTCTATGCCCAGGAAGGGAATATCTGTTATGCAGTCTTTCCTTGTATTTGCTGTTGAGGTATTCCCCAAAGACTCCTTGCTTTTAAGGTGCTTCTAGGCTAACAGTATGTGTTGGTTTTCCTGAGTTGATATTGTCTCTAAAAAATCAGATTCAAATCCATGAAATTCATGTCAGAAGGTCCTGAACCATCAGCAGGCATGATTCACTTTTGTATGCTCCTGCCCTGGATCAACAAAAAGCCAGCAGCCCAGCAGTGAAACACTATTTGGCCTCTTCTTGTACCCTTTTTGCCAGTTTTGGATCTAAACTTAGGTGAAATAAGTTCCTGAGTTTCTGTCTCAGTCCCACCAGCTTTCTGAAATATGAATAACAGCTGAAGAGAGAGGAACCTGACATATTATACAAAATGAAGATATGTCAGGGAAAGAAACACACTAAGGATATGAATGGACTTTTCTGGTGAAGCCTCTCTGAGGCCAAACATTTTCAATATTACTGACAAGACATTTTGTGGGGAGAACAGTGGAGTGAAAAGTGCCGGGAGTGTCTTGGCCACATTTATTTCAGCTCAAGGAAATTAATTAATTACACTTAAGGGTAGTGAAATTGCACTTTGTTCCTTTACAAATAGGTTGCCTTTATACAATTTTAAATAAATACATGTATAAATAAATTAAACATTGTCATATTTACATTCTCCTCCTAAGATAACAAGCAGAAAGCGGTTGTACAACAGTTGACACATCGGTTGCCAAAAGGTTCTTTTCTGCCTTTGCTGCTGATACTGATGACCAGATCTGAGGATACTTGTGCATCTCACGCACTGTTGCATAACAACCTATGTGAGTTTTGTGAGCTGATTTATTTTCAGCCTCCTAGCACATGACTGCTTTAGACCACCCTCTCTTGTCCCAAATTTCTCTTGCTCCCTCCCACAATCCTTCTCAGCCTGCTGCTTTGTGGCTAGCGCCAGTCTGCATATCCTTTAAGAAAACACCCTTGAGGAATATCATGCCATTATGAATGTGTCCCAGACTTTTTCCAAGACACGCTCAAAATAATTTTTTCCCCTTTTACTTTTACAGCATTGCCCCATTTCCTTGATTTAAGTTGACTCAAGTTTCCTTAAGTTTTAATCATCTTCTTTGGAGAGCATGGCATATACCTTGCTTGAACTTGGCCAGTTATATCTGAATAACTGTCACGTACTGAAAGCAGGCCAACCTACATTTGGCTGGCTTAGCAGAAAGAGGCAGTATGTAGAGGAAGTCAGACATCCTTAGGGTATCATTTGGTTTGTTGTTGGGCTCCCAAAGATAGACAGAGATAGTTCAAGTAGGGAAGCTGGGTACATAATACACTGATAATTTCCTGAAAGCAGTGAGAAACACTTAGCCTGTTCTCATTTACAATGTGCCTTACTGTTTGATAATGACTGGAGGGATGATTGGCATGGGAGTGACAATGTGGTATTGTGCTGTGCTGGATCTGTAAAGCAGGCTGCTCTTAGAGGGGAATGCCTGTCCTATTTTGTGTTTAGTAAGGGACCATATGTGTGCTCTGCATATTAGATGTCTTTCTTACAGAGCTTATGTCATAAATAGTATCAAGACAATTAAAGCAGTATTAAGACTCACATGTGTTTAGAGTGAACTGGACATAATGCTCTACTCTTGCACCAGTATCATGTGTCTGCTTAATCTCTAAAATTCAAAATCCCTGGGCCTTAAGAATAAGGCTGTTTGCTGATCTCCCTCTGCAGCAGCCCTTTCTTGCTGACAGCGTAGTATCTTTTTGTAGGATTTTCCCTACTATCATGTTTTTCTGGTAATTTTGAAGTAGATGAGTGTTTGCTGCCTACATTGTCCTCTCTTCCTCCCTATCTTTCATTTCTGTTTTGTTATTTTCTCTCTAGGTCCTGAGAAAATAGCAGTCACCTCAGCTCATTGCTTCTGATACCATTACTGTTATACATCCCCCCTAAAAGCAGGTTCTCAGTTCTGAAAAGCAGTCTCTCCAGACTCTAATGTGAGTTTGAAATCCAGAGCTGGATTTGACTTGAGCCTGACCCTCTCTTTGACTGTAATATGTGTTTGCATTCTTTCTGCTGTGCCTAGCTCAACCTTCTGACTACAACCTTACAGAGATGAGGAATGGTTCCCAGAGCCATTCAACTGTGCTAAACCCTGTGTAAGCAGAATGTATAGGGGATCCTTACCTGCATCCCCTCTGTTTTAATGAAAGAAGAGTGTTTAGAGCTAGGCATGTTTGTGCTTCAGTGCACATGGAAGCTGTAAGGAGAGAGGATGAAGGAAATGCAGTGCAGTCTTTTGGCTGCAGCTCTGTGGCTACCTGATCCTCTTGACATGCCCTGAGAAAGAAGGGAAATATTGTTATCCCTTTTGCTAGCAGCACAGGAACAGTATGTGTTGTACTAGTCAGTGCATTCTTTTGGAACTGGCAACAGAAAGCAGAAATCCTGACTGAGCCATGCCTCTTGATTCCTTATTCTCATTACTCTTCTTCGAGCTTCATCTTTGTAGCCTGTGAGGGGCAACATTATGCCATACAGAATATAACTGTGAAAATTACATGGGACCATTGAGGGAGAATTTTATTTCCTTTTTACTTTTTTTATCTTCTCCTTTTTTTAACACCCCCCAATAGCTTAATAATATATCTAAAAATAATGTGACTGTATGTAATTATTGGATGATATATTATCATTGGCTTAATATCCAATTGAAAAGGGAGAAAAGCAGCCCCAGACCATGCAGAGGGGGTCCAGGTGAGAGGGAATGGTGTCCTACTCCTGCAAGAACTAAAGTCAGTGAGATCGCTGCTGGGCCACTCCAGAGTGCAGCTCCCTGGGACAGCAGTTAGCAGTTTGCTGTGGACTGGAGTTGGAATGGGCTAAGGTTACCTTCACAGCTATAATTCCATTACTGCTCCTTTTTCACGGAAAGTGATTTTTTTCATTTGTTCAGCAAATGAGGCAGAGGAAGAATGGAGGGATATGTGGCACGGAAGTGATTTCATAAACCTCAGGCTGAATTCTTGTTGCTTATGAGCTGGGAATAAGAAGATTGGGTTTGGTTCTTTTCTTGCTCTAGCTGTGATCTGAAAGCAATGCTACAGAAGCTAGTGAATTTGCATCACATTTAAACTGGCATAAATGCAAGAGGGTTTGGGCCAATTTTTCAAATAATTGCTTAGTTTCAGGGGTTTTTTTCTAAAGACCCATTCCTGGTTAATTCTGCTTCTGTACAGGCTTCTGATGTGATTATATGAAGTTCATTAAATGAAACAGACAGCCTTACCTCCTGCTCTGCCTACCCACAAACCAAGATCTTGCCATGTAAAATTTAAGGGAAAGGAAAAGATCTCTTTCTTTCAAAGGATTTTCAGTGCCTTTTTACAAAAAGTAATCCTCTAAGAGCTGAACATTGTAATACCTCATATCTCCAAATTATTTTGCTTCAGAAAGGTGGAGATCAAATTCACTCGTAACTTTCTTTCAAGAAAGTTAGTGAGTACTAAAATGAAGTAACAGTGAGAACCATATACAGATATCTTGGTAGACCCTTAAAAGTAACTAGGAGGCTTTCACATGTATTTTTCAACTGTCATAGGGACTATTGAAGCTGTGGCAGGATAGAAAGAGTGTGAAGTTTGAAGGTGAGGAATGGAACAGGCCTCTCCATTTATTTCACACATGCAGCAGTGTTAACACCTGTTTAGATATTTATCTGCAAACTGAGGAAAAATAAAGAGACCCAATAAGACTTATGTACTTCAATACCATTATTATTATTATACTTGATCAAAGCCTGAATGCTTTTGACCATAACTGTCTTCAGTGGGAGCTACAGTTCTTGTGTGATGAAAATCAGATTTTTAAGTAATTATTTACTTTAGTTGTAAGTGCTTAAAATTAAGTACTGCAGCTTTACATTTGGAAAACTCGTATAATAGCACCTGTGTTTAGAGGTAGAAAGCATTAGGATTAATCTGACGTGGTTCTACTTACTTCAGTAGAAGTTTTCCCTGTTTAATCATTTGGGAGTTCAGACTTCAGGCCTGCACACACACAACACAACACAACAAACACAACACAACACAACACACAACATAACACAACACAACACACCGCAACCAACACAACGCACCACCGGTCCGTGTCTGTTCAGCTTCATTGCATCATAGAGCTCTGGTGTGGCTTTAATGTGTTGGGATTGTAATGTGCTGTAAACTAATTTGATAAGAAATAGAGACTCATCCTGCAGGTGTGGTACATATATGCATGTACACCCCCCATACTGGGAGATATGCCTTGCCATACTTGTGAAGCAAACTATCTTGCTTCCTAGGGAGTTAACTGGCTGCAACACTCTCTTGTATTTCAAATCTTGCTTAGGTTAGATTCAAACAAAATTTGTTGCCATTTGACAGTTTGTCGGTGGCTTTCAGATATGTTAGATTTTGCTGATAAAAGCCTTATATTTGCTGCATTTATGTGACAAATGGATGCCAGATACAGCCTGAAACTAATTTTTAAGCACTTAAGGGCAATTTACAATACTTGCTACATTAGATGCAAACACTGGTTTCTGCAAAGTCAAAAATTGTTTCAAGGATAGCAAGTGGATAGAATTAATATAGCTGAAATTATATTGGATTGCTTCAAAGGCCATTTATGAATGTACAGAACACCTGAAAAATCTCTCTTTCTAAAAGAAAAAAACAACCTACCTAAGCAAAGACAAATCAATATGGAAAATAGCTCTGCAAAATAGGGCAGAGCTAAAAGGAAACTTGGGGAGGATCTAAATTAAAAGGAATTCTGTGAAAACATGATCTCTAACACTTCAGTGCAATTTTGTTGCAACTGTTAAGGACTGTCCTGTGTTAGATATTAATACCTAGCATTTAGGTTGTGTTTTCTGATTTTCAAACTGTTGTGTGATGTCTGAATCATTATTGTTGTCGTGTAGGTGGGTGAATTGAGGCGCAAGAAATAAAGGAATTTATTGAGACTTATGAAGCACGTCATTGGTGGAACTGAAAATACCAGTCAGCTTCCTAAGTTACTGTTCAACAGGTTGCTGCATGTTCACATGTACATCACTCTGCCCATCTTGGTCTCACAAAGCAGGACTTTTATTCCCTATCCTGTTCTGTTTGGGGGGAAAAATGGTTGCCAAATTTGCAAACTGATTTTGAAATCTTGGCTTTTTTTTTTTTAACTGAAATTTTAGCTTATTTGTAACCAGACCCTGTACATATTTTTTAGTACATACATTTTTTGTTTAGTTTTCCTAACTGAAAAAATTTCAGTACTTAAATTTACTTACATAGTTTGTTGCTGGTGTCCTGGATTTGACTTAGGTTTATCTTAGAAATACAAAGATAGATAGTATGAAGAGTTTGTTTCCTGTCTTAAAGAAACAATGGGGATAAAAACCTGATACCTGAAGGAAAGCTTATCAAGTGGTGTGAACTGACTTCTTCAGAGCTTCACAGACCTATCTTGACTGAAAATCTGGCTCAAAATCAAACTATTTCCACAGTAGAAGAAATAACTGAAGACATCCAGAGGGGAAAAAACCCCATGCAAACTAATAAAATACCTGACAGGGTCTCTTTAGTAAAAATTGAACTTAGTCACGATCCAGAGAGGAGCTGGTTAAAGCTGGTAGTGAAGAGATTATTAGGTGTGATGTGTTGCTGTGAGTTCTTCAGAAATTGTATGGAGTGTGATGTGAATGGCATCACTGTACCCTCCCTCCTTCCAGCAGCACTTGAGTCATCTTCTTGTTGAATTTCAAGAGCCACTCGAGAGAAGAGAGGCCAAGGCTGGTGTCAGATCTGGCTGACAAACCACACTGCTTTCACAGGATCTTCTGCATTGTAGCAGGATTGCAAAAAGCATGAAGGGGATTCAGGGAAGAAAATGCTCTTGTATTTGGTTTACTCAGAACATCAGTGGCGGGAATGAACAGAGGGGGTAAACCAGTCCAGGGATATGGAGAACATTCTGCTTCTCTTAACTGACTATTTCTGAAAAAGAACTGGGTTTAGAAACTGGTTTGGAAAACATCTGGTGTAGTTGTACTATTCAATTGCTTTGCATTTTTGCATCAATACAAATTGGTCCCAAACTAAAAATGTCAGAACTCCAGTAGGAGCATTTTTTTTATAGCTTACTACAAAGAAAAGATAGATCCAATTAAAACCAATTTTTGAACATAGTCAGATTCCAAGGTATTTGTGCCTGGACATAGATCTGAACTTTTTCTGAGGGAGATTGTCTTTTCTTGGAATTAAAAGGGATCAGAAATACTGTGCATGAACATACTCCTCAGAGATTTAAAAAGCATTTTTGTGAAACAAAGGGTTTTGAAAAAACATGAAAAGGTGATGGAAATGTCAAGTTATATACATGGCTATATCAGCAGACCTTTCATACATCCAGCAGAAATAAGAAAGCATTAGTGCCGTTCTGTACCAAACTGTTGAGGATTCTTCGAGAATATGTGTCTGGTTTTAGTCACTCCCGTTCAAGAAAGATTAATTTCTTCTAGAACAGATAAAGAATTTCTAGGTTGTTGAGGAATGAAAAGTTCTTCACAGGAAATTATTGTAAACCTTGCAGATCAAATGCTAGGAGTGGAGGTGATTATTCCCTGTAACTGCATCAGTCAGTTAAGCACAAAGGAGAGCAATGTTTTTTAAGTTGAGAAAGGCACATTTTGCCAAAAAAGATAATAGTATAAATTTGCTGTGGAATGGAAATGGAATTTGGAGATGACAGGAAAATTCTTAACCGTTACAGTGGTGAGGTTTTAGGAGTTTCCAAAGTGAGGCAGGTAGATGAAGAGTCAGAAATCTGTTTTTAAGATGGAGCTTGAGAACATTTTTTCAAACGGAGCTGAAGTGGACAGAGTGGACAGATGGAAATGGATATGAGAACACTCTGCCTGACTGTGAAGTTATTCAGACATGAGTAAGATCAAGTCCAAAATTTACAGAGTTGTGGTAGCCTGGCAATGTGACCCAGATAATGGGACCTGTTGAGTGGCAGGACATGTTAGCCTGGGCATAGCCCCACAGTAATGTACCTGCAGATTTGAGCTGGTTCATTTTAAGACAGCTTTGGGCACAGAGAGGGGTAAGACATAGTTACATCCTTTGTGTAGACATGCTCTGAGTTTGGCAGAATAAATACAATTCAGGCAAAAAGTCCTGTGCTGCTTTTGTACTACAAAGAGGGAAAACTATGGTGTGATGCTAAAGGTTACTTGTGATGAACATATAACCTTCCCCAGTATTCCCAGGATGTGCCAACCCAAGAGGAGAGGATTTCTCTTAATCTTCAGCTTATGACACAACTTCCTTTTATGACCAGGTGACCTGACTAGTGGATGAAGAAAAGGCCATGGATGTAGTCTACCTAGACTTCAGTAAAGCCTTTGACACTGTCTCCCACAGCATTCTCCTGGGGAAGCTGGCAGCCCATGGCTTGGACAGGTGTACTTTTCACTGTGTCAAAAACTCTCTGGATGGTCAGGTCCAGAGAGTGGTAAATGGTGACACATCCAGTTTGCAGCCAGTCCCTAGGGGGGTTCCCCAGGGCTCAGTACTGGGGGCAGTCCTGTTTAACTTAAGTGTTTTTCCTACCTTAATGATTCTATCTTTTTATCATTTTATGAATGGTAGCAAGGAGCAATGTCTATCAAGATAGCATGTAGTAAATCCGTGTTTTGAATTTCAAAGAGATGTAACTGCACAGCCTCATTCTAAAGCTCCCTTTTGAGCCTACATCTGGCAGTTTCACACATTTTCTGTCTTTCCAGTGTTCAGAATAGTAATGGAGGACTTCACAGCTTACAGTCAGAGACATGCTGGGGTGCAAAAGAGCCCAGGCAGGTGACCAGTGGTGCAGATTTGGGTTTCATACCCAGGACCAAAATAGCCTGAATCTCTTCCTGACCATCAGCACATACTGTTTATTTAGGGAGCAATGCAGAGGGGGCAGACATCCTCCCCGAAGATTTAATGAGCTGTTGGTTAACTGGAGGAGTTTTAATTATTGTTTAACTACAGCTTTTAAATGTGCATTGAAAGGCTTACAGATAATGGCAAAAGCTCTATAAACTCCAGAGTATTGGTGAGGCCTTGGTGATCTGTTCTTTGTCTTTGCCATTTCCACATCACACCAGGAATTTTTCTGAAAATGCCTTTGTTGACATGCTGACAGCTTCTCTGTCCTCTAACCTGCAGGAGACTGAAAACTACTGCTGTGGGGGCAGTCTCCCACTTAGGCAGGCTAAGATCCATATGCAAGTGTGGAATTGCAGTCAAGGAAAATGCTATTTGAGCTGCATAATTAGAGGATAAACTGTTATTTGTCAACCAATAGAGAATACAGAAACCTATCTTTATCTAACATTTTATCATTAGCTGAAGCAGAGGGAGGATTTTTAAGTTCAATTTCAATAAAGAGAAGATAATATAGAGCTGAAATTCTTAAATTAGCTGCTTTATTGTAGTTAGTACTTTGGTTAATCTTTTTAATTTATCTCTTAGTACATGGCAATTACCCAGCATATGGAAATAAACCAAGGTTATGGTATTAGTGAGATATGTTTGCAGTGTGCAGGCTGGAATGAAACCATACAGACTCTTATCAGTTGGTGAAGTAGTAGTAGTAACAGGTCTATTGAAATCTGGGTAGATTTCAGATGGTGACCTCGTGACCCCTCTTATCAGTTCAGTGATAGCAAGAGGAGATCTCCTAGGAAACCTTGGCTTGCAATGATTAATTCTGTTCTTTCTTTAATTGAGAAGGGCCGATTGATAGGATAAAACTTTGTGGAGTATTGCAATCATTTGATGTGGCAAATCAAGACTTATTATTATCTAAATTAACACAGGCTGGTACAAAGGTAGAAGAAGTAAATTCCTTTATGGGTTACCTCTAGTACAGTACACAAGTAATTTGTTTGGCTTAATAGACGTAATTTTCAATCTGGCAACCTGAAGTATATATGAGCCTTAGGTTTCCACGTGGAGTTAATTATTATCCTATCAATTCATTATATGCCCACAGAATGTGTGTTCAGCAGGTTCTGCTGATAGTTACAGCACAAGAAAGGACTACTGGAATTTGCAGAAGCAAAAAGGTGGATGCCAGTTCACTTCCATAGTGATGGAGAATTATGTACTTTGTGAGATTTTGGCTGGCCTTTTTCATTTGGAGGAATTTTATTTATACAATACAATTTTATTTATACATATTATAAAATTAATTTATTTTATTTATACTCCTGTATACAAGGAGTTAGCCCTCTTTAAAAAGCACACTGATAGTTTTCTGACATCTTCAGCTGAAAAACTGAAGGAAACTCAGTTCCCTCTCTCGAAAATGCCTCTCCCAGTGTAACACATTTGCAGGAATCAATAGGAATCCTTCCTTTGTAACTCAAGCTGTAACTACTCTGTGGACTTTATATTCTAGGGGTGACAGTCTAGCACTCTGTACCAGTACTGATGTCACTGCAATTTGATCAAGTTGTATTGCAAATCACATTAGTCATGACATCTCTACACCACCCACACATTCTAAAAACTTTTTTTTTTCCAAAGTACTGAAATTTATTTCAGTTCTTGCTAAATTATTGGTTCTTAATGCTGCAAACATTATAAACAAAAATTATTATTTTATATATGTAGTAAAAATGTGTGTGCAACTACCCTTGTGTTTCTCCACTCCTTTTTCTTCTGTGAGGAGAATCAAAATGGAAGATGTATTTTTATCTGGAACACTTTGGGAAGGGGAAGAAGGGAGATCATGGAATTACTTCATCCAAACATTCTGGATCAGAAAAAATTCAGGGTGATTTGGGGAAGAAAGATTTGCTCTGAAAATGGCGATGGTATCTGAGAGATGTTTTTTCTTCAATAAACACAATGCACAAGCCCGTGCCTAACTTTAAGCCTGTCCTTAGACATCTTGCAATGAATTGTTTGTTTAGGACTCACTGAGATTCTTAAATTGATGTCCTGGGACTACTTTTTGTTCCATATGTTTTCAAGTCATAGGTTCATAACTATAAAGCTCCTGAATTCACCTGAACAGAGAAGACAGAGTGGAAGATACTGTGTGAAAAAAATATGCATCTAATTTGTTGCTCCCTTTGCTTTTCTTTTTGAATCTTTTTCAGGGAGTTATTGACTCTTGGGAGAAATCATTATTATCAGCAGCATTTTAAAGGATAAATATAGCCTTAATTCAAACTGACAGCTTTAAGTATTCTCTCTGATAGCCAGATTCATCATTGTTGGCATGGTTAAATGCAAAGCATGTGTGGTTTCAGATTGCTACAGTGACTCTGTAAAACACACAAACTGTAATCTCAAGGTCAAAAATGAAGCACAACTTCAGTGCTTTTTCTAGCAGACATTTACTCTGTATTAAAAGTTAATGTTTGATACTACTTTCCTTTTCCTGAATAAAACTCCAGTAATCTTTAATAAGTCTCAGTGTTCCCGATGTACCTTTCAAGCCACAGGTACATGCAGCCACTTCTAGGGTAAACTATTGCAGCTATTGAAAATTTCCACCAAGAATGAAGATACAGTGAAAAATGCAGTATTCTGTTGAACCTAGGGAAAAAAAAACAACCCAAACATATTCTAATCTGGGATCTGAGAAAGACAGAAGGAAAAACTCTTATCTGTTTTTAAAGTATAGTGCAGCTGTAGTTCCATACTTTCATCAAATTCCTAACTAGTTCACATGTGAAGCCTGCATACACAACTTTTGGAACATCTGAAATATCAGATAAAAAATTAGGTACAGAATAAAATAACTATCTGAAAGTGTCCCCAGGTGTATTATCTGCAACACCACTCCATAATTTTTAAAAGACACCTTAGGAAAGGAAAATTGAGGTGACCTGGTGTCAGTATAAAAGTATGTTTACAGGAAGAAAATACCAAGCACTAATGGGATCTTTAATCTGCAGAGGAATATATAATGAAAAACAGTAACTTGGAGCTGAATCTAAATATATTCAAATGGAAAAACAGGTACAATTTTAATAAAGAGGGTGACTGATCATTTACACAAAAATATCAGAAGAAGCAGAGAGTTCCCTGTCTTTGTCTTCTTGCCAGGATATTTTTAGGGAGATGGCTTTAGTGTCCTGAAGCACCTTTATCCCATTTATCTCTGGGAATGTATTGGTTTTATGCAGAGATGGTTGTATACTTACTGTTAAGTTTTTGTGCTAATTAGAGGCCAGCTAAAAGTGATTGAATTGTTTTCCTACAGTCAGTCCATGCCATTTACTCATTACTCATTTGCAGGGGGGGGTCCTGTAGCAGATGAGATACTCCCTCATAGCTCTGTCTTGGGTTTGTCCCTCTCTACATGTTCAAAAATTAAACTTTGGTTTCAAATATGAAATATCAAAGCCAAGAAGACATCTAATGATATTCCTTAATAGATGATGCTTTGTAATAAATTAGCAATGAGGATGGAGAACAGAAGAGTCATTTCTTAGCTGACAAAAGGTTGTTGACGATGGGTATTCCAATTGTATCTTATGCTCTGTTGCACACCTAGTTCTTTGACACAGAGTGGTCTCAGCTGCTGGGATCAGTTTAATTTACTGTAAGCAGAGATGAGCAGTACCCATCATAGTGACAAAAGGTGTACCTGAACCTTTTGATGAGGCTGCAGATCTTTAACACATCCCGGACTTAGGTATTTTTCCCTCTCACAGTTCACTGAACATCTGCTTCAAAAGGCGGGGAGAGAGTGAATAGCTGTTTACAAAGATTTGAGCAAAGCTGTTTCCCTCAGGCCAACATACATTTAAAAATCCATTTTAATGCATGCACTTATACTATCAATTTCTGACAGAAACACTCTGTCCTAGTCAATCTTATGAGTTGCTAATTCTTGTATCAAAATAGGAGATGAAGAAGATTACTTATGGTTTTCTTACATTTATTGGTTCCAATCATGATATCTAAGGCTATGCATAATTGTGGATCTTTCTTCAGTCACCGAGAACTTGCAGAATTGGCTGCCCCCTAGAACTGACTCCTGCTGGTTTCTTGGGTGAGAACCAGCCAATATCCATCTGAAAGACTGCCACACCAACTCTGCTAGGGTAGACCTCACTTCCACCTAACAATCATTAGGCAGAGATGTGTAGTGTGGGTTGTGTTTGGTGAGAAGATACTGCCTTGTGACCACATCCAGTTAAAGGAACATGACCAACACCTCCTTTGCATCAGTGACAACATTTTTTTCCATTGAGCAGCTGTTTTTGAATGACAATGAATTAACTCAGCTATAGATCCTCCTAAACAACCTATTTGTGTGCATTGGATATATCAGAGAATGGACATGAGCCATACTGCAGTATGACAGCAGCACACGTGTTTGGTGAAGAAAAGCAGTGAGCAGATGGGCACCAATCATTTCCTAACAGCACCTTGGGTTGCCATCCTGACATCCTTTCCTGTTAACAGAGTGAAGCTGAATAATTTTGGGCATGATGAGAATCAAGAGTGAACTCTTTCTTTGGACATCCTTATTCTCAGCCCCTTCCTTGGATGTTCACACTGTCTTCTCAGCTGATGTGGAGCCTGATGAAACCCAAGTTGTGTGTATTTATGATGAATAAAATCTCCTGACTATCTTTCAATCTTCTAGTAGATGTAGATGATGTTGAGGCATCAGTGCTGATGAACTGTTTTTCAAAGTATTGTATTGTGCAAATTATTTCCTTTGTTATGAAAACAATCAAGATTCAGAGTACTTAGGAGATTTTTTGTGTCTGCAGAGTTCTCTTAAGATGTAAGAGATGTAAGATGTCTTCTCACAGAAATTGGAGGGAATTGGTAGGCTTTGTTGAAACCTACTGGGTAAAAGAATCACCTTCTGACCAAGGCGGTACATTTCTTCGATTAGAACAGTTTCATGCCTGCATTTCCACAGAGAAATCTTGGTAATGATGTGGAAGATTAGTTTAGTCACAGGAGTGTTTTACACAGGTGTTTCAAAGGCTCTTCTCTACCATTTTCTAGAAGGAACTAATTCAAACTAGATAGATAATTACTTCTTTTCTTGATCCCTTAGCTGGAGAGATAAAGGGCCTTGAGACTCTGAAGAAAGTGTAAAACTGATGGATTTTCTCTTGTCTGTTTTGAGTGGAAAGGTTGAGCAATGCTGGCTAGAGCCAGGCACCGTGCAGGGGTACTGTACAACTCTGCCAGGGCTGTTCACTGGTCCATGCTGTCCCAACCTGCGTTTTCTTGGCAGTATTTCCAGTGTGCTTCATTTCTCACATGCAGTGCTCACTGCTCTCCTTGGCTCTCTTGCAGTCCAAGCCTGGCATGTCTATGGTGAACTGAAGTTTGTAGATTAGTTAGTTCAGTATGGATAACTACAGCTTTCACTGTTCCAGTTCACAACCCCAGCTCTTGCAAGCACTTCTGTTGTGGCCTTCAGCATCTTTCCGGTCCTGTTTCAAAGCCTTTTTCTGCTGAAAATCAAATGTGACTTAGGTTCTGCTTTCATCATTCCTCACAATGTGTTTTTGCCCTGGTGAGCATAGTTGCAAAAATTCGCTTCAAGCTAATCATCTGAGCACTGAATGATTGGGAAAAGCCCCCAAGCTGCACTGTGGCACTTCAGAAATAATTTTCTCAAGATCATTTAGTGGGTAAAGCTATTTACAATTTCACTTCACTCAGAAATAATTGCAGGAGGGAAAGAACCATAGATGGAGAAGAGAAATCCATTATATTTATGTGAACACATCATTATTTATTTGCTTATGCATGGAACTACTTTTTTAATATGCTGTAGGAGATTGTGAATTCTTTGTTCTCCTTGCATTTAATAAAACCCTTTGCAATCTCTGCAGTTCCTGCAGCTGAATATTTTGAAAGGTATTATAAACATACTTCATCTCCACCTGGAAAAATCAGCTGGCCATGCCAGTAAAGCACTCTTAGAGGCAAGCAGCTGCACTAACTGTGGAACAGAGAAAAAGGGTGCTGGTATGTCTGAGTTATGTGCCTCGGCTGCCAACCTGAGACATTATCAATATGGTCATTATGCAGAGCTAGGTCCTGATCACACAAGCACCTGCCAGACTCCACTGCATTCAGCAGCCTCTAATAGCTGCATATTGGATGAGTGAATGACACTAACAAAAAAACCACACAGTTAAATTCGGATTTTTTTTTTTAAATCTACTGCTTGTTAATTATTAGTATATCTTTGGAAGTAACTCCATTATGCCTGTTTTGTACTAACAACTATGGTGTTTTGGCCTGAAGTTGGGTTCTTAACTTGGGCTTTTGGGCAAGATAATGAAACTGAAAAGCTTTGGTTTGCCTTATATACCTGAATTTTCCACATTAAGTGGTTAGGATGAAGGGTGGTGGGTACTTTATGAAATGTATAGCAATTTTTTGTGTAATGGCTATCTATATCTTTATTAACATGCAACTTGTTTGTTTATGCTAAAGCATAAATGAATAAATGACTTTCATGGGTGCACTGGCATTTGGCCAGCGTCAACCCATCTCAGCTACTCACTATTTATCTTGGTGTCCTCAAGCAATACTGGATATAAGAGTTGCATAGCAGCAGAGTTCAAAAAGTGTAATTATTGTGAGGGCACTTAGAAGATCACATAAGTCATATTCTTTAGGGGATTTATCTTGAGATGGACATACCTTGTACTAGGTAGTCTTTTTCTCACAAAAGCAAAATTGCTTACGTTAAAAATTGATTAGCTTGTTTGAATTGTACATATGAAGTTATGTTCAGATCTGGAGCTCAGTTTGAGTCATTCAGGTCTAAAGGTTTAACTTTTAATCCAGCTGAGTTAATAACTCCTGAACTGTGCCATTTAGGTTTTAGTCATATTATTTCTCATGCTGCATTATTTATTGCAGGGATTCCAAAACATTTTAAAGATACATTATCTTTTTGGGACATCTCTTCACTGATTCTCAACCCACAGCATCCTGACGACAGCAATATCAATGGCTTGCAGTGAAAAGTGAGATTAGGAATGTGTACATTTGTATCTTTCTTTTTAATGCAATTCTGTCATTGGAAAAAAGGAGACATAGGGAGAGCTTTATGATGAAACTGTTCTTCCCAGACAGCCAAGAAATGTCTTATCTACCCTTTGTGCTCTACAGACCACAACTAGGGTATTTCTGCTTTGTGCCACAAATCTATTTTCTTTTTAGCTTTTTTATGAAGATGACTTTGCTTTTATATTCATAATGTGCTGTCAGCATTATAGCCAGGGCCTTGAATGAAACATGCATTCTCTTATACAATGACACACTGTAGTCCTTTACTCTTAACTCTAAGATACTCTTAAAAACTACAGTGAGTGGAACTCTGTCCAAAAAGGCAGAACAAAGTCAGAATTCTGATGTGGTCTAGCAGTGACATAATGGGATTGTTATTGTATTTTAAAATATTCTTTGCAAAACTCTATTTCTCTCTAAGTGTTTCAGGTTTTGCATTTCACCAAGGAGTATACCACATGATGCTTGCTTGAAAGTCCACAGTAGTGTAATGATACAATGGAAGGATACGTTTGTTTGCTTCATGAACTGAAGAGAAATCTTTGTTAATTAGCTGTAACACAGCTGGATGTTCCTGTTCATATCCAGCCATGGTCAGATGTTAAAATAAAAAATAAAATATTATAGTAAGAAGAACAAGTATAAAACCAGTGCAAAAATAAAGCAATCCCATTTCTGAAAGACATTCCCATGTCCCAAAAAACTTTTCCAAGGTCAGAGGTATTATTTACATCTTTGTGTTTAAATCATCAGTGGAATTTTCTTCTGTGAATTGTTCTAATGATGTTTTCAATCCATTTATACTTGTGATCACAACTTTAATTATGAATTATGTGAAAAAAAAAGTATTTCCTTTTATTTTTCAAAAAGGTTTGGCTTGCTAATCTGATTTCTCTTTATCGTGAAATAGTGACTGATTATTCCCTGTTTCTCTTCTCTGTCTCTTTCATGGTCTTGTAAATCTTCCTAATCCTGTCTTCCAACTTAAATAATCTCTAGTTTAATTTCTACTTGCACATAAACCTTCCCCATTTTGCCATTTTCTTACCTTCTTCAGCTCTCTTGCATCCTTCTGAGGTGAATATGACTTCTGCTAGGATTCTTTTCTCTGCAGAGAGCACTATTATGTGTTTTTGAAATATATTCAATTCCATGTACTGCTTACCAGAGAAAGGCAGCCAATTTCAAGCACTGGTGGTTACCCTCTGTTGCTCAAAGGTGCACCTGGAGAGAGATGCACTGATGGAGACCCCAGCTCACAAATGGATGTGCACAAACCACAGCCCATCCTGGCAGATTCCTCTGCAGGCTCCATCCAACATGCAGCTTGAAAAAAGCTTATCTGCATCACCTTGCCCTTATTCAGAACCTTGGGAAATCAGAGTATTTAGCCTATGTCATAGCAGAGGTTGAAGTGGACCTTGGTGGGTTTTTCCCCTGTCAGCCCATGACTGCAGGCTGTTCCCTAGGTGAAAGGAAAAAAATAGAGTTTCCTAGAGCTTCACCAGCTGCATTCTCTTTCTCACTTCTTCTATGGAGATGGTCAAAAAGTGTGAAAGCCTTCAAGATTTTCAGTAACGGCTGGGCTTTTGGAAATATCAGTGTTTCCTTTTTACTAATGCATGTAGCATTATAGAAGTTATTTTTACAGAAGAAATGATGGCTTAGGATTTGAATCTTCTCCCCTTACATGTGTATGCTTAGCCCTTCTCTTTTCCTAATCCGATGACAGTACTTGGGCTCTCATGTAAAAATATGCTCTCAACCATAAATCATCCTAAAAAATAGAAAGATACAGGGAAATTAAATGGCATTTTTCTAAGTCCCCATAGGAAATAATAAATCACTGCTACATATTTGAGACTGGGGGAGATGGAGGACACTGAATAGAAAAAGAAAACAAATGCAGGATGCCATAAAATTCTAGTGTGCATTTAATGAATGCCTTGACTTGCTAACTAAAGTTATATATGTACACAGGTTTTAGAAATAACCCTTTTATAATAACATTGGTCTCCATGGTAGAATGGGGTGAAGCAACTTCTGTAATATTTTGATCTATTTCCCTAAGTCAAAATGCTAAGTGCCTGCATTAATTTACAGAGTATTTTGGCCATATGTGACTGGAACAGCTATTCTGTTGCACGCACTTTTTTATTCTGAACGATATTGGAGTATATGGAAGTTAAGTATATTGACAAACTTCCTGTGGATGGAAGTCACCTTCAGGAAAACCAGAATGGTTGTTATTCTTGCGGAGCATAAAAGGGGCTGACTATCAAGAGAGCACTATACACAATTATTTCATCAGATAAAGAAAGTTTATTCATCTGTATAGGAGTCACATAGAATATCTAATCTCCTAATTATAATCAGTAAGATTTTGTACATATCTCTGTTTTAGGTCTAAGGAGAGATGAGCATTTATATCTTTCTGTGCATGAACATCTGGCTGACTGACTGCAGAGCAGAAAATGCTCATGTCTCTTCAGAGCTTTCATATCTTTGTCTATTGAATTTTATCTACTCTCATTTATAACGAATAGTAAATGGTTTACAGAGAGTTCATATGTGACAAATAAGCATCATGAGAAAATACTGCTGTTATTCACAACACATAAGGGGAGAATATTTTATTGTGATTATGAACCACAGCTATTAAAACCTATCATCCAGTGAACTTCAGTAGAGTCTGTGGTATTTGCTTGGCTGTTTATGACAACACTGATTAAACACTAATTATTTATAATTGAAATAACAGCCTAAAGTGTGATTCTACAACTAATGAAAGCAGGAAAGTATCTCTCAAGGGTCAGGTCAAAAAGGGTACTTGTGTCTCATATGCCAACCATCCATCACTCTTAAATTTTAAATCATAACTCATGAAAGATTCCAGCAGCTAATGTCTAGTGTGTGCTAGACACACCATGCTGTGATGACTATCTCCTGGTTTTCATAACCAGAAGGGCATGAAATATTTAAAAGATGGGACAAAGAACTGGAATAAGATGATGGGGTCTGCCATTTCTCCCAGGAACTATAGAAGACAATAATAGGGCAATGGGATTTTGAGTTGTGAAAAGATTGGATTATAAAACAGAAAGCCTTCATGCAAAATGAATGCTCATTTAGCCAATAATAATTTATACACTTTTCCCACCACTAACATTCTCATGTATATTTGAAGGCACAAGAATGAGTAGGAAGAATGAGTAGGAAATTGTATCAAGAAGCTGTACAGTCTTTGAGACACCCTTTCTATGCACAGTCCCTTGATGTTTGGGTATATAGAAGAAAGACATTCTTCACTTCAAGAAATCCTCCTCATGACATCAGTCAGTCTGTATCTGTTACTCTGCTTTTGTTAACATGTCCAGTGATGTGGTATTTAGGATGAAGTATATTCCTGTTTAGAATGAAAATAAATTTAATTTAGTGAAATTAAACTGGTAAGGAATTAGGACCTACTTAACAGGTTCTAATTTACAATTCAGCTTCTGAATTTTGTTCTACATCTGCCCCTTCTGACAGCCTTGTAGTAAATAAACTTATCAGATTTCTTTGAAATTTGTCAGCCAGTGTTGTGCAGCAGGTGAGAACACAGTGCATGGAAATAATGGGACTTTCCCCAGGGAACAAACAGTTCCCTGAGAGCTGATAACGAAGACATCCTGCTTCCTAGACTATTTAGATTAACCATCCAAGAAAAAGAATCAAGGTACTAATGAAGAACTATTACAATTTCATAAAAATATAATACAAGAAATAAAGGTAATTCTTATGACTACAAAGCATGGAATTCACTAGCAAATCAAAGTTGTCATTTACAGAAAAATATACTGATATTTCTGACAGTGATCCAAATTTCATAACTATTGACTGGTATAACTCAAAAAATGGTATTTCAGATAATAAACCTGAAATATAAAAATGGAAGGCCACATAATTATTTGTGTGTAAATTAGAAGTGAGAAAGACTTAATAAGCTAGATCATTTGTAGTGTGAGTACATGTGGTATGAATATGTTATTCCAACAGGGAATATTCCTGTGATTTGTTTCTTGTGAATTCAGAATTTCAGTTTTTCCCTAGGGGTTTTAAGACCATTGGTAGAACCCTGTATCTAAGGATCTAGCTCTTCAGAAGACTTAATGAGGAATTCTGTAGCTCTGAGTCAATTGTGTTGAATTTCGTTACTTTCAATAGGATTTTTATCCATTCCAGTTAAAAATGACCAATAGACTCTTTTCCTCTGAGAGACAATTTCACAGCCAGATAGAGCTCACTATCAGGAAGGTTTTTCACTAATGATTCTTAATTTTCCTATTATTGCTCCCCTAGAATTTCATAAACAAATAAAACTCTGTAATTAACTGTGCTTCCTTCAGTGTGGAAATGCTGGCCAGGGATTAGATCTCTTGCTGTCAACAGCAGGTTTTTATTCTTTTAGGAGAAAACAACAAGGCACTTCTCATTAGATATAATTTTCAGATGTCTTCCTAGCCAAAATTTGCACAAATCTATCTATTCCTAGGATAAGATTGGCCAGAGTGCTTGTACTTAAATTTGTAGCTCAGCATCTTAGCAGGCATAGGTCAGAAAGGAGAAATCATTCCCTTAATGCTGATTCCCAGTACATAATTAATATCTCACTATCAAGAGGCAAAGGTGTTTTGATTTCAACATATGTTTGTGCTGTTCTTCTGATTGCTCTGAGGGAGCTGCAACAAGAATGAACTTTTCGTTCTAACATGACTTTAAACTGTTTGTTGCCCATATTCTGATAAGAAAGGTATTCTGGCACAGGTTTATCTGCTGACAGTGAGGTTTGTGGCTGTAGGGAAATGTTGATACCATACTTCAGCATCAATCTTCTTAACATCTATTCTTTAGAAGATTGAAAAGTATAATAGATACTTGAGGTGCTGTATTGTAATGAATTGTCAGAATGGGGGATTATAACGAGAATCATATATTCTTTTCTTATATATCATCTTGGAGTAAACATGTATTATATTTTTTCCTTCCTGCCCCTTCTTAACTTGTTTTATTGCAGACTTGCTTCTTCTTTCTTCTGTATTTTTCACTCTTCTCACACCATCTTACACGTTTTCTCTTTTCTTCTCATACATGCTTTTTTTTTTCTCCTTTTCCTTTCTCTTTTCTTTTAATATCTTTTTCTCCATAATAATAGTAATTGTGGACCACCCAGGCAAAAATATTCTCCATACTTTAGACAGTTTTCAAAGTTAAATTTGAGAATATTCATTGCAGGGTGAAATTATGTGTGGGTTTTCTAGAAATGGGAAAAGTTTAGGTGAGAGAGTGTGGAGTTGTATCTTGCATGACAGATTTATGTCTGTATGTGGTATCACTGTGTCCTGAAAATGTTATTAAGTCTGCTAAAGCCTGCACTATATTATTATCAGTGCAGCCACAGAGTAAATTCTGGAACTTTAGATTTCAAATCCAGAACTGGTGTAATTGCAGTATATTGAAATATGTGTTCCCCTTACACATGGGATAGAAGAAGAGTAATTTATGGTGTTTTTTAATGAAATGTAGGGATTTGAGGAGGTGATTAGTACTTTCCTGAGAGCACACTAAAAGTAAATGCAAATAGCTGTGGAGTTTGTATACTAAGTGGTAGATTTTATTTGAACAGCCTGGAAATTTATTCATCTAATTCTAGTTAATTGGTTTATTGCTGTCCTGTGTATAGTACATGCATCTGGATTTGTCTATTATACCCATCATGACTGTGTATGGGCACCTTATATGGACACATCTCATGGTTATGTTCTGTAAACTTGTGGAGGAGAAGTTGCTCTGGATAGACTTTTGATTTTCCCTTATGTTGTCAGCAGAACAGCCTTCTAATGAGTCCAGGGTGAAAATGAAATTCATGTAATGTTCTCACTGCAGTCACTGTCAATAGGCATCATGAGAAAACAGGGCAGTAATGAAATGAAATAACATATACAGTAAAAATATAAAGTGCAGTAATTGATTATACTCTACAGATGTGATTCTCATTTATTCCAAGGCCTTTTCACAAAGTGATGGTGGTGTAGAAGATGTATAGAGGCAGCACAGAATAAGGATCCTTTACACTGAATGAGTAATGCAGCCTTAGTATAAATAAGAATCAGGTACTCCATATACTCAGAATGATTTCTAGTGAGAAATGCATAGGTCTGCAGCTTGATAAATGAACCAGTAAAGACAAAACCAGTATTGGATACCCAGTAATGTGCCTGTCCACGCCTAGGCACTAAAATATGTTTGTTGCTAGAAATAAAATATCTGCATACTGCTGGTTTTGCGCTGCTTAGGAAAAAAACATTTGAAAGAATCTTAATAGTATGTCATCTTCTGTAAATAAAAGCAATATAAAATTTCTGCTTTTCTTTTCTCTAATCTCTCCACTTGGCTCCTTACATTTGCTCCAGTCTCTGTGGGGTTGTGTTGGGTGCTCTTCTCTCATCTGAGAGAGCCTTTCATTTTCTTCAGTGATCATTTCCTTCTTTCATGTTCCATTTATGTAAATGTGAGTATGGGAACACTATATATTTGTATGGTTTATTCCGGTCCTTCCCCTCCCTGCTCTTTCTTGATACTAACTGCTTTTGGAGTTAATGGTTCCTGCCAATGACCCTATCCTGAAGTAGTAGTTTGCAGTATTTTTAATATTGTCTAAGGTTTTTGGAAAGCCCAGTGAGACACTGAGTGAGTCCCAGTCTCTCTGATATAAGTCCACCTACTAAAGTCCTCTGGTGAAGGACTGCTTTCAATTTCCTTCTCATACAGAATTTTCTTCTGTGTAACTCCTGTGGAAGCAGTGGACATAATCTTTCATGGCACTGGTTTAAGCACAAGAAAACTCCTACCCAATGACTGCTTTTATTTTGATTTTCATATGATGCTTAGCATTCCTGTGGGCTTGGGGTGCCAAATTTTTTTTTTTAATATGCCTAGCCAGACAGCTGAATAGAGCAGTTT
Source organism: Peucedramus taeniatus (assembly GCA_013400575.1). Lineage (NCBI taxonomy): Eukaryota > Metazoa > Chordata > Aves > Passeriformes > Fringillidae > Peucedramus > Peucedramus taeniatus. Next base: position 455,559 of record WBNO01027772.1, on the reverse strand, counting down.
CAGACCTGTAGTCACAACTGTGTTATTAGAGCCAAAGTGCTCAGTAATGTTCAGATTAGCAGCTACACTTGGGTTTCCTCAAGATGGCTAAGGACCATAGTCTATTTCCTCTCTTTGCAGATGTCTTTTAGCTGGAACTCAGGTGGTAAATGACACATAATCTCTAGAATACTTTATTCATATCCAACTATGCAAAATTAGGTTGTGTTCTGTAACAATAAATGAAGACAGGACTATACTGGACTCTTAAAACATTTTTTTTTCAACTGATTTTTAGAGATTTTTCTGTAGAATTCTTGTCTATGTTTCCTTTTATCTGCTTGTGATGGGGTATTTTGCTTCTGTGTTGCTTAGAATGATCTGTCTTCCAAACCTGAAGAGTAAAATTCTGTTGGTTTTTTTCATTATCTGGCAGGGCTGCTTACTGAAATGAGGTGAGTCTACCTACAGAGATAGGAACGATCGCAGTGAGATGAAAATCTCCTCCTTTTCCTGCTCCAGAAGACGTGCAAGATATAATTGAAATGTTCTTAAAGCAGTAGGAATAGGTTCCAAACAAGCAAACCAGTTTTCTGTTCATAAAAACTTCGCGTTATTTTGTCTTATTCAACTTTCATTAGGATTTTTTAAATTATTGCATGCAAAATGTAGGTGCTTTGGTTATGCTTTATATGACTTTAAAACTCAAGTCTGGCAACTGTTACAAAACTGGAAAAGCAAATGGAGCCCTGTCTCTCTCTCCATCTGATTTCTGCACAGTGGATGTGTGTCTGCCTTATTTTCACTTCTGTGTGATGTTGCTGAGCTACTTGCTTCTGCTGGAGCTGGGAATGTACCCTCGGCATGTACTACTGATCAACTCTGTATTTCCTGGCCACTTCAAAGCACCATTTTGATTAACATCTCTCTCCAATATGCCTCCTGAAACACCCACTGGAATTAATTAGGATTTAAGGATTTACTAAAATTGCAGACAGTCTCAACAATGTTGAGACTTCAGCTTAGAGTTGGGATTGAGGAAACAACCTTAGTAGACTAAAGTCATCAGAATTCCCTTTTTACTAAGTTGCTGACACTTTTGGTAGAACATGGCCCAGTTGAGATATTGGCTAATTGTTGATTAGAGGGGTGAGAACTCTCAGAAATCTTTCCACAGCTAATTTGTCAGGTGACTTGTCTTGCAAGTACCTACCAGACCCAATCCAGACATTTTTTACCTTAGAAGATCATAGGACCTCAGGATAAGAAGAAGCCTTAAGAAATCATCTCATCTGTCTGCATCAAGGCAAGATAAATTATACATGTGTCTTTCTGGATGGATGGTGATCTAGGCTATTTGTAGAGACTTTCAGTGACAGATACCCAGCAGTCTCCCCAGGCAGTCTGAGCCAGGGCTCCAGTATTTTAAGTATGGAAAACCTTTTCATATATCTGACTTGGATCTCCTTTGCTGCAGCTGAAGTTTGTTATTTCTTGCCTTATCCACCCTGGATGAGGAGAATGGGTTATTTCCTTCTTTGCAGCAGCCTCAGGTACTTGAAGACTATTATCACGTCTCCCCACTGTTTGTTCCTGATAAGGTGACAGCACAAAAAAGGATATATGGAAAAAAGGAGGGTTCAAAAAGCAGAAAAAGAGATGAACAGCTCTCAGACTTCATAAACTTAGAAATTGTGTTTAGATTATTTGATGTTCCAGGCCTATTTAGTTTACCTACTTTAATAGCTTTTTTTTTTAATACCAAAGAGGAATCTGGCCTCAGATTTGCTCTGTAGACGTCAAATTTAATGCATGGGATTTTTCCTTTCTGGTGCTCACACCACCCAAATTAATTTTAATCATTTAATTTTCTCTCTGCCACATAAGGACAGATTATAAAAATATATATGGAGGGAGAAAGAGAAAAAAAATACTAAGCATGTCTTTTTTATTTTTCTGTTTTTGTGCAGAAAATTACCCAACAGTAATGTTTGGTATCGTTAGGGAACAGCATGTCTATGCTGCATGGATTAGACTGATTCCATGAGGCTTTTATCAGTAACTTCAACTTTGTCATTGACACCATTGTAAGCTAAATCAGTGAGGAATATATGAGAGAGAGAGAGAGCTAGAAGCAATCCAGCTAATGGAAAGTGTACTGAGTAAAATGTTCTGCTTTTGAAGTATGCTGACATCTCAGCTTTTTTTCTGCCTTTAATCCAAAGTTGTTTATCTGCTGAGGTAAATGGGAGCTCAGAGACAGGTTTTGCCTTTATCTTAACCTCCTCTCACCCAGCCTACTAAGCAGTGATTTTAGCAGAGATTTCTAAAATGCTTGCTGTGCTATTCCCCCAACCCTTATCTAATCTTTTTCTCTTCTCCCTCCATGCGTAGGTGTGTTTTGTTCCCTTTTCCTTCCTTGCATGTTTTGCATATGTGCTTTGCAACTTGTCTTAGCTTAGTCCAACCAAAAAAGGTGTTAATTAGTTTGGAAGCACCTGGCTATGCAGTAGTTTGTATGTCTGTTGTTTTCCTACCGGTCAGGACAAATAAAAATATTCAGTCTTACTTACTACTAGAATGATTAGCAAAGTGCAACTTATACAAGGGGCCTGCTGCTATTTTCATAGAACAAAAAGCATAAAAGATGTCAGGAATCATAGGCAGTTTTTTGATACCATCTTAGATTTTTGAACAGTTCAAAATTCTCTTTGGACTTTCATAATAGGATAGAGAAATCCACTAGAAATATCTTAGCTTCTTAATGTGCATCATGGTTGATCTGTCTTCATCTTTTTCATCTAAGCTTACTATATTGGCCTAGATATATGCTTTAAGGTCATTTAATCTTAAGTCATATTTCTCAGTTTAAGCTCCAGAATTGTTTGTATCCTACTTTATTGCTGAAGAAATTGCATAGTTGGAAGTGAGTCTCCACTGGATGGGACTTTTGATGCTGCCTCCATGTAAAATAACATGTGAGGAATGTTAGGGGTATGTGAGAAAGAGGGATGCTTGTCAACCCTGCCTGAAGAGGTCTGGAACATTATTTTTGCTTTTGACTTAATTTTGTTCCTGGGGAAATAAAATTTGCATGCTCAAGCAGGTGGGAGAAAGATTAGGAAAGGCCATACAGGGAGAGCCTCCTTCCCATGCTCTTCAATTAATACATTTGCTTTCAGTCTCTAAATATCAAAGGGGTGTTGGATGTTGGTGAAAATCAGTTTGCCTCCAGTGTATGGGGAGAGAAAATACCAGTAATGGTACCAACTCGATGTAAAGTATGTATGAAAATACATAAAAGAGGTAACCAATACTTCATCTGCTCCAGGTTTGAAGGCAGAAGCAGTCTGTGAATTGTTTGCGATTTATAGATAACATTTTAGAATAAGACTGTTGCAATGAAGTTATATTTCTGATCTTTTAGTTGTACACAGAGAATTTGCATTTATCCTTTAGTTTCACTTGATCGGGAAAAAAGGTCTAAAGAAGCTCAGAGTCTGCTCTGTCTGCACTCAGAGTATAACATTGCATACTTCAATACCTGGGAAGAGGGGTTACAGCTGGGCTCCCTATGTTCTTTCCCATTTAATTACTCAGGTATGAGTTTCTCTTCTGCCTGCATTAATTGTATTTCTAGTCAAACGGATGTGTTCAAACCTATTCATGGGAGGTGCAAGGAGTTTAGACTGTCAACTCTTGTGGAGTCAAGATTACTCAGCAATTGGTGGTCTTTCACCTATAAGCAGGACATTCTTAGGTGGAAGAACTGGAGGATGTTTTTGTTAGATGCTGCTGAATTAATACATGATGTGTAATTAACCTGTGGGAAATGCAGAAGGAGGGCAAATAAAAATTGTTCTATTTTTATTTGGAATTTTGTTTTGATAAATAGCTCCTGGGCATACATCTAGCTGATGGTTGTGTATTTTTAATACCAACAAAAGTTTTGAAACCTGACAAACAAGGACATGGTCTTTTGCTATGTGTGGAGCTGTGTGACTGCCTGCAAGAAAATAAGTGATAGATCCCAGTAAAACCCACCAACCAATAATGATGAAAAATGTACCATTCGTAACTTTTAATACACTTTATTTATATAAACTCTCTGTTCCTACTCAAAAAATGCCTTGAAGTTGTTCAGTACTTGTGAGATAAAGATCTCAGCTGCAGCCCATCAAGGGTTAAGGAGGCTTCATCATTTCCTCCAGCTGGGACTTCTGGTCAACTACATCTGTGTGCTGTAGGAGAGAGCTTCAGAGGATGGGAAAACATGAGCTTCAGACTGTTTCAAATACAGATATCTGTATGTTACAAAATAGCTCTTCTGGGGAAAAGAGAGGAACAACTTGTCCTTTCCTCCTGATCTTTACCTATCATAAAGAAAATGAGTTAATCTTGCTAAAATAGTTGGCTGTGCTGTGTATTAGTGGAAATTTCAATTTGCCTCTGGGCAATAGTCTGCTTTTGGTGACTGTAGTTTGGCTCTTAAAGTCAGCCTACCCCAGGGGTAGGATAACTCCTAAGCTTGGCTGCTGGAATTCAGGAGAGTGCTACATCTTGTGGGGTCAGCCCGAGGTCCCTGGGTCCTTGTAAGAACTGGTTCTAATTCTCATCACCTGTAATAATTAGGTCTTTCTCATCTGTGTAAACTGAAGATCTCACAGTATTTCTATAATTCTGGTTATATTCAACTGTTGACAGCAGCTATCAGAGTTTTTTCTGCCAGGCCACTTATGAGAATAACCTCTGAACAATATATGGTAGAGAAAAGAGTGATAACCTGAAAGTAAAAAATGGAAGTATTTGCTAAACATTGTAGCAAGAGGTGCTGAGAAGCTATTTAGTGCTACACATTACTTCTTTATCACTTGATTATTTTACTGTTTCACTTCTATTTACATACCCCATTGATTCTTTTGCATCTGGGTTTTGCACAATTCTTTCAATAACATACGGTTCAGTGGCTGTAATTACAGGATTGTTAAAGTTCACATTCCACTATTCATCTTGTTATCTCCAGTAATGGAAGGTTGGAATAAATGCATGTAATTATGTGTTTGGTTCTAAATTATTTTTGTAATGCTGTCACTAGGACACACACTTGAAAAACTTACTTTCAGTGTTGGGGTCTCTCTGGCAAAATAAAACTCATGGCTGCAGCTGAACCCATCTATTTGGTCCTCTGATGTCTTTGTCTCCCTACCATAAAAAGCTGTGAGCTTCATACTATTTTAAAATAGGAACAGATATTGTACAGTGTTGAAATACCCATTTGGTGAATTCTAAGCAAAGGTTTTTGAGCTTGGAATATGCAGGTGTAATTTGTCTGCAAATGACAGCTTTGTGGAAATGTTTCAGAGATGAAACAACTGTAGGGCTTTTGTTTAACCTTTAAAAAAAACGAAAGGTGATGTGTCTTGAGGTCATAAATTGAGAATGAAGAAAACATGAGCAATGAGAACTCTTAGGTAAAGTATGAATTTTTTTTTTACAGAATTTAGATTAAGATCCCATACTTTACTGGTTATTTTACACAGTGCTATAGTAGTGCTTACTGCCCAGGATCAGGTCAGGAGCTTATTTCTATGCTGATGGAGTCAGTAGTTGTTTTGTTCTAAGGGAGGGAGTAGGGTAGAAATCAAGTCAGTATTTTACTGGTTCCCTTTAAAGTTGCTTCATAAAATTAGTTTGTCTTTTTTAAATTATTATTATTATTTTTATTTTTGTGGAAATGGCATTGAAAGCCTGCTCTGGCTCCCAATATCAGTCTCTTGACCTGTTGGGAAGATGGAAAAAAGCTTTTTTTAGCTTGGATTCAAACTTGTGGTGAAATATCCCAGATTATGTAATCTGTGGTCAGTGTAAAAGGAGACCAAAGTTGAGATTTCTATGTCTAGCTGGTGTGTGTATCTATATATTTTAATTGGAGGCTGTGCATGAGTTTTGTGTCACTTGTCTTCTGAGATAAGCTATTGTATACAGTTTGACTAAAATATATAATAACTTCCTAGTCTACCTATAATTTTTCTAATCTCTAATGTAGAGTTAGAACTTCCAGCTGAAAGGTTAACTACAAAATATAGACTCTTCCTATGGTAATAATGTGAAAATCCCACAGAAACTATGAGTTTCTACTTGTTTCTTGGCATTCCGAAAGGACCATGTTTGAAATGAACACTGAAAAAGAAAAGGTACCCTAGCCTTGTTTTAAGGTTACTGATGATGTGGTTGAGTATACATTTGTGCAAGGGGGAACTTAAAACATCTTTCAAGAAGCAGTGTGCTCTGACTACAAGAACAAAGCAATTCCACCTTTTTAAAAAACTGCTTGGTATTCAGATTTGTATCTGCTTGTGAACACTTAAGCATTACTAAATGGGCAGAGATTAATAGCATTCAGAGAAGAACTAAGGACTTTCATAGATAATTTGTAAGCAGAAAAAGTCCCACACAAAGACAATAAGAAAATAAACCATATCCCTTGATGAATCATAGCAGTAATGCATTCTGAAAGCTGCAGGAATGTGTCTGAAGGCAGACCACAGACTAATGCCAGCCAAGCATCTCCTGAACACATGTAAATATTGTCTAGATTGATGGACTGGCAACTCTAGGAAGAACTTAAGAATTTTCATTATGAACCTTTCTAATGAAAAGTAATTCAACTAAGTTGTTTTTTCTGTGTGTGCTCATAAAGGACAATGGGTAGTTTAGTGATAATCTAATCCTGAAAACAAGGACTGCATAGAAGTCACTCCTTGTCTTGATTCTGGAAAGATAGTGGAAGTTCATTAGTAGTGAGAGATGTTTCCTAGTCCCAGAGAAATGTGGAGTAGCTGGATGTTAGGGTGACAGGCACTTGATTCAGCAGAGAATGTGTAATTACTCTCTGCTGCAAATCTACACTTTTTGAAAGCATTCCCATCACTTGCTCAAATCTCTAGCTCCAGTTTCTCCACTCTGACTTTATTGTGCTGCTGCAGGATTTGAAAAAAAAGAGGGGCTCTCCTTGGCTGGAGACCACCAGCCATGGTTCTCCTCCCTCGCAAATAAGATTTTATTATTATGAGTTGATTTATAATGTGGTAGGGATGGGCTCACATTTGAGAAAAGTTTTGTCAGCCTGAATCCAGAGGTCATCTAAATTGATACTTCTTGACTGTAGATATTTCTTGAAACTTTCGGGGGCCATTAAATGAAAGTGTAAACTGCCCACTGTATTCCATAGGCTTGCATGTAGCCTGGCCTGGGACTGAATTTGACCATCTTGCTTTGAAGTTAGTTTCTCCTGTGTAATGATCTGACTTCCCCTGCTGACAANAAGGTAGGAAAAAAAACACATAAAGAAACCCGCCTCAACAAAATATAACTGGTGACATGCAATATCCAATTGTTTTCCTTTTGGTGCAAGGCTGCAGTCCTTGTTTAGTGATTGAAGAAGGTGCTAGGGCAGTTTCCCACCTCTTGTGGCAGGAGCTCTCTGGTTGTTACCTGAGTCCTGTGGGCTGTTGTGCTGGGTAGTAAAGGATGGCCCAGAAATTCTGTAATCCTGTTTTACTGACTTTGTAACTCTGGTTGCAGTGGATTCTGGTACAACAGCCAGAAGCCTGGTTCTGGTATTTCTCTTCTTGAACAGCAATAAAGTAATGCACAGAGCTGCAAACAATTTTTCTTTCCTGCCATTGATTCCTTCTTCCTTCTTCCTCCTCAGAGGCAATAACAGTTTCATGCAAAGGATCTAAGCCACCCAGAACTTTAGGATGATGAACTATGAAGACAGACTTTCATATGTTATCTCAATGGCAGACATCTCTTTGCCTTGTGGCATGCTCCCCTGAATTTCTTTTTATTTTGAAGAGGAATGACTCACAAGAGTAAGAGGAAAATGTGTAAGGCAAACATATTTCATGTTTGTCCCTGAGTCTTTTTTATTTATTTTCCTGCCTTGCAAAAGTCAAAGGGGTACTTGTTATTTCTGAACACTTTGGGAAGAGTACTTTACTTTTAGGTTTTCGTTACCAGACTTATGTGGCACATTTTGCAAGCCTGTTCTTCCTTCCTCCCACCTCAGCAAACCCCACAGGTGAAAGACTAGTTTTGGTTATTTTGTATTCTTTGTTCCAGTAGTGTTTTCAGAGCCCTAAAAATACCCTGCAGGTATGCCACAAAGTGAGAATTGGATTTAAATGGATCCATCTTGCCTAGTTAGCTTTCCCATTGGCATCACCACCATGCTGATTCTTTGGAGCTCCCTAGGTTTCATTACAGCCTTTGAAAAGTATCCATCCAGGTTATGAAACTAGGTGGTTAAATTTGACACAACTTAGGTGGCTTCCCAGATTTTTTAAAAGGAGAGAAATGGGCAGTAGATGGCTGAAAGAAAGAAGGCAATGCACAGCTGCCTGCCCACTGACAAAGCAGCATTGGACTTGTTCAGAGCCTTTGCTTGGGTGCTGCCACAGCTTGAGCTGTCAGTGCCTAACAGAACTGGTTACTGGTTGACTTAGTCCATCAGTTTCAGATGTAATGGCACAGCTAAGATGCCTCCCTGTAACTGAGGAAGGAGAGCTGCTCAAGCTGGAGAAGGTACAGCTGAGGGGAAGTTGTGTGTTATTGAGGAGACAAACTCTTACACAGGCTGAGGGTGAACAAATGCAATTAACTGTCAGTCTCATTTGCATTTGGCTTGCAGATTCTAGTTCTCTCATCCACTGAATGTATCACTTAGTAGCATGAACCCTCCTGAGACTTTGGAGTTTGTATGTGTTTGCTCCTGTTATTGTGACAACTCCTGTAACAGGAGCACAGGTGTGTGTAATAGCACGGGTCTGGATGACTTTCGCTCAAATCTTAAAGATTTCTCCCCCAGTGCTCCAGTAAAACTCAGAGTATTTAAAAATTTTTAGTTATAAAGTTACACTCCTGTGGTTTGCAGTATTATATTAAAAGATGTCACAGATGTTTGCTTTGGCATTAATTGTTTTCTTTTCCAAATCAATGGAGTTTAGTAATGATGTGCTGATGAAATTCATTTGGAAGCTTTATAATGGGGTAGATAATTTTTAGATAATGTCTGTGAGCTCTCTGTGACATTTTCCTTCCCCTGTAACCCCCCCTCTGTTACAAGTTGCTGGATGTACCTCACCTTGAAGCAACCCTCTGCACGTACATGGCTCCATGTACTTGGCTCTGCTGAAAACTTCAGTTGTTAACACACAACATCTCTTGCAGTCCTGGTTTGCTTTTGCTCAGTGGATCTAGAATTTGAAGTGTTTTTTGATGGTTCCAACATGGGCTCCTTAGAGAAGCTTTATGAGTTTGCTTCAGCTGTGGTCTCAAGCACCCTGACTGCTAAAGTGTCCAGCTCTTTCATGTGGCCCATCCTACAGAGGTCCACGGTGCTCCCTTCTCATAAGTGCCACTGCTTGCATCTTCCTGAGAATGAAATGCACTAATGAAAATCAGTGCATTACTGTCCTCAGAGAGCTATCCCACTTTTATTAAACTGCATCCCAGTTCTGTGGCATACACTTATGTGTTCGTGGACTCATTTGAATTTGAATCTTTGTGTTTCATTTTAATCTATAAACTAAATTAAACACAAGACTTCAAAGCCAAAGATCTCTTCAGTGTTGCTCCTTCCCATTTCTTTATCAAGTTGGAGATCTTGCACCATGTTGTAAAATGAATTACACACAAAGTTTTTATTTAAGGCCATCTGTTTTCTTGCTTAGATTTCATGATTGCATGATTCTCACTGCTGTGACAATATAAGGTTTATAGACATTGCCAAAGATGTATTGGACTAATTAGGGCATTGAAGCTCATTTCCGAAGGTACCAGTGTGAGGCTTTTGCTTAATATCAAATGCCATACTGACATCTGTCTGATGCTGAAGGTGAAGAAAGAAAAATGTGTGCCAAACTTCTTAAAAACAAGAAAGGTGGGAGGTAAGACACAACAAACTCAGAGTGGCCAGTTCAGCATTGCTTCTAATCAATATATTGCCAGCATGTCAATGTCTTTCATCACATATAACTCAAAAAACTAAATCATTCAAAATAAATACTTTTTGGCATTCAAACTGCAATTTCCTTTTCTTAATTTCATCCTTTTCTTCTACTTAAGAGTTATTTAAGATACTCTTTGTTTTTGCACACTTCAAATTTTTGCAAGCGGTTACATTCCCCAGTGTGTTGAGCCAAGCTTTCTCCTTTTCCAAGCTTTGTTGCTGCTGCTTTTTTTTTGTTCTATGCCCCAGTCTGGTGCAAGCTCTCCCCATTTTTGTCCCTCTTGCCTCTGTGCTCATATGACTAACAGAGCCTAGTGGTCCTTGTCCTCTTTTTGCATACTGCTCTTCTGCTCAGAGACAAACTACTCTAAGAACCAAATATTTCTGTGGGTGAAGGAACTACCTTTTCTTATGCTAAGTAGAAGGTACAAACCTGTGTTCCATTGTCTGGAAGTGCTTCCTCACTTACTGCCGATGTGCTCGAACAATTTACACAAGGATGATCTGTACTCTAACTGCTTGTTGAAAGATAGCCTGTCCTGTTTACATTTGAAGAAATACCACACTTTATTCGTTGCTTTGAAAAGCATTTCAAAAACATACCCTGCATATCAATCCACATAGCCCTGTCTGGTTGTGTTGCAATTACCTTAGGCCAGTGTTTGAGAAGAAGTAGAAAAGCAAAGGTAGTTTGCTGCAGCCACCATGATGCAGCTCAAGCAATCATGTTCATTGGGGAGCACTGGGCCAGACTATTGCTGTGCCTGATGCTCCTTGGTCTAGGAAAAATAATGCAGAATGCAAAAGGTGTTCTCCCCTCCAGGGTAATAAAGATTTCTTTAAGTGATAGTGCTTCCATGCACAAATGAGTTCCTGGGTCAGCAGCTGCATAAACAGCTTATGCAGGCTCCTAATTTCTGTGAGTATAGGGTGTGGAAGGGAACCATTCCTCCTCTGCCTGGTCTTGGCAACTCACATCACACAGATGGGTGCAAGATTATCACAGATTGTGCATCTGAAGTATTCTCTGGGTGCAAGGCACAGATAAGTCAATCACTGGCAGTACAGTGTCCATCTAAGTTTCAGTGCATCCTTGTCTCAGTAAGCCTGCAAGCTCAGCAGGGAGCTTAAATGAAGATTTCAAATGGCTGGAGCCTGTCCTTGCTGGATGCTGAGCCACTAAATGTAACTATGCCCAATTTGATGCAATCAGTGCTCTCAAGCTCAATAGGGGTAGAGTGTGGAAGTGGAATGTACAGAGATGAGTATGGATGGCTAGTGCTGATGGACAGAATAAGAAAGAAAAGAGGTTTTTTTAAAAAACTAAAAATGCTGGGGAAGCTGGGTTGTGAGGTACCCCAAGAATGTGTGCAGGACTGGAAAACTGGGTCCAAGATGTTAAGATGAGCTGTGTGAGTCTTGGGATTCAAGTGGCATCTGTGGAAAGAGAGGGTTAAATAGACATGTAAGGAGATGCATGCCTGATAGTATTGCAAAAAGAGTAAGACATGGCATTTTAATTTTAGGGGATGGAAGGGGGCATTCAGTTCCTCTTCTCTTTTGTACTATTTCTTGACAGGGATAGAAGGGATTGTTTCTGACTAGAAGGGATGTCCTGTCAGGTGTGGGTGGATGTGGAAGACATCAAGAGTGCTCTCTGTATTCTGAGACACGTAAGGCATTTTAGGGTGAAAACTGAAAAGAAAAAGTATGGTACACTTCAAGCAATGGGTATGTGGCCCACACAAGAAAACTCTGGCCTGACTCAGATTTTCTTTAACTAATTAAGAAATAAGAAGTGGACTCTAGTAATGTTTGTCTTAAGTATTATTATGGATACTAAAATTGAGAAAACCCAATATATATACATGTTTATCTACATAAGCAAAGTAGTTCCTGACATTCACTGACCTTTGTCACCAAACAAAACCTGCAGTAGTCATGCTGACATGGATGTCTTCTAATGTAGTTTTAAAGTTGGGTGATATTTATCTCGGGGACAGCTGAAGCTCATCAGCTGAAAAACAGTTTATTGAGTCAGGATGTGTGCAGGGACACTGAAATCAATTGTTATTTACCTGGTAATGAATAACTGTGATGAACCAGTGGAATCTGTCATGGAAAGCTTTATAGCAAGCTTTAATTTTTTTTTTAATCCTGATCTGCCAGAGACTTTAACATTTTGTTTTGAAGTACTGTGATTGTGACCTTGGGTGCCTTGGCATGTCTGTGCTTTGAAGTGTCTGTTTTGGATTTCAGCATATGGTCCCAGCAGCACATCCCCATCATGTGGCCCAGTGACACCAAGTACAGTTGCATATGGAGAAACCACGTTTCCCTGCTCTTGGGTGCACCAGGATACCAAGATCCTCCCATAAAAATGCAGTGGAACAGAGCTTGCAAGCTCATTACCCAATTTTTATACAGTCTGGAGAGCATAAGCTTTGTTATTAAACAAAATAGACTTCCAGCTAACTGGTATCTTACCTGTATCCCTAGATAATGCTATATACAGCATGTGAGAAATAACAGTATCAGGAGGAAATGTTGTTTTTACACCCAGACTGGGTAATGCTGTGGTGGGAAAACTGAGATAGTTATCTTAATTTTCTTCCAGCCAGTATCATTGAGTTGCTGCTATTACTAGAAATGTGTGCTTTCTCAGGGGCATTAGTCTACTCTTGGAACAAGTTTAGCTGAAGTAGTTTCCCAGGTTAATGTCATAGTTTAGATAAGTGCAATATTTCCTTCTGTTTTTTTCCCTTTAATTTCCTATTTGTTTTGATGAGGATAATCTTGTTTTCAAAACACACAGTATTTCAGTATCTGATACATTTCTATGTAGGATAAAAAACTGTTGTCAGAAAAATCCAACTCCTTGTTTAAAAACTGATGTATTCAAGTTGTTGATAACAGATATTGAATGTGTAAAAAAAAAGTCAGGAACCTGTGGTTTATCCATAACACATGGGTAATTCTTGCTCAAGAGGCCATCAGCTTCCCTCATTCTTATTCCACACATGCACAGCTCCCTTCAAATGTTCATGGAAAGATGTCCAGTCTCTGGGCATTGTTTGGTCTCTTATTGAAAGGTTCAGCAAAAGTGCAAAGTGCAGAGAAGGTTTTTGTGTAGGAAAACTCTGAAAATCTGGACTGGAATTTGTATGGTTGAGTCCACAAGGAAAGTTTTAAAGGTTCTTTATTTGGCCCTCCAACTTTTTAAAAGTGTAGTGTTTCACAATACAGCTCATGATTGTTTGTTTGTTTTGGGTTTTGTTTGGACCTCAGGTAGTCATTAGTATGTCATCCTTTTGCAGGTTATACTGGAGAGCTTGTACTGAGAGCACTCTCCAAGATAAGAAGTAAAAGTAAATACTACACAACAGCTGTTCACTGCTCAGGGAGACTTCTCAGCTGGAGTGCTGTCAGAGGAGTATTAGAGCAATTTTCACATAATCACAGTCTTGACTGTTTGCAGCTTGTATGTATTAGGGAACTGGAATTGTGTGGTACTGTTTGCATGGAGTCAGTTTACCACTGATGGATTGTCCTGAACAAAGATTTGATCATACTGAGTTTTCAGGAGTTTGAAACCTATGAAAGGTTGTGAGCAAGTTGTGAGTTGTGACTTTTTGGGTTTTTTTTTGTTTGTTTTTTTTTTTTTTTTTTAATCTGCCTTGACCAGTGGGAGAAATGCATGTCTATGGTCTATGTACTGTAAACTTTATTTCCAATATACTTGAAAGTTCTCAAATCGCTGTACAACCTGTATTACACAATTAAAGAGAGATTTCTTAACCAATCACTGATACAGCTACAGGGGAGCAGCTTTTTTTTTTTTTTTTTTGTGTGTGAGGTGTACAGAAATAGTCTATTCAACTAAAATGTTTAATAAGAACATGGTATTTCTGTGCCCTCCTTGAATTCAAAAATGAGCCATGCTCTGCACTTGTGCTGGTGAGGGCATTAGGATGTTGTTGTGTGACAGCATAAGCCAGCCTTAAGGCTGCTGCTCTAATGTTCTGACCTTAAGCAGGTGCTGCCATTGGAATTCAGTGAAAAGTTATCTGTGTGACCTTAACCAACCAAAAAGTGAATACAACCCCTCTAAATAAGCAAATTTTCTGGTCTTAGATGAATCAGAACTCAGCTGGTCCATCTGCCTTGTGGTGCAAACAACAGAGTGAGGTCTGGAGATTTGCACAGTGGAAGGGAGAATGAGAATACAACCAAAATTCGTTAGCCGATGCTTCTGGAAAACATCAATCTCATGTTTTATAATTTTTTTTTCTTACAAAAGAAGACAATTCATTAGTGACAAAGAACAGCATCTTACTTTATAAAAGAGAAAGGCCTTGAAGCAATCTACTGTGGGTTGTAAGGAACAGTGTTCCAGTTTCTGAGAACTGTTTCCAGTTTATCAACCGATGATCTTGACTGGTGTGACTGTCTTGGGCTCCTCAAGCTTGGGGGCTGACTTATGACTTAGTCATTTGCCCTCATGGACAAAGCCATTGTCAGTGCAGTGTAATGTCACTACAGAAACCTGTCACTGATTTATGAGTTGTTTGGGGGGTATCATTAGGGACATCAATTTCAAATTTATTCTCAAAGCAGAGTTTGGAAAATATATGTGTGTGTGTGTATATTTATATATGTCAAAATCCTGCTTCTTGGTGCAGGAATAAGTAAACCTTTTGAGGAAAATGAACTAAAAGTTTCACTTTCATGGTTCTTGCAAGCTTAGCTGTCTGGAATTCCTCTAGTCCTGCTGGAATCAGGATAGCCCTTCTACCATGTGAGTGGGAAGTCCTTATTAGAACAGCAGAGATGTTAACAAACTCCTTGAAAACATATATGTAGCTGTGTGCTCAGATGAATTCATGGATGTAGTCTGGAGAAATTACTGAATATTTAATGCTCAAGTGGGTCAGTGGCTTGAGATGTGGAATCTGAGACTAATCTGAACCATTTCTGTTCACTTTAATAAGATGAAGGGCATTTTATATTAAGCTCTAGCTCAGAAGGGGAATGAGGCTATTAGTAGGAGTTAACCAGAAGGTTAAAGGAGATACTGTGAAGTATCTGGTACTGACAACCATCAGGGGTGGAACATCAGAGTAGATGAAGTGCAGATCTGACATGGAATGCCTCTTCTTTGTATGTACCATTTAAAACCAATCATTAATAATTACGTAGGTATTACAGCAGTGTCAATTCAAATAAAACCTCTCAACAGTTTGATCTGTTGTATGAATTGGAACAAATGTGGTGCTTGGGTCGAGGGAGTCCAAAGTCCAGTTTTAAAACAAGAAATAGATAGAGGAGAAAAGAACAATTTAAACTCAGCACTTTATCCAGTTCAGAGAAAACCTTCATGAAGGTGCTGAAATTCCTATGATAACTGTGACAAACATGTTACACTTGCCAATCTGTATAAAATGTGTGATCTGAGGCACTTAATATGATCTTGGCAGGGAATATGGAATATGTACAGGCTAAGTATTGCTTTATTTAGCTACTGAAGTTCTCATGTGCAAGAAAGATGATGATCCTGGCTCATGAGAGCAAGAAATTTTCCTTAATGTGAGCAAAAAAAATCCAGAAATTGTAGTTCTGAAAAATATCCTTACCTCTGTGTAAGTTTTCTTAATGGAAAATAATTCTGTATTTTCTAATATTTGATCACCTCTTTCATGTATAATCCTTTATTAGTCTTAAAATCAGGCTTCTCAGTTTGAATAAAAACTGAGAAACATTCCAAAAAGTGAATTACAATCCGTATTACTCAAGATGAATGGAAGAATCCCTCTTATTCAATTAAAGATATCAGGATGGTCTTATTTACATTAATCATGAGATCTATTGAATATAAACTGATGACAGCATGAATATTTAATGGAGGAATAAAACCAAAACACTCTTAAGTGAGGTGTTCCTAGGGAAAGTTTATTTTTTCTTGATCCAAATTCTTTTGCTGCACTTTCTGCTTTCTGCTTCTCTGTAAAGGTTTATGTTAAGGGCTAGGTCTAGAGCGGAAAGGGTAGACGGTGTTTCAAAGCCCAGATTGCATTCTGGAAATTTAGACTAGAGTGGAAATGTAAAGACTGTAGAGATGCTACTGAATTATGAAGGATTTCCAGCATTTTCTGTAACTGCTAATACTCTGGCTACAGCTAAGATATGAGATATTTCACTTCATCAGCAATCTGATACCTTAATGTGTGCTCTCAAATTGCCAGACTGACACCTGTGGATTCTGTTTGCTGTCTAGTAGAGCTTCTTTTGTCATTATTCTGAATAGTAAAGGATGGGAATGATACTATCTTTCCATGCAGAAGTCATTTTGCTTTTAACTGTGCCATGGGTTTGATGAAGTACTGTTGTGCCCAAGTCTGTCATACCTTACTGAAGTCCAGCTGGAGACTGTCCAAGTTGCAGATGTGGGTTAGGTCTGTGGAAACGATAAACTTATGGAAGAATCTTCTATAAGGAGATTCCTTCTTCACCCAACCTACCTCAAGCACCTAACCTGGACTTCCAGCTCGGTGGCTAGGCTAAAGTTCTGAGGAACTTGATGTATAAGATCCTGTCTGTTCATAAAGTGTAAGCCTGTGAGCTTTATTAGATGCCTAAGGTTAGGGGGTGTATATATCCCTAAAGTGTTTCTTCTTGTTAACATTTATGTACCCTTTGTTTATAGAGAACTGCATCCATAAAAACAGAAATAAGGTTGGAGAATCAATAGGTCATGCAGAGGGAAATCTGAGAAATGCTGTTTCCCCATGGCCTGCATGTTTGGAGGCTCCTAATTGCTGTCTTTATACAGTGACTTCAGAAAAGTTGCTATCTCAGGTGCAGCCCCTCTGCCTCTCCTTTAGCTCTAGAGAACAGTCAATCCTAGTTGTTTTTTTTTTTTTTTTCTTCCTTGAAACAGCATGGAGGGATTGATACTTGCTCCTAACTTATAAATGTTTCACAACTCAAAATGAGACTGAAGAAAAAGTAAACAAGGAGACTCATAGGAGAGAAAAAAAATCCTGCTTTTCTTTTCAAAGACTGAAATTTAATTAAGTATTAGTGGAATGTGGTGTATGACCTGGGGGAGCAAGAGCAGTTGATGGATGACCTTGTAATGGTTTCTGGATCATCACAGCTGTCTTTAGAAAGCGTTGTAGTATATGAGGAAATATTATAGAGAGGAAAAAAGGAACAGAAGGCAAGATAAAATAGAGGAAAAGAAGAATATGAGAGAGATAACATGACAAAAGCTGAAAATTAAGAACCAGTAAGGATATGTGCTTGTAGTCTGAAATATGTGCGTGGAGACTGAATGTGGGAGCAGAGGATACAGAGAAAAATGGAAAAAAAAAAAGCCCTGGAGTGAGAGGACAGGTTATTTAATTTGTTCGTGACTTGTTTAGGGATTAAAGCAGCCAAGTCTGTGTTGTTCTTCCAGGCACCCCTGTTCCAGAGGGATAAAGAGAGGACTGGTTGCCCAGTTCCCTGGGTGCAACCCCAGGCACAGACTGCATGGCAAGGCTGGGCAAACCACATCTGCTGGAGGCAGAGAGGGGGCTGAATGGAGCTCCAGATTTAGGAGCCCATGAGCATGAACATCCAGACTGGAAACAGTCTCCCCAGGGGGCAGTAGGATAATCCTGCAAATGGGAGGATGGCAGGAAGTTGTCATGGAAACGGAGGGCCTGAAAGATTGACTCTGAGCAGCAATAGGCCAGTGAGGCAGCCTAAGTAGGATTTATAGCACATTATACTGTGAAAAACAGGAGAAAATTACTGTAAAGGCAGAAATTATAGCACAACAGAACATATCAGCTCTGAGATCCATCTTGCTAATTAAAACAGCATATTCAGTGGTGGAGTGCGTGATAAGCCTGTTAGCCTAAATGGGAAGATGTTATCAATACTTCATTATAAAGTTTATTGTCTTTAAAGTAACTCTGGAGGAGGGGCAGGGAAGTGTGAAACCTAACTAACCAATGCCACTCTGTGTCTTCTCCATGTACTTAATAAATATCCATTCACTGCTAAATCTTAAATCTCTGGAATGTCTTTGCCTCTTTAAAGTTTCCACCTATGGGTCACTTTGTGTGTATTTGAGGGGGTTAAATAAGGAGATGAAGGAGAGGGAGGTGTGAGTGTGGAAGGACTGTGCTAAGCAAATTTTAACATCTTACTGAAGTCACTGACTGTCACCTGCATTTTAAAAAAACAGAAGGGGGGAAGGTATTTCTGAAATAGGCCCTAATTTTGCATGGTTCTAGTACCTCTTAGCTGAGGATCTGAGATCCCATAGTATGCCTGGTGAGAACTGTGAGAACAGATTCAAGGTCATATAGAAATCCATACTGTAACTGTGAACTAGTTAAAACTTTTTTTTCTGACCATGAAGTAATGTCTGTCTAGCCATTAGAAGAATTTTTTTTCTTTCTTAACGTTATTGCATCTCCCATGTCCTTTATTTGGCTTTATCCCTGCAGTAATGAAATGACCACTTTTGAGCTTTGGCTGCACTAGTCCTAATTGACCTGACAATTCCTGCATAATAGCACACATACAGAAGTTTTGAGTGAACACTGTTTAAAAAAATTAGCAGCTGGTGCAGTCTAATCCATGTAGTACATCATAATACGCAGAGCAGGAGATAAAAAGCCCTAGGACACTTCTATTCAATGAAGTAATTAATATTCTTGTTTGAATATCAGCATACTATTTAAGGAAAAAAATGAAAAAGAAGGAAAAAAACCCTGAAGCTCAGTTATTGACACATGGACTGGTGCACTGCAAGTGCTTTATTACAGAATCCAAGGCAGTGTGTCTTATGATGCTGGCTTTTAAGGTTTTAGCACATTACGGTACTGCACCAATGTTTAAAAATAACCTAAAACCCTCTACTTCATCAGCTTTGAATCCTTAACTGCAGTGAGTCTCTCATTTCTTGCTTCTTACTGTTTTCTTTACATCTTTGTGCACGATGTTTCCCTTAGCAGAAGGCTATGAAAGGACTGGCGTAGGCAAACTGAGCGCCTTTAATGATGGAAGTGACAAAATAGTGATGGTGGCTCATGGCAAGGACATTTTACAGGCTGTTCACTCCTAGTATGTTGCAGCCAAGGCCTTCCTGCCTACTCCCCTTCTGGAAGGAGAGGCTTTGCAGGTAGAGGATCATTCCTGGGCAGATACAAGGTATCAGTGGGAAGATGAGGACTGGTTATTCTTTCCTTCCTTGGCCTACCACACTACTCTCACTCCCCCTCCACAGCTAGACAGGGGGAAAAAAGCTGCAACCAAGGATTTCTAGGTTGAACTAAGGGCAAGAAGAGATCACGCACCAGCTGTTTTGATGGCCAAACCAGACTCAACTCTTATGAAGCTACTGGCATCTTCTCACAGAAGCCACCCCTGCGGCCAAAACATTGCCAAGGCAAACACAATGTAATTTCATACTTGAGATGTGTTCCTCTTGCCAGCTGCAGAAACAGAACTGTATTCCCTAATGAAGTTTGAAGTGCTGATGATCGTTGTTTAAACAATTTCAGCTTGTGACTACTGAGAATTATGACACGTAGATTGTTGTAGCCATGTGGATTTTTTTACCTGTGGTTTCTGCCACTAAAGCAAAACTAGGCTTTCTGTCCCTGTCTGCTTCTCTAATAGCAATTTTTTCATAAGTGAAAGCTGAGCTGTAGTTTAAAAATACTGTGTGCACCAAGCCTGAAATACCAGGGGGTGTGATCACTAGAGCAGATCTTGTGCACTGAGTAAGAGGCTACTTGGTTCCATTAACCTTCAGTGAGATGAAACAGTTTGTGTAGGGAATGGTACAGATGCTGCTCTGGCATCTGTGTCGGGAATAGCCTCCTCTCAGACACCACTTGAGGGGTGGGAAAGAAAAGAAACACTGTTAGCAAGGTTCAAGTGGGCTAAACAGCTGCAGAGGAATGTAGGAAAGCAAGTGTCACCAGTTGAACTCAAGTACTTTAATGCTAGTTGAAACTCAAGGTGTCTGATGGGTCAATGATTCTCTAATGTATTTTTAAAATGACATAATCATTAAAGAGGAAAACAATCCAAATGAAACCATCTTCTATTCTACTCTTGAGTACTTGAGAGGTACATAGAACAGTAAGTGGGAAGTATAGAAGCAAGTCTATACAGAATAGTAATCTCAATATTTTTATATTGTTAAAATTTATTAATGATAAAAAGGCAGGGAAGAGAGGAGATGCATGGTTTTTTTAATCCTTTTCCGATTGCTTGTGATCTGATTGCAGCTGGTCACGGAGATTAGCACATGGTAGGTTACATTTTTGTGGTGGTTTTTGTGTGTTGTTTGAAAATAGTAGAGTAATGAATGTTTAATGAATTAGTATTTTATACTATCTACACTACTGTTGGGCATTGTTGAGATCTTGGCAGTGATGTCAAGTTAAACATTTCCACTGCTATTGCCTAGATGGTGTTGACTCTACTGTGCAAGTTCGTGAGAGGAACCAGTTCAATGATCCAGAAAAATAATTCAAGAAAACAGTTTTTGGTTTGGTTCACTCCAAGTGCCTGTGTCAGCACAATGGAGAATAGAACAGGGGGCAGAAGTGTAAACCCTCACCTCATCTCCTCACAAAGAGTGTGGAAAGCGGATATGTTGCTGATATGTTGTACTCAGCATTAATGCAAAATGTTCTGTTGTGACTTCAATATTAATTTTAGCCTCTGTAGCAAACAGTCTTATTGTTGTGCCTGGTTGAGTTTGTCATTGGAATATTTTGCAAGGTCACTGTGTGTATGAAATAATTTGCTATCTATGTATTGATTAATCTATAAGCAGGTTGATAAGGGATGGATGAAGCAAGCAGCTGGAATAACTGAATTCTAATTTTCTTAATCTTTTTCCTCAAGTCTGACTTTCTGAGCAGGTTTATGTTTTTTTTATTGGCTATAGTCACTGTTGGTGCTCAAAAGTCTGATCATTGCTTTTTAGTGAGAGCTTTAGGGAGAGAGCCCTTGAGATTTGTCCTAAAGCAGATCCAGTTGGCAAGACAATTAAATGAACAACCTCCAGCCCATGCTGTCTGCTTCACAGTCAGGCAGCAGCTCAAGAAAGCATATTCAGCATGAGCAGAGATTGTAAAAAATATCACAGCCTCTTAGTGAGTCATCAAACCCATTGCAATGACTTTGCCCACCTAATAGTTGGTGGGTTTTGTGGAGTGTTTGTGGTTTTTTTGTTTGGTTGTTTTGTTTTGTTTTTTTTCCAAGGAATATTAAGGCATGCCAAAGTACTGTGGCTGAGTGCTTTGGCCATGACTTTTCTTTGTATTTTAGGCAGAACTTTTACAACTATATTTCTAGAGCTCTTTCTGGTTCTTTTAGGATTTTGGTGAAGTCAGATCAAAGCATGTTTCTTCTTTGGGAAGGACAGGCAGGTGCTGCTGGAAAGAACATTTTCTTGGTCTGTTACAGTAATATATATGTCTTCATGTGTTCTAAAATTTTTAATTTACCTCTCTATTATATGTAGAAATAATTAACTATAGGTCTTGTTGCTTCCTCTCAACTCTACTCTTTACCCTTCACTTTCACCAGCCTCAATTCTTAATGTTTTTCTTTGGGTATTTTTGTTACAGTCTATCACTCTTTCTACACTATGTTGCCTTCTGAGAACATGCCTTTTCCAAATTTGGTGTATTTGACTGGCCCTGATAACTACTTGCTGCAGCCAGCACAAATCTGCTCTTAGTAGTACCATTTGGACAAATACATTTGCTTGCCTTTGATGCTTGTCTTGTGAGAGGCATGTAATTGTGATGTCCTGGGGCTGTACCATAGTACTAGGAAGGACTATACTTCATCATCTGTTTGCTGTACTTTTACTTCCCACTAATGAAAATTGTAACAGAGTAGTTGAAAGAGGAGAAAGAGACTCATCGTTAAGTGTGGTGCCATTTTTATTTCGCTATCAGTATCTTGCATGTGTGCTTTTAAAAGGAAAGATAGAAAAGGGAATTGGATTTTAAGATTTTGATTTCTATGATGAGAACTTGAACGCTTTCTGATTATCATCCTTGCTGTCTTGGACGCTTTTTTTTTTGAGCAGAATCATCATTAATTATATCCATTAAATGCTGGTGATGTGAATGCCAATGGGGAAGGGGAACAGCTGTTAACAACATGGTTAAATTATAGCATTTTTATATCTTTTATACCATGTGATAAACAATGCAAGTCTACTATTTTCTTTAGCAAAGTGCATGGGATGGTAAGAAGAAAGCCCTGTGGAAGCCATGGGGGTGGTGTTTTCTGACCAAATGTGGGAAATTCTGTATAGTAAAATAACCTTCTCTGTTAGATCCTAATTTTGCATCAACTGTTTTATCAGGATGTTAACTCTGTGTATTTGGTTTGTATGGAGCATAGGCAAAGTGAAAGCAGGTATTTAAAAGGAAGCCCTTGTATGTTCCTTTCATTGTCCCCAAAGCAAATAATGCAGTTTCTGTTTAGTGAACTCCTTTTACTCCCCCTAAACTATGCTAATATTTCCAGTACAGCCAGATGAGGGCTGTAGGGCTTAATACAGCACTGTTCCATGAGGGGGGAATATAAATGTTTTCCCTCTGAAAAGTGATGATGTAATTGTTATTTATGTGTGTTGTGGTGTAACTTAAGTCAGCAACTAAGTATAATGCAGCCACGTCTCAGTCCCTGCCATCCTGAGTGGATGGGGAGGAGAACTGTGGAAAAAAAAGTAAAACCCATGGGTTGACATAAGAACAGTTTAAGTATTGAAATTAAATTAAACATAATAGTAATCATAATAATAATGATGAAAAGGAAGATAACAAAAGTGGAAAGAGGACAAACTCAAGAAAGACAAGTAATGCACAATACCATCGCTCACCACTGACTGACTGATGGCCAGCCAAGTCCCTCAGTTTAAAAACTGAGCATGACATCCTCTGGTATGGAACATACCTTTGGCCAGTTCTGGTCAGCTGCTCCCTCCTGGTTTCTTGTGCACTTGCTCACCAGAAGAAACTGGGAAACCCAAAAGTCCTGGACCTAGGGTTAAGTGCTACTGAGCAACAACTAAAAGCATCATTGTGTTATCAACATTATTCTCATAGTAAATCCAAAACACAGCCCTGTTCTGGCTACTAGGAAAAAAATGAGTTCTGTCTCAGCTGAAACCAGGACATGTATGTATATTGTTATTCCACTGTCACATTTGAAACCAGCCCGTGGAGGTCCAGGTGGAGCAGAAATCCACCTGCATTCCATGGAGGAACACAAAGTGGAACCAGGTGTGTGTGTGCCTGAAAGAGCTATACCCTGTAGGAAGCCTGTGCTGGAGAAGGTTCCTTGCAGGACCTGGGTCCCCACAATTAGGAGCCCATACTGGAGAAGATTTGCTGGCAGGACTTCTGACCTTATAAAGGAACCACACTGGAGCAGCCTGTACCCCATGGAAGGGTTCCATGTTACAATGGCTTGTGAACAGCTGTAGGCCATGGGAAGGGGCTGTGCGAGAAGGTTCTGGAGGTTTGTCTTCCAGGGGAGGGACCCCACACAGAACCAGGTGAAGAGTGTGAGGAAACAGTGGCAGAGACCGTGCGTGATGAACTAACCCACTCCTCTTCACCGCTTATGAGGAGAAGGTAAAGAAAAGCAGGGGTACAGTTGAGCCTCAGAAGAAATTTGTGGGAGGGGGAAGGTATTTTTAAGATTTCATTTTATTTATCATTATCTTACTGTGATTTAATTAATAATAAATTAATTTCTGCAACTTCAATCTTTTTGTTTTGCCCATGACAGTAATGTCAAGTGATCTCTCCCTGTCCTTATCTTGACTCACGAGCCTTTCCTTGTATTTTCTGTTCCTGTCCAACTGAGGAGAGGAATGATACAGTGGCTTTGGTGGGTTCCTGCTTTCCTGCCAGGGCCAACTCATCACACCCACATACGTGTCTGCAGTCGTGAGGGGTTTTTTGCTGGTATTTTGGTCAAATTGCTGATAAGCTTGAAGGATGACTCAAGTAGCTGAATGCCTCAAGGAAGTGGATTGTGTGATTCATGAGGATTAGTCTCATCTTTGTAGAAGATAATTTTATGTGATGAGAGGGAAGATGAGTTTTACTTGATTTGTTTCTGAAGTATAGGTTTCATTCAGCTGTTCATGTTAGTATGGGTGTGAAGATACTGATATAGGAACATAGTCTATATTATCCACATGAGTTCAAGGATCAAATCATGGTGTTTTTACAATGCAGGATGAGAGATAAAAGGTGAAATAACAGCTGCATGAGCTCTCAAGTGAATGGTCAGTAAATATCTTTAGTGCTGAGAGGTATAAAGGATGCCCTTTCCTACCAAGAGGTTTCCTCATTTAGGCCAGGTGTGATAAAAATGAGGTACCTGTCACCTGACATCATCTGAGTAAACCTGTAACCTCTGAAGTTGGAGGTGTGATGAACTGCTGCCTTTGGAAGAAGTAAGCTTATTAGTTTCTTTCCACATGACTAGACAATACGTTTCTGCAGGTAAACTGAATTCAGCAGTGAGAGTCCTCTGCCAAAGGGCTCAGATGCTTTGTGCAACCCTCTGTTAGAATCTGTTTCTTTTTCATTCCCTAAAGTCCCAGCAGCGCCTCTTCACAGTTCTTCTTTTGCTGAATTTCTGTGTGTTCACTTTGTTTGCCTCCGAAGAGGCGCTCATAGCAAAAAGTAGATTTCATTCATAAATTGAGGGGTAAGAGCAGGAGTGGACAGAACCTAGCAAATGTACCACAATACATTGCAACCTCTTATGCAGAGATACAAATCACTGTGTTTACTAGCAGAAGCACAATTGCTTTCAAAATGAACGTAGCTAATGCTACTGAATGCCCTTGAAAGCAGAAATAATTTCACCAACTGGGCAGAGTAGCACCCACTTCTCAACAGTGCTGATGTCCAGAGTACTTTGTATTCCTTATAAACTTCATTTGAAATGGCATATTGTAAATCTGGCACTAGTTTGCAGTAGTGAAAGGAAAAAAAAATTGTTGTTATACACTGTACAGGCTTCTACCTAGAAGACCTAAATTAATTGCCTTGCTGTAGCCCATGAACTAGTTTCTCTTCTCATCTGTCAAGGTGATTTGGGAATCAACCTAAATGGGAATATACCCCACCAGGCTTACTGCTTGGATTTTGTTTTATTGCTTCAGTAAATGCTGTGTTGCTGAGGATTCCTCTGGCTGAGATGTCCATGAATAGAAAATTAATTTATTGGCACTCCAGTGGAGAAATACAGTAAATAAAATCCAGAGGTATCCAGCAAGCACCAGAACCATCTCATCTGCAAGTTGTAGGTATTCAGCAGAATGTCATCTGTGCATCAAAGGTTAATATGTTGTACATATGGATTAGAATACTACTTACTTGCCAGTAGGGTGTCATGTACCTACTTACTAAATACCCCAGAAGGTCCAATCCTGTTCTAATTTTCAGCAAATGAAATGGGTGACTATGAAAATAGAGTGACTTTGAAACTTAGTAGGGGTAGCCTAAAATTACAGCTAAACCATGAATTTGATAGCTGGCCATATGTGGGAATGCTTGTCTTCAGTTATTAAGATGGACTACGTATCCTATAAGTTCCTTTAATATCTCTGATGTTTGTGATTAAATTATACTGTATCTCATCACATCAGGCAATGTATCAGGTCCTGAGCTCTGAAAGAATGAAATGTATGTAATGTGCCTTGTTGGTGTATAATGTCTGACAGAATTACATGTGACAGCTTCCTTTTCATATGATATGAAACTCTATAGTGTTGTAGGAAAGTATTCTAAAGGAAAGATGAATGTTTTTTTTTTTTTTTTTTTTTTTTTTTTTTTTTTTTTTTTTTTTTATGCAATAGCTGAAGCAACCATTGTGGAGTTACATAAGCCCTCCAAAACCCTCATACTGACCACACAAAATTAAGCCTTAATCTTCTATTCAGAGATAAGACTTTTCAGTAGTTCTCAAGCAGCCTAATCCACTGACCTGAGTGAGACTTGATCTCTGAGCTATCACAGAGTTCAACGTTTTGAGTTCTCACCTCAATCCTTCACTGACATATGAGAGAAAATAGTAGGAAGTCTCCGAATTTCTGTACTCGTTCTGTATTTATCCCTTCTCCTTACTTCGCAGGGAGTTTGCTGAGAAAGAAGGAAAAACAATATAAGGATCTAAGCTTAGGCCACAGTAAAAGCATAATTCTAATGCTGGCCATATGTGATTATGCAACTGCACTGATATTGCATCTCATTGTTAAATATTAGTTTCAGAGATGCTGTGTCTGCAAGATTCCTAATGTACCTAGAGGAGCAAAGATATGATTTGCCATCCACCTCTTTGCATTTTGTGTTTACTGATCAGCCAGTTAATTAAGTGTCTTCTGTTGACTATTGTGATAATAACTGCACTTGATAAAGCATAGCACTGCTACTGTATTTGCTGGCTATCAGTTATCAGGGGCTTGAAGTATGGCATTACTAAAGATACCATCTCTGCTCCAAAGAGCTGTTTAAAAATACTCAACCAAACAACACACCTCCTCCAAATGAAAAAAAAAAGGCCAGCCAACCAACAACTAAACCCAAGCCCAAGCAAATCCCTGCACACAGGCATACCCCTTTAAACAGGCAATCAAGAAGATTCTGGGGATGTAAGTAGGAAGAAGTTAAATGTTTACTGGAGTAGATAAAAACATAAGGCTGGCCTTTGCATTGGAGGTTTTAGCAGGACTAAGGAAAGCAGAAACTACTGTTCTGAATTATTCTCTGTTACCTTGCATTACAAGACAATAGGAAGGAAAGCAAGACACTGTGGACAGAGCTGGCCCCTGAATTGTGCCTGTTCTGTGGATGAGGGAAAGTTTTCTATTAGTGTTAAGCTAATAGTCTGATCTAAAGGAAAAAGGGGCAGGCTTAAGACTTCATCTATTTTTCACCTGCTTTATGGAAATAGTGTCTTATAGTATAATATGTCTCATCAGCATTTAGGTAGTTGTGCAACACATGGATTCACTGTTGTCCCGAAATTTTCTCCCAATGAGAAGACTTTCTTGCTAAAGAATGGAGCAGCTCCTTTTAGTGTCTGCTTTGAAGGAATGCACTAAGGTCTTGGCATTTGCAGTCTGATGTTAGAGAGCAAGAGGAAAAGACTGAGAAAGCACCCAGTCACTAAGATGTTTAGAATCAGCCTATATTTTCTGAGCAGCTGTCAATGGAGTCTGTGTGAGACTATTATTGTTTGCAGAAGCTTTATTGATCTTGGCTTTGAAGCCCAGAAATCTGTTTACAGAAGCCTATAAAAATGAACGGCTACTTCTTTTGCTGAAGGTTAACACACTGTGTTTGTTTAATTGAATTGAAATGGCTTTGTGTTGTCTAAATGTCAGTGTTAATGAATTTTCGACTGATTCTAGGTTCTCCTCGTTGGATAAAAATATATAGGTAGAAAGCAATGTGTTAAAAGGAGGTGCGATCCACTTCATTAAAACAAGATAAACATAGATCTGAGAGAAACACTATTGCCTTTTACACAGTTGGCTGCATCAGAAGATCCTTTAGGTTTCCAAGTCTATTTTGTTTTCCAAGTCAGTTTGTAGTATTTGCATCTGTGTTCCTTTGAAAACAGTGTAAAGAAAGGAAGAAATGCGGAAGGTCAGAAATGGCACCTTTGGAATATCCAACTTTTCTAGAATATAACTTGATGGAACAAAGATCTTACAACAGTGAAATGGGAAGAAGTATTTATAGCTTCCTGATTGCAGTGAGAGAGCTGGAAGCTTGTGAAGCTGCTTGGTTGTAATGAATACTTGCTTGGACTGCTATGGACATAATTCCCATTCTAGGANTTTTTTTTTTTTTTTTCCTTCTGTAACTTTTTTGCCAAGACTTCTGTCTATTTGGATCGTATTTACCTAATTTCCAGGTAAAGGACTGTGTGCTGCAGTGTAAGGCACAAAGACTTAATCTAAAAGAGAAGTTCACCAAAACATATACATATGTAGGTTGTGATATTTGTTTTGAACACATTTTTTTCTCTTAAAATTGTGTTGATAGGCTTTCTTAAAAAGATTTTTAAGTTTCTGTCATAATCTGATTAATCGTAGCAGTAAGTTTTAAAGCTGCTGTGGTTCAGGATGCTGATGCTGTGCACTTGAGCAGGTTTAGAGGCAGTCCTTTCACCCAGATCTTTCACCATGTGTTTAGCTATAGATAATATTTTTTGTCTATCCATTTTGTAAATGGATCAAGATGATACTGAATAAACATTGCATGAGTATGGCAGGAGGAGGTTGCTTGTGTCTTGATTATGCCCTCCGTTATGTTTCCTGTGCTTTACCTGCTGTCAAGCTATTCTCTGTTAGAGACTTCCCCCTTCAGTGTCCTCTCCTCTGGCTACTGAACAGTTACATCTGACAGACACCCATGACTGCAACATCTGCTTCCCTTCAGTTAATGCCTATTTTCAGGCTTTGTGTCCTTACTTCATTTTATACATATAGAGAGACTACAGGATTGGAAGCTAAAAGGGAATAAGCAGAAAATGGTTGGGGGGCAGATCAGAGGTGTATTTTGATCTCTCTGAAGAGCTGGGATATTTAGCACAAAGCCGACAAGTGTACTGTCTTTCAATCCAACATGATGACTGCTCATTCTACCTATTAATGTATTTTTAGAATTAGAATTCCTCCTCCAGTAGTGGGCTCCATTTCCCCCACTGTTTGAGAGTTCAAACAGAGCAATGGTGTTCCCCACGGAATATGAAGTTACACAGATCATTGCTCTCTGCAAGGGCTTTCAAGTCTCACAACTCTCTTGAGAAAGTTTGTTCATGAAACACGTTCATCTTCTATTAAGTATGTTCTCCAGGGAATAGTTGATGATATACAATTAAATGGAATCTGAACACAGAGGATATCCTGAGCAGCTGTGACCCTCTGGCTAAAATCTTCTTTTGGTGGATGCAACTTAAAGGTGAAGGGAATAATAGCAGATAATATATAATAAACCCAAAAAGATTCCTCAAGCCCTTCTGTGTATCAATGTGGTCCTCACCAGAGTTTTTCAAATTTTTGTCCCATTATACCTTAACTCCACCATGAAAAATAAAAATATAAAAAGAGATAAATTTAATTAGAGACTTCTTTGAAATCCATTCCAAATGTTAAAGGTCCTGTTTCAAAGCCTTTGATCTCAATAGGTTTAGGATCAAACAAAGACTGTGGGTTCGATAGTTTCGTGACTTGTGTATCTGGAACTTGAAGGGACGGAAAATGCAGTGAATTTCTATTTGCATGCTCAAAACGCAGTACATACAAAAAAGGTGAAGATGTGATAGACGTTTACCCTTTTGATTTGCTTTAAGGAAGTCTCAGCTGAGAAGCAGTGTCTCATCTTGAGGCATTGAAGTTCTCTGGAAGATCTTAATTTGACTTCATTAAAAGCAGGAATGGCACCTGCTTGGGTAAGGAGGGAACAACGTAGTAGAAAGAATCCCAGATTGCTTAGAGCTGTATTTATTTTGTGATTTGAACACTCGCTTTTTCTGTTTTTAGTAAATATGTCAATAAGTACAATGTTGCATTTTTAACTCCCAGGTGATGCTACAATTACATTTCTAGTGAAGAGCATAAGTGAATGATCTTTAGGAACACTTTATTTTTAAAGTTGCAAAGATTCATGTGGTCACACAAAACTTCCAGCAAAAGGGATGATGCTTTTGGTGCATCTTTTTCTGCACCTTGGATATTTTCTGAGCTAAATTGGTTTGAGTTTAATGTGTTCAGATGGTTGAGCATACTGTTTTCTACTGTTACTGGTAAAAAGACTCCTGCACACAGTAGTATGACTGAATTTGTTAACTAGTTTTAGGTAATTTAGAATAAATGTGTGAATCTGAGTTTTTTCTGCAGATGGAAATTATTCCATGGTATGTTTTCTGCTAAACTGCCAATGTGTGCAGAAGTGGCCTGTCATATCTTAGAGATTTTGCAAACAGATGCTTGAGCAACAGAAGATTATATTTCCCATGTGAAAAATATGGGGTTATGTTTCCTTTGACTGTCAGAGGTCTCTCTGAACTGTTTTTGTTCTCCTGTTCTGTAGTCTTTATTAGTATCTTTGGGAAGAAGATGAGATTTAGATAACCTTTCTGGGCTGACAATAGGACAGCAGCAGAACTGTCTTTGATGTATTTGTAAGGCAAGAAACAGTGGTTGAGTCTCTTCTATGCCATGCAGATAACTTGGGTTATAGTGCAGATGCTTGAATTCTATGTCTCTTGTAGACGTCCCACAAATTAATTTTCTTTTTTGATTTGGAAACAATTTTTGTTGTTCTCTCATGAAAACCTCTGCAAATGAGTTGAAAAGGCAACCTTTGAGTTAAAATAAATTCAGCAATAGCTAATTAGATATTCTAGATCTTTCTGCTGCAGGGCTCTGTGGTATCGTTTCCAGTTCAGTGCCTTTTTGTATGCACCCTTTCTTTTCTTGAGCAGTAGGCTTTTTTTGACTGTAATTTTTGTAATTAATTAGTAGAAACAACAAGCTATACAATCTTATGGAGAGAATGCACTTGTAGGATAATATAATGTGGATCCTGGTGGGAAGATATAGTGCCTCAGTGGCAAGCCACCTCAGTGCTCCCAGTCTGAGCAGCAGGGAGCAGAGGTTAGGGGTTTGCATGACAGTTATTTTAGTCCCATTGAATCTTTAAAGTCAATTTTTTTGGTTCTGTTGTGCTTCTGTCTTCTGATTTATATTGAACATTTAAGAAAATTATGCTTTTACTTGGTTTTAAACAAAGACAGACCTCATAAACATGAAAATACTATACCAACTTTGGTTGCATTTGTGCCACTGATAGGTCATGAGAATTTTTTTTGCTCACAGTGATATGTAACTGCTTTTAAAAGAGGTTAAAGAGCAGCAGATGTCCTCTTGCATATGTTTGAAGGGATGAGACTTATGAAGGCATGATTGTGATTTTTCCTTTTTTTTTCATTTTCAGTGCTTGTCACTATTTATTACTAGGTACTCTTCTGTGCCACTCATTCCATGAAAATGTGTTGGTCACTTCTATTATTGGAGCTCCTTTCTCATCAGAAGCTGTAACTCTCTGATATCAGGCATAGGTCCCTATCAAAATGGATGAGATACTGTAAGGAACAAAGTGTGTTTTCCATTCTTTTCAGCATTGAGTTATTGTCAAAAATAATTATCAGGAAATATCATAAATGCATCATAGAGTTTCTAAACAGAAACAAAACAGAAATATAGTGATGTGGTTCTGCAGTCCAATTTCAGATTGTCTTTATGGACTCCTAGGCCACCTTTGGGAATCCCACTACTGGAATCCCTGAATTTTTTCTCTACTGTCTCACTGACCTTATGGGGCTTGTTATATCACAGGGAGACAGATGCTGTGCTACTGCACTTCTTGATTTAGTCTACTAGGAATTGCAAGCTCTTCCAGAAGTGTGGACCACTGAGGTACTTTTCCCTAGCTGTCAAATACAAATAGTATTTGTTCTTTCTAAGCACTATGAAATCATAGAAAGGAAAATGGATTTAAATTAGACAGTGTTGTTATGAATCCCTACTGGAAATTATCATCACGTTTTATAAAGCCAGCATCATGCAAGTGTTTTTTAATGACAAAAAAGAGGAAGGTAACCTCACAGTCTTTCTTGGAATTCACTTCAACAGAATATGTCTGAGCAAGGTCCCTGAGCCTACATGCTAGCTTTGTGCAGTGCTGGGATTTGTTTCCTTGGGGTGTATTGGGTGCCTGAGTAAATGCAAGCAGAGAGCAAAAAGAAATCAAAAATACTTTTTATCTGTTGTGAGCTAGTTCTGCGGTAGTATATCTCAAAAATCTTATTTATAAGAATTTATCACGTTCTCCTGATAATTGTTTTCTGAGTAATAAGGAGTGATACAAAAAGCATTTCTTAAAAATTATAAGGTTAGGTTCTGTTTCTTAACATGTTTTTATTACAGATTGCTGGGAGTTATTTACTTCCCTTAATAGTTTTATTCCATTTCTTTGCGTGACAGCACAGATTTGAAAAGGAATGTATTATTTCCTTTTTCCTTTAATTTCAAATGAG
This sequence comes from Peucedramus taeniatus, assembly GCA_013400575.1. Classification (NCBI taxonomy): domain Eukaryota; kingdom Metazoa; phylum Chordata; class Aves; order Passeriformes; family Fringillidae; genus Peucedramus; species Peucedramus taeniatus. The sequence goes on along the minus strand of WBNO01027772.1, from coordinate 423,392 downwards.
ACTAGAAATGCTCCTGTCTCTGGGGGTATTAGTACATGTGATTTCCCCACCTTTGACTGATGTATGGCTTATCCAGTCAGCCTGTAATAATCCTTTACACTTGTCACATGCTTACTGATACCCACAAACATATGCCTTCTGGACTACTAAGTGCTTGAAATTAAAAAAAAAAATAGAAGTTGCAGCTTGTTTCAGTTTATATGATGAAGTGCCCAGAAAATTTTTCTTATTCTAAGGGAAGTTGACAAGTTTTTTTTTTTTACTTCTTCCATATGGAAAAATAGGAAAAGAGAACAGTGTTCCTTATTCTGATCTTTGTGTCCAGCCCTCAGTTCTGCACTCTGTAGCACAAAAGGAAAACTGCTTCCTTGCACATAATAAGGATGCTGAACAAGCACTGCTCTGTGACATTACATTAGCCCTTAAAGGCTTAGTGCTGTGTCTGTGCAGAACAGAGGCAGAAGCTGGTGCATCTGGGATCCATTTGGCAGTTCCCATTATCACTCATGACTCTGATTGCACATCTACTTGGCAGCCTCACCTGGGAGGGCCAGGAGTGAAAACAATTCAAAGGTGAGCTTAGTTCTCAGCCCTAGAAATTCATGACTGAGTAGCAGCAGTGTTGAAGGCAGTGTAGTTTAAACCTGTGTGGTTTCTCTGAGTGATAAATCTACCAAGCAGATGTTCTTATCCAGAGCCATATCAACTGAGAAAATTTCAGCAGTTTTAAATGTGCTAGCAAAGACAGACCTTTAACATCTCAGCAATGTGCCCTTGTGTGCTCCGCACCCTTTAGAAGCAGTCGGTTGATGAGTTTGTTGTATCCACATGCACAGGTACTTTGAGTGTGTTTTATTACATTAACAAACTATTAAAAAACAAAAGAGACAGTTACATAGAAATATATGCATAAAAACTCTTCAAACACACTTCTAGACTGATGTCTAGTGAATAGTACGGCACCATCGAGAAAAAACAGCATTAAGAAATATTGAAGTAACAGAATCAAGCAAAATTCACGTGTCAGAAGAACAGGTTGTAATAATCTTTCAGAGTATGGGTCACATTTCATGATGACTTTCACTTTTTCTGTCATCTCTGAATAAGCCTGAATCACTTAATGTGATTCAAGTTCCCTAGATGGTGCAGCAAAGTTGTGAAGGCTCTTTTTGTCTGTGGTTACAGAATGGGTAGCTGCCTTTCTATGGTATTTGTCATGTTATTGGTGTAGAGAAAGGGGATGAGGATTTGGAATTAAAAAAAAACATTATCTGATAGGGCAACTAAGCAAAAATCAACAGATTATCAGGGAGTTTATTGTGGGTAAACAGTCAATTATAATATAGTGCAGTGTTTATTAATACCATTTATTTACTTGCTCTTTGTTTTCATCCTGAGTAATCAAGCTTTCTTCCATCAACTTTTCTCTAAGCATCCTGTATAGATAAAAGGGGAGAGTGAGACTATGAAACTCATCCATTGTCCCAGAACAAACCAGCAGCAAGCCCAGGAAAATATTCCATTCATCAAATTCCTTATGTATCATAGTTCCTTGGGGAGGCAGCCATCCCAGCTAGCCCCTTCCCAGTGTGCCAGAGTATGTGTCTGTATGTTGAAGAGCTACGAGATAATGTTGCAGGAGGAATTGATTAGGAGTAATTTGCCAGGGGAAGGGAGCTGCATTGTGAGCTGTCAGCAAGTAATGAAGCAAGGATGCCCATTGACAGGTGGACCAAAGCATTTTCAGTAGGAGGGAGGAGGAAATTGGTTCCAAGATGCAATTGCTCTAATTGAGGCTGTGAAGAGATAAATGGGGAATGTTTGCAACAGCTGGAGACTGCTCTGAAGGAAAACTTTGAGAGTTTGTTATCTTCTCAGGAGGTCTTTTAGTCACCATGGTGATGCCTCTGGCAGACATCAGCAGGGAGAGAGAAAAAGCAGTGAAACTGAAACTGAAGTCAAACAAAAGTCCCCAAGTAAAAGGTCCCAGGCATATGGCAGGAAAATAAAGAAATAAATATTGCTGGTGATGTTCTTTGAACTGCCACTTGGAAAGAACTTTAAGGACACATCTGAACAGTGCTGATTACAGGCTCTGTGTAAAAAATTTTGGTCGTTATACGGCAGTGTAGATTGGTCACCAGAAACAGTAGTGCTGTACCTGGGGCTTTGGAATCCATGCACTTCAGGAAGACAGCTTTCTTGTATGTCCACTAGAAACAAGTCTAGAAAAATTTATTGGATGCTTAGGCACTATAGCATTGAAGTGAGGATGGTTGTTTGAAGGCCTGCTTCAGAGCTAGGAGGAAGAAAATAAAAGGATGGAGAGAGCTCATCTTCATTAGTGTTATCGCAGTGTTCAGTCAAAGGTTGGACTTGATCATCTTGGAAGTCTTTTCAAACCTTGATGTAATCATTATTAATTTCTTGTTGCCCTCGATATTCAGCTGACTTCTTTGTTTCTCCTTTTTTCCCTTCCATTTTCATTGCATTACTCCTAGCTGTTCCTTTTTGCTGCCACTTAGGAAGTTTATCTCCTTTTCACTATAGGAATCTTTGAAACACGCTTCTTACATAAGCTTTGTGTAGAGTACATAGCCTTTTTTCCATTTCCTCAGTCAGTCCTTTTAGATGTGGATAATTCAGACTGGAGCAGAAAGGGATGAGGTTAACCAGTATTTCTGTCTGGTTTTCCTTTCAAATTGCAAATAGATTGATAAAATGAGTTTAAGTTAATTCAGAAAACACATACATTTAAGAAGTCTGTGCTTCAACATTATTGACACACATGCTGTTGTTGACTTGCTTATTTTATAATGGTGGCAGGCAAAATACCACCATGACATCAAAATACCCTATGGCCGGTGCTGAACAAACAAATCATTAAATTCTATTCCTGTATTGGAAATACAGGATGTTTCTGTATGTCAGGATCTCCTGTAATGTCAAACTGGATGCAAATGAGTTTACTAAGGAACAGCAGGAATAGCAAAGGAAAAATGGGAGCTGCAGTTAATAAGATTGTGTGCCTGGAAGCAAGAATAATTTTATTTCAGAATGTTGGATCGGTTGTCTTTTCAAACAGAAATGCTTTTCTTCAACTTGTGTTGCAGTAGTCTCTAGAGAGTCTAATCAATGGCCAACCTGAAGTGGTATACATGTGCAACTAGGAAGTTCCAAATACTTTTCTTTGTGATTTAATGCTACTTGCCTTACCCATCATTTCATCATTCACTTCTCATGGGTCTTGTTGAAGATCTATGTCATAGAAGAAGATCTGGAGGGGAAAACATTGCAATTATTTTCTTTTCTTCATACAGAGGGTAGCCTGGAAGGAGAAATAAACATGAGCACAATAATCTATGATGCTAATGTTGCCGAAGAAGTAAAACCAAGCTTTGCAGTTTAATTGAAGGAAACAACTTCTTTAACCTTTCCCCTTCTAATAAAATGAGCAATAGCAATATGGTTGCAGTAATAAAGCCTGCTGAAATGCAATATCTAGATTGATGTAGTACTTAGTGATGGAAAGCTTCACATCTGAAAGTGAGAGCTGGGCAACAATGGAAATTTATGTTTTCCTGCAAACTTGTTAAGCAAGATGCTGGCATGTTGTTAAAAGTGCGGGAGTAAGGGAGGGCTCTTGTGTTTTTCTTAGTTGGGTTAGCATGTACAGTTACTGCTGTCATGAGAGTCTCACGTGAGGTGTTTCGAACTTATATTTATTCTTTTTTTTATGCTGGTGTTTTCTTAGTATGTTTATTTTGATTCTTTTTTTCCTACAAAATTGTTCCTAAGTGGTGTGATGAAAAAACCCAGTACTTTTCTACCCACCAAAGAGCTTGGTTTTCTAATGTTGCATAGAGAAAACAAATGAAGTGTATCTACAAATATGATGGAAAATAGTAACTATCCTAGATAGTTAACATTTATTTGTACTTGAGATACCAGCTGCTTTTACCAGTGGCTGACAGGTCTGCTGTTTACGTGGCTCTTGCTGACTGAACACAGAAATGTATGTCAACCATAGGTCTTATGATGACTGAGCTCAGTGTGGTTGTAGTTGCTCAGTGTCTGGATTGGTTGGTCTTTCATGAGTGGACAAGTAGCAATGGTATTTTGGCATCCACTAGCAAATGGTCTCTCTCCTTTTCTCCGTAAGGCATTATTTATACCCTCTCCTTGGTGTCGCTCAGCTGTAGATACACCAGGGCAAATGGACTTGCACAGGACAGCCTTAAACTCCCTCATCACATATAGCCTATCAGAAGAGAGGATTTTACTTTTTTTACATTGTTTGGTTTCTAGTCTTTATCCACTGAATGGTCTAGCTGCTGTATAAGCCCTAACAAGTCTTTAGTTTCCTTTTGCTCTGCCCTGACAGTAACTGGTTGCCCATAGACTTTGCGTAATGCCAAAATAACCGGACAGAAATGTCTGTTATTCTGCTCAACTGTGTGTGGTTTAAGTCTATTCTGGAAGTGTTATATGAGGACTGCCTTGAAAAAGAAAGATCCATCCCACCTGCTCATGGAATACATTGTCACAGAAATATGTGAGTGATGAAGGAAGTTCTGATACATTCTGTAAGAGGTGGAAAATTTCACTGGTAGTGACTTCAGTTTTCCAGTGATTGGTTTTCTCTATTATTTCCCCAATACAATATGCTACAGAAGGTATTATATTTGAATATAAATTAGTATGCAAACAGATAGTGCCTTGAAGTACTGCAATGAGCATGATTTCTTTTATAACTAAATGTACTTGAATTAAATCACTGACCTGAGATGAATTACTCAGATTTACGCTTGTTGCAAGGTCAGAATGACATTCTCTTTTGCTTATGTTTGTGACCTTACTGTTCTGTTGTGGCAATTATTGTCAGCTTATCAATTCAGCATTTATGACTTATGGGAGAATCAAATGGAGAGAATAAAAGCCAGAGGCTGTTGTTTAAATATAAATAACTTTGAGGATTAGCAAAAGTGACATGGAAACTGATTTGATATTAAAAAAAAAAATAATATACAAATGTGTAAAGTACTTCAAAGTACTGTATGGAAGCCACCTTTCAAAATAACCTGTGAACTGCTGAACAGAGGAAAATGAATCCATGGAACAGCCTGCACCTCTGAGACCATTGGAAAAAAAATTGGCTTTTCCTGGAACTTGCTTTATGCTCTTTGAACACATTTCAATTTATCAGTACTGAAGGGAAGATGTAACTGTCACAATGACATGTTGGAAGGACTTCCCTGAAGAAACTGCAGCTCACATAGGCTTTATGAGTATCTTATAGCAGCATTCACTGATGGAAAAGCTGGAAAAATTCTTTAGTAATCTTATTCTCCGGAGCAAAGGAGCAGAATTAGGAGCTGAATTTTGAGCAGAATGCCTAAATCAGAAGATCTGACCTATAGCTCCAAGTATACAACATGAGGGAGCCCATTCAACTTTGCTAAAATGAAGAAAATATCAGATTAATGAACTGTGAGTCTAGACCCATTCCACAAGAAGGAAAACACTTGTCTGGATTTGCAGGAAAATGGGACATTGTGATATATGTAGCCCTGGTCATAGTTGGTGTGTTCATGAAACAGACAATCACATAACTCAGGAGTGGGTCCTGTTCTTTGATGAACTAAGTGGAACAGGAACTTCTCTTTATGTTTTCAGGCCCTTAAATAGATGAAGGAATGCTTGCAGGTCCTGAGACTGAGTTTTCACAAGGAGAGTTCTATTTTTAACAGGAATCTTGAGGACAGCATATGTGAAGAGTGGAAATTCTATCTAGGATAGAAGAAATATTAAGATCCAAGAGCCTACATCACACTGTGACACTTTGATCTTCAATAAATACAGTGAGAAATTGTGAGATACTTGGAGAGAAAATAGATGGGAAAAACAAAACCAAACAAAACTGTCAAAATGTTATTAATGACGGAGGTGGGGGGGGAAGGTAAATGCCAGAGAATTCTCTCTACTAGAGAATTACAGAGTAGTCAGCATAACATCCATTCCTGGGAAGATTACTGAGCAAATTTTCCTAGAAGCTACCTGCCAGCACATAAAGGATGAAAACCTAATTTTGAATAGCCCAGACATATTAGCTGCAGGCTACTTACGCTTGCCCAAACTCATTGCCCTCTGCAATGACACTGGCTCTGTGGATAATGGGTACAGGAGATGTTTTGTTGTTTACTTGAACTTCTACAAAGGCTTTGATACAGTCTCCCACAGTATCCTGATATACCAACCTTTGAGATATGAGTTAGGTGGGTGGGAAGTTGACTTGACTTGCTGGTTGAAAGGGCTGTGCTCAGTGGTACAAAGTTCATCAGGCAGCTTATGACTAGTGATGCCCCTCAGGGGTTGATGCTGATGCCAGTGTTGTTTAATGTTTGTGCTGGTGACCTGGGTGATGAAACTGAGTGTGGTTCTAGCATGTTTGCAAATTACCAAACTGGGGCAGCTGGTGATGAGCTGCAATTTGGAGAGAGCTCAGCAGGTTGGATAAATGGGGTCATCGTGATAAACCTTATGAAATTTGACAAAGGAAAATGCAAAGTCATCTAGGATGGAGAGTTCCTGTGCAAGAGGTGCAACAGGGTGTGTTCCAACTGAATAGAAGAAAGCAGCTGTGTAGAAAAGGTATTTGACTTAGAGTCAGCAATGTGTCCTTGTTTGGAAAGCCAATTACACAGTGATCTACCTTGCAGTCAGCTGGCTGAGGGAATGCCTTCCTACCTTGTAGTCAGTTGTTAGACTGCATCTGGAGTACTGCATTCAGGTTTGGGCTTTACTTGGCAGAAGGCCGCAAAGGTGGTAAAGGTGCTTGAAAATACAAAGGAACATGGTTTGTTGAACCCTAAGGGGAGAGAGGAAGAAAAAGCTGTGTTTGTCTTTAATTACCAGACTAGGAGTTTCTCGATAAGACTCGTCTTGGAGACCCACAGAAATAGCATGAGAAGTAACAGGCACAAGATGGAATACAGAAAACTGTAACTTACAAAGTTAGACAGTAAAATACTGGAACTGGTTGTCAATGAAGAGGTTGGAGAATCTCCTTTCCCTGAGACATTCAAAACTGAACTGAAGTACTTCCTAAGTAACCTTCTCTTATTGACTTTGCTTTGAGTTGGAGGAGAGGGAAAACTAAATGATTTCTACACGTTCCTTCCAATTATCCAATGTTTATTTGTTTCTAAGCACTTGAAGTGAGAATGTCTACATGCTCCCTGTTTTCTATGGGAGTACAGACCTCATGGAACAGTGCTGCCAGTTCAACTTCATGCAAGGTACTGCACTGGAAATTACTTTTTATCTGTATTTTACTGTTTTTATATTGCATTCAGAAGGAGGCTTACAAAAGATCAAACATAAATGATCAAAAGTTTGAATAACTAGAGTTTATAAAAGTCTTGTCTTTCTGTCTCACCTGCCAAAAAAATCAGGAGGTAAGTGGTTATGTGCTACTTGCATGTCTTGCTAGCTGTCACCTGTGGAGCTCTGTAGGATGCTAGTGCTGCAGTTTGAGGAAAAATGAGTGACCCTTAACAGAGGGCTTAAGAGGCATTCCAGGCCTGGAGATGAAAGGATGATGAACAAATCCTCTGTATTATTGAAGCGTGTGAAAGGCATGAAAGAGGTAGAGGTAAATCAATAGTTTGTATTTACAGCATGGGAGAGAAAGAAAAGATAGAGTGGGATTTATTTTTCCAAGTTATTTGAGACAGATTTTTTTTTTTTTACCTTTTAGGGAGCACAGAAATCAACTTTATATAGAATTTTATGTCTTTGGCACTCTGAAAGGTGTACCTGAAAGAAACTCTTTCCTATGTTGTCTCCCAAATAAATGATGTAGTAATTAAATACTTTACTGGGAATGAACCTGGCAATTCACAATAAAGTGGTAGAAACAGAAACAAAAATTCTGAGGTTTAGTGCTTAGAGGTGATTAATACACACTTAAAATATGACTGAAGAAAATATTTATCAATTTTAATCAAAATTTCTCAGTGGGAAAAGAGATTAAGAGGACATGGCCTACTATTTTTTTGTTATTTCGTCAGCCTTATTAATTTAAATTTTCTTTCTAGAACTTCTTAACAATACTCATTAGATACTATATGATTCACTCAGTGTTCTAGGAAGTCCCTTCTACATGTCTAGATAGATGCTTGGTAGCACCTGTCACTGGTCTACCTTAACATTGTGTGGTGATGTGGTGCAATATCCTCTAATATAATGGTTGATTAATTTCAAAGGCAAGCAAGTTAAATTTCTCCTATAAGTTTGTGTAGGCCCCCTTTAAGACCAGGACTTTTCAGGGCATTTAAAATCATATACTTAGAGTGGTGCAAAAGTGTGGCATTAGAGCATAATTTAAAATGGGTAAAAAAAGATAATATCCTTCTCTGTAATGATATTATGGATATTATTTGTAATATTCATAGAAACTTATTGCTTCTCTGCCTGAAGTCACCTAAAGCTTTCAAAATGAAGTGTAGGGAAATCACTGCTGTCATTAGATTGATGTGATCAGCCCACAGACCTTTCATTATCCTCACTTGTGTGACACATGCTATTGCTTTGAGCAGCTGAAGGCCACAGACTCAGGGCCTCTTAGGTGATGATGTATTTTAGTCAAGATTGTAAGTGCTGAATTTCTCAGAATACAAGAGTGATGAAAAAAACTTTTACAGAGTGTCCGAATATCAAGTCACAAGACTTCCTGGTAGCCTCTGCCAGAGGCAAGAAGCGTTGCATTAGCTAAACTGTCTCATGCAATACACCTCTGATGCTGATGTGTTCATCACAGCAGTGGGAATATCTTGGTCTCTAAGTCCTGCTGAGATTGTGATACTCTGTGTCTGTATCACCCTACCCTTCTGGATAAGGTCCAGGTGCTCCTTTGCCACTGAATCTCGTGGCAGGAGCTGTTGCTGTGTGTAACCACTCCAGGGTGGTGTGAAAACTGTGATGCTGAGGTGCTGTCTGGTGAAATGATAAGAAGGGACTATGGTGAATGGCTTTTGAGGCTAAGCTTCACCTTTTGCCATGAAGGAAGGGTGGGCTGGCATGGGAGATTACATGTCTCCCTTGAGTGATATTACATTTGTAATGTAATACAATGGAATAGCAGAGGATGCTGGGAAAGAACTGATACCAAAGACAAAGCAAACTGGCTGAGGGGAATGAAGTCCCAGGTCAAGGTGAGCAAGTTATTCAGAGCCACTCTGCTTTTTCTCTCCCCTGCTGACTTTCTTCAGATACAGTTGTTCTTGAATGATCACAATCAGTATATCAAAATAAACGCTTTACAGAGTAAGGTAAAAGGAGTTGCTGGCAAGACTGTAAATCCTCTCATGGAACAAATGATAACTCAGCTCAAGAGCCCTTTTGTCCTGGGAGTATGGGAAGGATATAAATTCTCTGAAAGTGTCTGTCAGTCGGAATTGCTCTGCATTCATCATGCCAGCCCTCTGCATCATTCATGAATGTCATAAGACACTAAAGAATTGGCACTTCATGGTGAGAATGATTAAACAACCATTACACTTGTCTTTTGCTCTGGCATGGTACTTTTAACAGATTGCCTGTATGAAGTTTGCTTGTATCCATCTCTCCTAGTGGTGGATGTCCTTTCATGGTGGCAAGAAGAGGTAACAGCAAGAATAGCTGCATATCATTTACAGAATAGTTTGTATGCCCTATTAATAGCTCTGGATACTTTTTGTTTTTACATTCCCACTATGTGACCTTGGGGAAAGTTAGAGAGGCTTGGGAATGGTGAACTTCCACAAATGCATTTCTTCTCATCATTGACCTTCCAGTACTTGTGAGGGACAATGTCATATTTGAGGTGAGGTCGAAAAGCTCAGAACTCTGAGTTTCTTTCCTTGATGGACCAAAATGGGCCCCATTTAGTCATAGAAGACTAGGCTGTGTCTACAATAAAAGCCAGTATGAGAGTTGGTTTTTAGAATTAAATGAAGTACCAAGGACCTGAGATCTAGCCTGCAGGCTTTTTTCTTCTGAAGTTACTTTGGACTAGTCTGGTAGTATAGACTAGTACCTTCTTAAAAGCTGGATTGCATTTTCCAGTTTAGTTTCAAACTAAACTGGAAGATTTTAAGAAGTCAAGTTTGTATGCTCTGAGATTGCTCTGATGAGAACTAAACATGGCTAGTGGTGATAGATAAAAAAGTTTATTTCAAAGGCATACTGTTCAAATGATAGTAGCCAGCAAAAAGTTAGATATCTGAAAATTTGCTTCTTTTTCCAAACTCTGCTGCTAATTTAGCATATTAGATTTGATAAAACTCTTACCTTCTGAGACTCTAATGAGTACCCAGTAGCTGATATTTTGGGCCCAACATTTTTTAGCTGTCAAGATTGAAAATTTGGGTTTGGTCTCTTGCAGTGATGACAGTGAAGACAGTAAATTTGAACTGTATTTTCTGTTTTGATATCTATGATTAAGGAAATGTGAGCAGGTATTTAAGGAAGAGTGAAGGATTGCCTACAGTTAAAACAAGCAAAACCTTGTGGACTCAGACTGGTCATGCACAGTGTTATGCTACTTAACCTGAAGTGACTTAATGAAGCTGAGAGAAGTTGTCTTTGCAGTTTTGTTTTGGTTTTGCTTTGGTTTTGGTGTGGATTTTTTGTTTGGTTTTTGGGTCTTGGGGAATTTTTTTTGATTGGTTAGTTTTTATTGTTTTGGGATTTTTTTTGCTTGGATTTTTTTGTTTTGTTTTTGTCTTTTTGTGAGGGTTAGTTTGTTTTAATGGAATAAATAAAGTATACCTAAGGATGAACACTAGAAAGAGATTCTCTAGAGGAGTGTTGACTGGGCTGAGATCAGTAATAGCATTTTGGCCTTCATCCATCCTGAGGGATATCTAGGCCGTTTTGTTACCATTAAGATTCTGTAAAACTGTACTGAACTAACATTCCTGTTCTTCCTCCAAGCCCCAGGTGAGCGATGAATCCTGCTGTGCTTCTCCTTGCTAACAGCAGTCCCTGTATTCAGCTCCTCTGGCATGCTGCCTTCTGGGCTTCTTGAAGGACATCCTCTCAGTGTGCTCTTTTATCAGGAAATACCAAGAAATAAGAAATTGCATCCTGATGCTACCTCCTCTTTGGCAGCAGAATGCAGCTAAGAAATGGTTCCATCTACCTTTACTGAATTCAGTCACAGTTGTAATGAAGTAGTAATGAAGTAGTGGAATCTCTTGGTAGGTGGTGGATAACTTGACCCTAGTAAACATAGCCTGCTGTTCTACAAGGGGTCGCAGCTTTCCAGGCACTTTTACTCAGGAAATTTCATATTTCAGTTGTGTTTGTAGTTCCTTTTGTCTCTTCTTCTGGGGCATAGTGGTTTTAAGCCTTTTGTTTCTATTTTGTTATCAGTAGTGTAGGGAGTTTTGTTTTTGTTTTTGTTGTTTTGTTTTGTTTGGTTTTTTTTTTTTGCAAAATGTTTTTCATAGTCTGTAATGTTTAGAGGGAAAAAAAGGAAAAAAATGGAAAAATAAAAAGACCTGGAGGAATTGTCCTTGTGGACTTTTTGCAGATTAATAACTGTCATCTAGCTGCGTAAAGCTGTGGGAGCTGAATTTGATGACACAACTGGTCTCTTTACTGAAAGAAATTACTTAAGGATTGAGGGTGGTGATATAAGTCTGTAGGCAAAGTTGACATAGAGGGTAGATATAGGGGCAGATTAGTGTGCCTTATAGAACAAGATCTAGGGACCATGTAATCTATTTATGAAGGGTAAGTGTGAAAAAGATGATTCTTCACACAAAAAGGTGATCCTTTTCATTCAGACTGAAAGTGACAACAGGAAATCGTTAGTCCACACCCCTGCTTGGAGCAAGGTCAGCTGTGAGGTCAGATCAGGTTGCTTGGGGTAGTCGTATCTTGAAAACCTCCACACACAGAGACTCTAAAATCTCCTTGGGCAACCTGTTTGCATGTCTGTCCTTGTGAGGAGAAAGTTCTTTCCTTGCTGCAGAGTCAGATTCTCTTACTTTGAAGTATGGCAGTTGTGTCCTGTTCTTCAGCTGTGCACCACTGTGAAGAGCCTGCCTTTGGCTTTTCCATAACCTCCTGGCAGGTGCTGTGAGACTGCCCTTAGGTCCCCTTGAAGCTGTGTCATCTCCAAGCTGATAAAGCCCCAATCTGCTGGCATTTCCTCACAAGGCTGACACTTTATCCACCCAACTGCCTTTGTGGCACTTCAGTTTGTCAATCCAAAATCAGATGCATTATTCTAGATGCAGTTTAACAACCACTGAGTAAAGGGGAATAATCACTTCATCTACTAACATCCTCAGGTCCTGTTAATAGAGTGCAAGATGCTGTAGGCTGCCTGTGCTGATAGGGCCCACAGCTGGCTAATGTTTAACTTGCTACATCAATGGCAGATTTGTGTGAGTCATTGGGAAGGGTTTGTAAGACATTATGGTGAATGCAAAGCTTTTAAATATTTTCAAAGAGAGACTGGATAACTACTTGAAAAATAGATCTCTTTGGAATTACTGTATAAACAAACCACATGAGGCTGAGTTAATTGATGAAAAGACTCATGGTCTGAGTGCATACTTAAAGGAAATAGGCTTGTTCTGCTCTTAGTTTTCCCTGGGTATACATTTAGAATCAATGCTGAAGACATGACAGTAATCCTTGTCTGACCAATCATGTTGTTATCATGGAAATTAAGCTATTACTGAAATATTTTCAGTGTTGCAATCTTTTATGTTTAAGCTGGTATGCCTATGGTCATCTTTCATCTATTTTGCTCAGGACCTCATCCCTAAATTCCTTCTGAGATGACAAACATTTCCAACATGCCCCATGGCAAATTAATATTTGGAAAAAACTTCCATCTTCCTGGTATCCCAGATTTAGAGAATTCCTATTTCAAGCATTAATTATCTTGGACCTTGTAGTAGTTCTAGGAACACTCCCTTGCTCTCTTTCTTTTCCTCTTCCAATCTTTTTAATGCAGTGAAACTAATAGGAAGCAACATACTGTCTGATCCAATTGTTGGCTGATGCACACATACTGGGAGGAAAATGACTCGTATTAATTTGCTGTCATTAAAAAAGACAAACACAGAAAGCAGGCGTGATCTGAATTGCTGCTTCTGTTTTGTGTTAGTCTTGCAGCTTTTATAGCTCCTCCTCCTTTTTGTATAGAAGCTCCTTCACATTTTGAAGTGAGGAAGGAGTTTCAGTTTCATGTCAAACAATGCCTGCTTTTTGAGATGAATATGGTGTTCAATTTCAGTCTCAGAGGGTTTGTCAAGGGAAGAGTGAACATCCTGAAAGGAAGAAGAGCTAGTTCATGAGAGCGCTAAGCACAGAAGCTTGCCTTTTTTTTTTTTGCCTGTTTTTTTTTTTTTTTTTTTTTGAGGATTACACTGGAAGCTTTGCATTTTCCAGGGATTTAAGTTTTCTTTATTCTTAGGCAATTAAGATAAATAAAATAAATAAATAAATAAATATTTAATAAATATTTATTGATAAATAAAAGGATGTTTCCATAGTCATATCATAGGAAGTATTAGGTTTGTCTTTCTCCCAGGAAGGATACTGTGATGGACTGGTCAAATGAGCCAGGTGATGATGGTGATGGGATCCTCTGTAACCTTTTTAACCTCCATCTCCTTTTTTTTTTAATCAAGCAGGTGTTTGTATCAGTAGATCTTTTAAACTCAGAGTGTGGAAAACACAGCAACCGAGTCACAGAGATGTACAAGTGCCGGAGAGGAACTTAAGGTGGAGTTAGACTTTTCATCCTGATTGATGATACCCAGTTTTGATGAGACCTCCCTTTCTTGATGTGTGTGATTGAGTGACAGTAGCTCACAAGATGTTCCTGGGATGCCCAGATACTTCAGATGATTCATATGTAAGAACATTAGTGTATATGCTTGAAGGGAGAGGATGGGTCGATGTCTAGCTTGGTTTTGATTCCTGAGATATAAGTAGCAATTCACAATAAAGACATAAATAAAATAAATGTGATTCTTTTGTCCAATGACTTTTTTAATTTGGTGTGATGTATAGTGGGATAAGAAGATGAAGAGTAAAAGAGGGATAGGATAACAATATAATTGAAGTTCAGGATTGAAGGCAACAAGATGACAGTTTATAACTGGAGAAGGAAGAATAGCTGTTGTCATGACTGATGCCTTGGTAAATATGAAAGGGCAGAAGGACTGGGACAATTCTCTCTTGGTCTTTTTTTTATTTTCCATTCTTAATTTGTTTCATAATAGTAGCTGGAAATGCTGTCATGCATCCAATAGAATTGTGAGGCAAAGAAGCTTTATTAGGCTTAATGCAGTGCCTTTAGCAGACAAGACCCACAGGAGTAACTTTGCAGAAGTTGGCAATTGAAAACACCTGTTAGGTCATCTCTAGTCAATATAGATGTATCAGCACACCTAGAATGGACCCAGTTGAAGTGATTTCAAGTAATGAAGAGTCAGCTAAATCATCCATGCTCTTTGGGAGTGTATTGCAAAGCTAGGTGAAAACTTTACCTATTTTCATCATTATTATTGTTAATTCATATGGACATGTTTTTCTTTCTTTGACTGTCCTCAAAATATTCTTTTGTCATTCTTTCCCTCTTTTTACTCCTAAGAAATTAATTTAATGGAAATTTGGAGTTCTACAGCATTTGTGTAGTCTATCTGATGTGGCCAGAATGAGTTAAGTATTAAAAACAACTGTCAGAAACTTCATTTTTTACTCAGCCAATATACATCCTTTTGGCAGTGTACAGGTTTCAACTGGTGTTTTATTGTTTGCATTGTGATGTCTTACTATCTTTCAGATAGTAATAAATAAACAGGTGTAATGTGAAAGTTGTGGTTCTCTTTTGTTCATGTAGTATGTTGTTTGCTTCCCCTTAGAGCTGGTGTTGAAAGCATGGATTGTTTTTTGTCAAGTATAGCAAGCATAAATAAATAAGATGCTGAAATATCTGGCCAAATAAAGACCTGAGGAGCTACCCTACAGTTGTTCCTCTGACTGGAAACAGAGTGATCAAATATGGAGTCTACCTTAAGCTGCAAACATATGGCTGAGAACCTTAATTTTGGGGGCAGTGATCAAATCAGTCTGATCAGATTTCTGGCAAAACTTCCAATCTGTGTTACTAGAGTTTTCTATTAGAACAGAAACTGATCTTAGCAGCTCTTCATTGTGGCTTTGTTCAGCTCCACTTAGGAGGGTGGAATAGCTCTCTATATACCATGTTTTTTGGAACTCATTTTTTTATTATGTGACCAAATTGTGATGCTTCCTGAAGCAGCAAATTTTGTCTCCTTACTTAGTTTCTGCAGGTGTATACCTGATCTCTTCTCACTTGCTTTCATGCCAGTATTCTAACTGCATTCCTTTTACATACCTTTTCTGGTGATCAAAATAGTGAATGAACTGCCTAGTCCAGGCACAGTAAGATAAGGGTCACCATTACTTTTTCTTTCTGTAAATTTGGAAAAAGTTATACCTTTTCTTATTGAGATTTTGTGTGATTTTTTTTGAATGTCTGTATAAACTATCAGGTCTCCATTATTTAGTTGTGCTTTCAGAAGCCTGATGATTAAAGGGCTGCTAATTACAGGTGTTACCAAGGTTTCCTTCCTGATGTGAAATGGCTCTTGATTTGCTCATGTAACCTGTGGTCATGCACAATGTGTTACTGATTTCATCCTTTGACAACATTGCTTCTTGAAAATTACCTAAATTTCAGTTTCCTGACAAGAAAGAAGAGCAAAATGCCATCATCATGCCATCATCAATTTTCCTGTAGTTGAACTGATAGCTTCTTATTAAATAGCAGAAGGTTATGATTATTAATAAACTTCTTAGGACCTTTACACCAGCATATGAAATACCCTAGGAGACTCATGTGAACTACTGGACTGAGCAGAATAGAATATAAAAATTTTCCACTCCCTTTAAAAAAATCTTAAGAAATAAAATAATATCTATACTTGTTATGGTTTAGAAATGGCATTCCCCAGTTTAGTGTATGGTATCCTATACCACTTATATCATGCTCAAATCTTACACCTTCCAGCTAAATACATATATAAACAAAAATACAGGTATCATTTCCATAGTCAGTGGCTGTCCCTTCAAGATGTCTGTTGAGTTCATTTATTCCATGTGGGTTCTATCCATGCTAGATGTCTTCTAGGACAGAAGGGCCTGTGTGCTGTTGGCTGGTTGCCAGTTGCATCACAAGCTCACAACTGGTGTAACTGAAGCAGTCCATCCTCATTGTCCATGGTATTTATGGCATACAGTGGCAACATCATTTTAGCTACCAGTATTATAAAATTCAGCATTACAGACTGTTGTCACACAAAAATCAAATTACCTTGAGGTACACATTGTGTTTCCCTGTTCTTCTGCATTACCCACCAAGTACATCCAAGTTCCTGAGCAAAAACAATCCCGCAGGCAGATTTGCCTTTGCTTGATGCAGAACTAATCCAAACTGTCGTCCCTAAAACCTTTCTCATGTGCACCACAGAGACTTCATCCCCTTCTGGTAATTGGAGATTATGATTATGCAGGGCCAGCTCAACTGGTAGAGCTGCTGGTATTAACTGAACAGGTGGCCTTCACTCAGTGTAGATCCAAATGTTTGAAGGTCCCACCACCCATTGATTTCAGTGTGAGTTTTAACAGTCCATTGTACTGCTCAATTTTCCCAGAGGCTGGTGAAGGGTGGGGAGTATGATGCACCCACTCTGTGCTCTCTGGCCCAGGTGTCTACAAGGTTATTTTTGAAATGAATTATGTTGTCAGACTCAATCTTTTCTAGGGTGCTGAGCTGCTGCAGGAGTTACTTTTCAGGCACCGAGGCGGTGATCCAGGCAGTGGTGCGAGGCACAGATAGATATGTCTCCAGGGCTCATCTCTGGAGGTGCCACAGCATTCTCTTTGCAAATATTCTGTCACTTTATCAGGGTCCTATAGTTGTTCAGGGGTGAACTTCCAAATCACTGAAGCAGAAAAGGCCTTCAAAAGGTAGCCCATGCCCTCCAACATTCCATGCCATTCATGACTATCCCCTCCTTGGGCCAGGTTTCTGACAGGTACTCAAGTAAGTATTGTAGCTTTTGAATTGGCCTGGGTTCTTCATAATTTGCATTCTAAAGGTACTTTTTGGTGGTAAAAATATGAGCTGTAGCTTTTACGCTATGTTAGACTTTTATTCACCTCCCAGTGCAGAGCTGCTGCAGTTCACCCTTCAGTGTATAAACACTGTAATACCTTCCAAATGTTACATTTTCTTGGCCACAGGGAAATGAGTGTGTGTGTGCCTGTGCTGTAGCTGAGAAAACCAGGCTTTTGATGGCTTAGTAGATGCAAATAGAGCATTTGCAATCAATTATTTAATGTGGGCAAATTCACAGGAGTGTGGGGCATAGCAGTTATAATTTGTGCAGACGCAATAGGCTTGTTTTCTACTACTCTTCTTTTGCTTTACTATTTTCTTTTTCTGTTTTACTTTGCTGCAGTTGTACTATGTTGATTGAAGAAACTTGTCCTTAAAATAGATTTTTGAAGTCTTAGGGCAATTATGAATTAAAATGACAAGTGGTGGTGCCAACTTAAACTAAATGCTTCTTAAAACACCTCACTTGTAGGCTTTGTTTGCTGTGGCTTATAACCTTAGTTATGACTTTCCTGTTAGAAGTTTTCCATGAGAATTCTTTGCCTCAAATTATTTTGTTTTGACTGAAGATGAATAATCTTACAGCTCTATTCATGAATATAACTAGCAAATTCATAATTTACCTAAGCTAGATATGCAGAGTGCATTGTCATGTGTATTGTAACATACCCATCTTTGATCTCTAAACACCAATGATATTACAAGTTATGTCATTTCTGGGAGAAGTCAACTGCCAGTCTGCTACACTAAATGTTGTGAGTTTATAAGGTCGGTATATGCTAAACATGTAATAGTGTCCTAGTAACTTAAATCTGTAGGGAGTGTTTCCTTGCTGTATACTTCTTCAGTTCTCTGAGCTCCCAGTACTGACCAAATTCTGCATGCAACATGTAGAGTAGCTGAAAATATTCTACTTCCATTTGTTTTTATGTGTTGGTACACTAATCTGGCCCAGGGCACTATGAGAAGTGATATTGCTCACAAAACTGACTGGGGAAATAATTTTGTATGCTTGTATCCTTGATTTTATTCTTCTTCTTTTTTTTTTGAAGGTTAGTATGGGTTGAATTTACTGTTTTATAGTTGAAGTGGTGAAACATTGTAACAACAGTACATTGTGAAACAGTGAAATTAATCAGTCCTTCAGACTTTTCTATTGTTAGGGCACAGTTGGTGTTGTATTTATTAAAGGAGTTATATAATTAAACCTTTAGCAGTGAGGAAAAAATTAAATATAAAGTGGCTACTCATTAAGAGTGTAGTCTCCTGTCTGTCTTGAACAGACAGTATCTTGGAAAAAAGCTATGATTTCTTCTCTGATAAAGAGGACTGTAACAGAGCTTAGGTACAAGATATCAAGATGAACAGATGTACATTTCACCAGCTTTTTTTAAAATCAGAATGCTCTGGTTAGTTGTTCTACAATACTCTGCAACACCACAAAGAAAGGATAATTATTGATTTAAGATCAGGAGGGACTGCTGGAGGTAAACTGGTCTAGCCCGTTTACACCAGCTTAAAGCTTATTGGTCCAATCCAATAGAATTGTCCAGGTCCAGGCCTTGTTCTGTGCTGGTGAAGCTGAAATCTCCTTTCATGATGTCCAGGGTTATAGTTTGCTTGTCTTTTTCAATTGTCTTGAACTTTCAAATTCTATAAATTCATGGTTGCTGCAGTCAAATAGAAGTATTTAGGTCAAGTGTGTTTGTGTTGCATGGTTGGGGTTTTTGTGTTGTCTTTTCTCTTTATGTGATTGCAATGTGGTACTAACTCTTGTTCTGTTTTCACTTTTACTTGATGAACCTTGTGTTTTCAGACTGGAATGACTATTTTGTTCATAATTAGGGGAAAAATTATACTGGCACAATGTTAATATACAGCTCTTTCCAAAAATGTCAATGGACATCCTATTTATCCTGAAAAAGTTGGGGAAGGGAAGGGGCATTGATGTATCCAACAAATATTTGTACATTCAGCTACACACAGATAAAGCAAGTGGCCCATCTCTCATTATGCAGATATTTTCTGACCTGGAAAATAAGGAAACAATTACTGGCCATCAGACTTCTGCTTACAGGTCTGTTTGGGTTTGTGCTGCTCTGATTGATGCATCTGAATTATCTTTCTTTCAAGAACTTAGTGCCTTGCCAGAATATATGACTGCAAAATACATCACAGTAAACCCCTGACATGTTTAAGGTAGAGTTGGACAGCCTATGGGCCAGGTGAACTCCAGAACTGAGTTGACATTCCCAGCTGAACCAGAATACTACATTTCTTCATGAAACATTATGTAGAGCCATCTCAGAGAAAACTGGAATAAGACCCAACAGAGGCAGATTTATGGTGTGTTATTTCTTAGTGTTTCTGATTCTTGCCTTAGGAACCTTGGTACCTTAGTATCAAAGTACTAAATATTGTCAGGTTAGGCTTAGAAGCAAAATCTATGCTCTGTGAGGAGAAAATAGGATCTGTTTAAGTAAAGTCTCATGAAAGGCCTGTGAAGACATAATTGATTCTAATTGGCTCTCATTGGAGGACTGACATGGTCTACCTGCAGCCAAATGACTCTTAGAGAGGCAAAAAAGTAATCTGTCTTCATAAAGAGTGAAGAACTCACCTCCAAGCTTGTCTTTGCTGCTGAAAGGCCTGATAACCAGTACAAAGGAAAGGAGGAGGACTTGAATTCAAGTGAGAGTAATTTTGGGAAGTGTTTTTTAATTTGTGAAGCCATAACAATGAGTTAAATCTTGTTTTGTTACCACATTGCTGTGTCTAGTTTTAGTCTGTAGTGCAAATAACACAGAGGTTATAGAACAAACTGATAAACTGAAGGAGTATATTTTTATTGTGGTTTTAGGGGGACTGTTGTTATATCTGAGCATGGGGGAAGGACATAGGTAATTCACTATGTGGTCATCTCTAACCATAAGGTTGCAGATAGAGCTGGGGATGTGTTTAAACAAACAGATAAAACCTCTTTCTACGCATCTTAAAATTGTCATACACCTTCTATCTGGAGTTTAAGCTGAATGATGAGACTGAGTCTGGAAAATTATTCTTTCTCAAACTGAAATAGTGTATGTTCATAGTTCCAGAATGCCAGAATGTGCTCCTTTGGTAATTCAGAATTATGACTGAAATTTCCTATGTAACCCTGATTTTGGACACATTTACTGAGGGCATGTTCTGTTGGATGTGCACAGGCCTGGAAGGGAAGAAGGAAACATGATTCATTATCACTCTGTCATTGAGTCAGCTGTTCACAAATAATTTAATTTCTCTATGGCTGAGTTTTTGATGTCTGTTTTGGTAATGTGTTCTGAAATGTGTAGAGGAAGCCTCTTTAGCAAGGGAGAAGTGTATCAATTATTTCTACTAATGTGTAGCATTTGTTTGGAATTCAGGTCATAGAGAGCTTTAGTGAAGCTGCAGCTTTGTAGGCAAGTGTAGATATTACTGTTATATGATCCTACCTGTTTCTGTATCTATCTACTTTTACTCTGTACAGGGTTGTGTGATACACGTTGCAATCCTCAGCTGTAGTTTCACTCACATTAGGAAATGTACTCAGTAATTGCCTGTACTTTCTACACGTTTTATCCTTGTTGCAGTAACAGAAGCTGGTTATTTTTGCTTACTATTCTGTAACCATTGCAATAGTGCTCAGAAAAAATGAGATACAGTAAGTGGCTGAAACATGGAGAAGTGTTGTTCCTGGCCTGCCTGTAGATTTGGACAGGACAGGAATTTTAGATATATTTTTTTAAGAAGCTCGGGCGCCGATTTTATAACTGCTGAGTTATAAAATCTTGCTCCTAACTCAGACTGTTGAGTACAAGTCAAAATGTGAACTCCAAATGCTTTAGCTTCTCAGCTTCCTCATCTGCAGTAATAATTCCTCACTTGCATTTCTGCCTTCCTCAGCTCAGATGGCCCTCATGAATGTGGGAGGACAGTGTTCAGCATGGGAGAGGTTTTGGTGTTGTCCTTAAAAACAAGGGCAAGGAATAAATTCCCAGGCTCAGCTGTGACGAGACAAATGGTGCTGGAAATATGTGGACTAGATATCATAAAATCTCATTAAGTCTTGAGAAAAGTACAGTCTCCTACTATGTGTGAATAGACTTTAGCTGAAGGCAAGTCCAACCTAAAGGAGAAATGTGAAATACTTCCTTTGAATCCCCTTATAAGATAGAATCCCATGCTTTTGAAACAAGAGTGGCTTGTGGTTTTTCCCCTGAAGAACAGTGTCCTATCCAGCCTTGTCTGGGGTACTAGCATTAATGAAATTATTCATTCTTGATAAGCCATCTTGAAAATTCTTTATAAACTCTTCACTTTGTCTTAAATGCTGCATGGCTTTTTTGAGAAACTAATAATGTACTTCATCAGGCCTGGCCAGCAGGACACATTGATTTCACCCCTGTAACTAAGGAAAGCATGTGCTCCCTTAAGTTGTTCCTCTCAGAAGTCATAGGATTGCCACCAGACTTGGCAAATAAGTAACTAATACACTTTTCTTTGGTTTTGTATCTTGTAGCTGGTGCCACATATATCTTTGGGAAGAGTGGAGGTCTCATCCTGTACACCTGGCCAGCTAATGACAGACCAAGCACAAGGACAGACCGTCTTGCTGTGGGCTTCAGCACAACAGTGAAGGATGGCATTCTTGTCCGGATTGACAGTGCCCCTGGGCTTGGTGATTTTCTGCAGCTGCACATAGTGAGTACAGACAGGCCCATGTCTCTTCCAGACCTGGGTTTCTCTTAACTGGATATGTGTTTGAAGAAAACTGTTGCTCTAAAATACCATGTGTAATGTTCTGTACTTTCTATGTCTTCAATTCTCATCAGATTAAACAGCCTATAGTAATTCTTTAGGGTTTTGTAGAGTTGCTGAATGGGATGCACAGAGAATTAAATCTTGATGCCAAAAGTTATTGGGGAGGGAGGAAACAAAAAAAAACTCAAATGCCTTATGAGATTCAATAGTAGGATTTATTCAAAAAGTGAAGGAACATTTTGCATCAGTGGAAATCTACTGATTCATATGCACAGTCCTGAATACGGCTGAATTTCTGGTGAAGTATTACTATTCTTGGAAGGCAAAGAGTAAAAGGGAATGATAGGTTGGTGGTTTTTCCTCATGAAGAAAGTTGAGTACTGAACAGATCCTCAAGCTGATATAGCTGATGCTTGCTTTAGCAGGGTTGTACAAAAGAATAAGAATTTTACGTTGGCGCAACATGGCTTTGCAAGAAAAAAATAGACTTTTGTGAGAGCTTGAGCGAAGGGAGTTTTAGGATATTGAATTACTTGAGAAAATGAGAATGCTAGGACTGGAAACACTTGGAGTTTGTTACTTTATGTGATTCTTTGTGGGAGGAAGAGTCTGTTTGCTTTGTTTTTGTCTGGCAAATAGCCAAGAGGTTTACTAGAGGTGGAGGCTGGTTGTATTACTTGATGTTCAGATTATCTGCAATTTATTATGCATTAACTCATAGTGGAAGGGCAGTTGGGTCCTTTGCAAATTTTGAGTGTGCTGGGGATATGTTGACATTTTATGGAACCTTGAAGATAAAAGTAAACAGGAAGGAATGCCAGGGGCCAAAACAGACCTAATGTGAATGACGAAGGGCCTTAGTCTGTTGCTGGAGTTTGCCGTATTCAGAATCGTGTTGAAGCACTGGGCACATTGCATGGTGGCTCTGAAACAACCAGAAACAATGTTCTAGTACTCACTTCCAGCATTTTAAGTGTTTTTTGTTTTGAATCCTGCTGTAAAATTCAGGTTCATTGCAATGGGATAGATATGGCTTGAGCCATTAGACTGTCACCCATTCTGGTTTTTCTATTTTGCAGTCTATCCAAATATTTAGGTCTTTTTGTGCTGGAATGAAAATGAGATCAAATCCTGGCTTTTTTTTTTTTAATATAAAAGCAGGTTTTCTTCCTTTCTTAAAAACAAAACAAAAAGAACCCCAGAAGACTGTAAAAGTGAGCAGTGCTAAGCCTGGTTGGAACTCTGTGACTCAAATTAAGTAAATGTGACTTGACATGTCTGAGCAAGGCAATGTATATTCTTCAGGTGTTACATTATAACATGTAAAATGCTGTCAATTAACTGGAAAACAGTATTCTTGCACATGAGGAGAGGTGCAGAGATATGAATTTGTTAAGGCTGTAGAAAATGTCTAAGATGGGATCATGTTCCTCTTGGATGCCTAATGGGATGTTAAAGAGAAAATGAAAGTCAGGCTCTCCTTTGTAGTAGTCAGTGGAAGGAAGAGGGGAAATGGACACAAGTACCAACGAAAGAAAATTTAGTTCTGCGTTCAGATAAGTACTTGCACAATGACTCTTTTCAGCATTAATGATGAAGGCATGTATTTTTTCTCTATATCTTGGTCTCAAACATCTACCTTTCTCTACACTTAATTGAACATTTTAATAACTGATTTCTTTTAATTATAAAAAAAATTGCTGAACAGACTGAAACAAAGAAATTAAACCTTAGACATAAGCATTCATTAAAAATAATAGCAAAAGGAAATTATTGCTTTCTCTTTCCAATCAGTTTTGGAAAAGAAAATAATGAAAAATTTTCCGCTTCTTTTCCATTTTTTCTTAAACTGGTCCGTATGTGCTAGTTTCAGATTATTTCAGATATTTAAATAAAATCTAGTAATTGTGGTTGATGTTATTGCTAAAAGTTCCACTGAATGCTTCCTGTGTAGTTTGGCCAGTTTTATCTCTAAAGCTGTTCACTAGCAGTAAATATAGAACTAATTCAGCTTTAATTTCTTTTGTTCTTTTGTGGTCAGGATGGATTAGGAGGATTTGCCAGTCATTCATGAGGAGCAAAGGCATGCTGCTGTGCTCTTCTGGGTATGGCATTACTGTTCATCACATTTATAACTGACTCTACCTAACTGTTCAAATAAAGAATGTGGTCTGAGACTCATGCTGTGACATGCAGTAGGAAAGTTGAAGAGGAACTTTTAAAGTGTTATTGACATCTTGAATGTCTGTAAGACTTTGTTATCTCTGGTTATTGGTTCAAAGAAATAGAAGTGAGCTTACATCAGGATTATTTTGGAAAAAAATGAAATCTGAAGTTAAAGGTGCATCTTGAAATGACAGTTAAAATGAAAGACCATTTAGGATCTCTTAGCAAACTTTTCATGAGACCAAGATCTTTTGTAAGTGTCTGAAAACTACGACATGCTTGTTCTGTCATAATCAAAGACTTTGTCCATCTGCTTTTCTTCAAAACCTTCCATTAGACCATTTTCAATTGTCAGGAGAAAAAAGACAGCATGGGTAAAATTGTAATAGAAATGTGGAATAAATAGATTTTTAAATCAGAGTTGTGAAAACAGATTAAAGTGATAATAAAATAAACTTTGAAAACCCAACTACATAGAACATAAAGCAAATTATAAGAGAAAGAGAAAACACTGATTTTAATGTAATTTATTTTTATATATATTTAGCATCTTCAGGTGCATTTTTCAGGTGCAATTGTATTTAATGATAATAGTAATAATAAAAGTGATAGTGATTTTCCTGGGTTAATAAAAGATCCTGGAGATGCCTCTTTTCCTGAAACCTTTTTAGATATTCCATTCACAGATTCTTTTGGATGCTATTTACTGGATGCTGACCTCCTCACACTTCCCCGGATATTCTATTGGTGATAACAAGTGGCAAAAGCCACCTGATGATTATTGTTTTCTAATGTGCATCACTAAACTAAAATCTAATCCAAAAGTAATAGTAATGGCTATGGTTTATCAAGATCTGATTATATTTTAAAGATTGTAGAAATTGCTTAGAGAACTCTTCTAAGGGGACCTTTTAGTAGTTAGCCTGCTTTTTTAATATCATGTATGTTCTGGAGTGTCCATTGATCTCTTCTATGTGTAGATTTGAAGTCAAAGATATTTTATTTTGAAGTTACATATTTACCTGTTTAATTTTCAGTTGTTCTGTTAGAATTCATTTTTTGATTATGAGTCTTTCAGGTATTTTGGAAATTTATTGACTAAGATGTCTGTTTTATATGATGAAAAATTACAGCCTCTGAAACTATTTTCTCTCCTGACTTAAATGAAGTATGAGGTGGCAGCCCTGCAGAAGTGGATGGCATACCATCCAGATCAATGTTCCATGTGAAGCACGAGGTGTTTGTGGGAACAGACTGTAGCACATGGAATGAGAATGTTGCTAGAGCACCAGATCCCTCCTTGTATTTTTTTGTTTTCCTGACAATTCATTCAAAGCACAAGTCTGAACCTATACCAGGAAATTGTCTTCCTCAATGGATATTTAAAAGACTGCATGTCTTGAGTTGTGGGTTCAATGCTTCTGTATGTTCATTCACTTTACACCACTACACTTTATTTTTTGTGCTGTATCACATACAGAACATAGAGATGAAATGGGGAGAGAAACAGCTGCAAGTGATGGTGGGTGTCATTCTTGTAGTAATTGTGGAGACAGAAATCATTCCTGTGTGCTGCTGGTTTAGTCTGCATTCTTTCATTTTGCTTTGTATGGTAAACTGCCATCAAGCTTCTGGATCTTCAGAGTGGTTTTGTGAGACTGTTCCAGTTTCTTCATTCCCCACAAGAAGGAATTCAGGTTTGGGCAAAAACATTAGTGATTTTAGGATGAGTTTTGCTTAAGTAGATCCAGGGTACAGGGGATCCATCATTTAGCAGTAGACTACCACTGAATGCTCCAGAATCTGATGTAGCCCTTCTTGATTTTTAAGCAGTAAGTGTAGGAAGAAGTAAGTTTTCCCTGAGTTAGAGAATAAGTATAAATGGATGAAAATTAATTTTTCAATTCAGTATTTTTTTTTTCTTTTCAGTTACACTGTGATTGGCCCAAATCTGTGGATTTTGCGGTTGTAAAACCAATTCAAGCTCCTCTCTATGAAGTCTGCCTTCCAAACTGCAGTGGCAGGTCATCTCAGCAGATACTGAAGGAGCAAATGATTTAGAATCAGGAAAGGCATAGAGGGAGGGTAGTCCTTATCATAACCAGAGGGTATATGATAAACTGAATAACTTAAGGGCTACTCTGGGATAATAAGTGGAGGCAAAATACAATAGGAGTTTGTATTTTACTGTTCTAAAACCAAAATCTCTTTGATGCAAAATATTTCAGCCTTTCCTAGGCTGAATACAGACTGGGCATTAACAGGGTTACATTTTTGTACCCAAGAAAGTAGAAAGAACAGGGTTTTCTTAAGACTAACCTGTATTATTTTGCAGGCAGTATATCAGCAGATGCTGTAGACCATGAAAAAAAGTGAGTGATCTGCTTCAATATCCTATCTTGTGTTTTTTGTTTTATTTTTAGCTGCCTTTACTGTCCTGCATAGTCTTGACCTGGAAGAAGGCCTCTGTTCCTGACTATGTACTTAGAAAATAGTGAATGTATTAGAGGCTACCATATGCAGATCATCTGCACAAAAAAATGAACTATAATGTAGCTGCTTGCCCATTATGTCAGGTTTATAGAATAAAAAATCCCCATAGCACATGTATATGATTTCAGCATTATTATTTTGCCTGAGAGAGGCTATATCTGAAGGAGTCTCAAATCTGAGATATGCACGTCACGGTTTGTTTTGCCAGCTGGTGTATAACTGCCAAAGAGCCTGACTTTTTTTTTTTTTTTAATGGAAGCATTCTATTTAAATACACAATGATCTTGTCCCAGAATGCTCTCAGTCTTTTCCTGTCCTTTCCTAAACTCTTTTGGTCTCTGAAGTCCCATGTGTTTGTGCATGCTGCATTTATTATTCCCTAGAGCACAAAAGAATTAGTAAAGGAAAACTAATTTGAAGAAAGGAAACGGACTTTCAGTTTTCAAGCCAGCTTTAAAACATCTTATTGGTACTTCTTTTCTTATTTTTAGAAGGCGATTAATAACGAATTTTTAACGTATTTTAACTAGCTCATATTGTGCACAGGAATTGTCCATTTATTGTAATCTCCTAGCTCTTGAGCAGGATTCTCTGGTAGGAGGCCACGAGTTGAGACTAAACCTATGAACATGAAGGAGGTTTTCACCCTGGTGTGCCCGTTCATGGCTGGCACCGTTTGGCACTGTGCCCCACCCAGCTCTCTCAGTGACCTTTTGAGCTCCATTGCCTGCCCTGTCACCGGTGCCTGTCCCAGGTGTTTGAGTGAGCGTGCGGCGCTGAAGGCAGCGGTGCGGGAAATGGCGCGCTGGTGTCCCGTGGCTAAAGATGATGGGTTTCACATCCCCAGCTCCATTCAGGCAGCATGGAAGCTCTGTGCTTTGATACGGGGATTCATTACCTCCTCACTCAGTGACAGTTTGTGCATAGATCCAAGTGTTTATGCAGTTGTCATTGTACATTGTGAAGCTGATTGGAGACATGGAAGAAAATATTGGTAGGGCAGTGTTGGCATGGATAGTAAAATTGCTGATTAGATCATAAGTTAGCCTGATTAGAGTCACCAATCTGAAAATAATTTGGAGAGTTTGACTCTCAAATCTGTTGAATTCAGCTGGATAACAGAGAGTGAAAATTTAGAATTGAAAGAGATGGAGGACTCTCAGTGGGAAGTTACATTTTGGTAACTTTCTGAAACCTATCTTAAAGATATAGACAACTAAGTAGTATAACTTAAAATATAGAGCTTTGCTGAGTTACAGAAGCATCTACTAAGATCATAGTGGTTTGGTATAGTGGACATCATTTTTTCAGAATACATATCTGCTACTTCTAATGTTGTACATCTGGCAGAGTCAGACACTAGTATTTCAGTCTAAGTGCAGAAATAAAAGAAGTTGTTCCTAATTAGAAGCAAATGGGATAGCTCACAGGAAAGATTCATACCTAAGTATTCAGACTCTGTTTAAAATGCATTCTGGAGCTTGAAACTTTCTTATTTTGTCCAGGTTTGTCTTAGGATTCATTGTGGTTCTGTGAATTGCTATTAGGTGCTAAACAATCAAGTCTCAGAGTACCTCACAGAATCTATCCAAACACCCTGTATGGCAATAAATATTATGCTGTTGCTTGTCCTTGTACACTGTACAAACAAATACTGTGGTTTCCTTGATATTAATTTTACTCTCTCTTTTGACGGTAGCATTTAGGCAAAATATGTCATCTAGGGCTATATAATATATCACAATTTCAATAAAACCTGAGATGAATTGCCTTTCCTGTTTTGAAGTACTTTCTCTTAGCATTTCAGAAGTACTAATTGAGATTTTGAAATTTTCTCACACAGTCTTGTCAGTGAGTGAATAAACAAAAAATATTAGAGATGCTTTTTTTGATGCTGAGAAAATTTCTATTCTGCTTCTTAGTATTTTTCTTTTAAATACTAAATACAAAGGAATTAAAGTAATGTGAAGTTTTTTCTGGCTGAG
This sequence comes from Peucedramus taeniatus, assembly GCA_013400575.1. NCBI lineage: Eukaryota > Metazoa > Chordata > Aves > Passeriformes > Fringillidae > Peucedramus > Peucedramus taeniatus. Next base: position 394,745 of record WBNO01027772.1, on the reverse strand, counting down.
TCAAAAAAATAAGACCATCTCTAGTGAAGTTCTTTGCTTGAAATAACCAAGACTCAAAGAAGATAAGTGTCAGTTTTTCAGTACTCATTCCAAAAGAGACTAAAATCTTTCATATTTGTAGATTGTAACAATTGGCAATACAGTTTTTTGCCTTTTATAAGAAGCTTTAAATGTACGAGCTTGTTCAGACCAACCCATCTTCTGTATGCTTGGATAAATTGCACTAATAGGTTCTAAAATAAATCTGTTTGCAATTAAAGCCTTTATCACCTTCTCTATGGTTGCATCAAAAAAGTAAAATAAAATTCTTGATCTTCATGTTAATGGATAGCAGCAGGGTACAATAATAATTCACCACACATTTAGATGTACTGAGTACTACTCAAAAGCAATTAAACAAGGGCAATTGTCAGTATAATTTACCCCAGCTTGGTATCTGATGTAACCTTCTCATCAAAGGTTAACAACTGTTTCATACTACATCAGCTACAGCAAAATGAATTGTTTCTCTATTAAGCCTCTAGGAAGAACATCCTAAACAGGACCTATTATTGAATCTTATGAGGAAAAAAATAGGAACTTGATCTAATCCAAGCAATATTACACATTGTTTGCTGTAGGACTTGAATTTTATAGGGTTTCAAAACTCAGTGCAGGGAAAAGATAACTTGATCATTGACATGCAGCTGAGTTGAAAATCATCTGTTCTAAAGAACATGAAAGACTAGTCCTGCACAGTTTTATATGGGAAATTAATGGCAATTTTGCCTTTTCCTATTCTACCAGGACACTGTAGAGTCAATTCTGACAAGAAAATGCATGGCATTTGGCTAAAACTCTAGCATTCAAATTCTTGTGAGTTTCTCTCACCATAAGTTTTCAAGAAAGGACCACAGTTCCTATTCAGAAACATTGTCCTAACAGTTATTATCATACCTAAAATATACTTTTGCATGTAATTTTAGAACAGCTATATAAGCACAATACATCACCATGTCTCTTTAAAAGGTAGTTTAAGCATGCTTATGAGATAAGAAAATTGAGGCTTTAGAGGTTAAATGATATAACAGGTCTGTTGCCTCAGAACTGTAGCTGGCTGGCTCCTAATGTTCATCTTTTCTTAAATCAGAAGTCTTCAAAGTGCTCCCTTTTCCCACCCCAAGAGGTTTAGTACCAACAGCTGGGAGAAGGCAGTGCCCTGGGAAAGCTGCTGTTGCCCACACATCTGAGAACTGATTTTACAGCACCAGATGCTGTGTGGTGCATTTGTTGTTGCTTGTTTTTCCTCTCTTAAGTGTGCATGCAGCCTGAGCTTGCTTAGCTGGTGTGTTGTTGGGATCTAGGCAGAAGTGGTGTTATTTGTGCTAATAAGCCTCTCCTATTAGTTAACCTTTCAGTACATAAAGCATGATTGAACTGAGGGATTCCTGCTGGTTTGAAAGGCTTTTGTGTTAAATACATGATACAGGCATTTTCTTCTTCCACTTCCTTATGTAAAAGTGAGATGAAGAGACTGTAAAGACTTCAAGAGTCTGAAAGCAAGTTGAAGTAAAGCTTATGTAGTGTGAATATTCTCTTAAATATCTTGGCATACCTTTTTTTCTGCTACATTTAAATTCTTGGTGCTTTGTTTAAACAATTTCTAGCCTACAGAAAAAGACTTCCTTGTATAACTGGTATAATTTGGGACAGTGCAAAGCATACCTGATAATCAAGTATTATTACTAGCTTTGACTGTCCAAATTTTTCAGTGCACACAGCTCTTGTTTTAGCTTATTCTTTGTTCTTGACAATTACTGATGTTGAGTGCAGTTTCTGGAAGGTGGGTAATAGCATTCATTAAGTATGAAAAAGAAAAGTATCTTATACTGACTCAGTCTTCCCTTCCTATCTTATCAATGATATTATTTTTAGAAAATCTCATCTGTAATCTAGTGCTGAATTTCAGGTTTTGGATCATTTAACCCTTTTAGTATGATACTGCTCAGCCTTAAAGAGAGGGTGGGATGAATCAGTTCTGTAGGGACCCATGTTCATGCTTCTAATATGCTATCTAAACTAGCAATAGAAATAGATCCACTAACTTTGCAGGTCTTTGTGTGCATTGCTAAACAATTCTTATAAATATTCTTGTTATCAGTAGGTTATCCTTTCATAGAAGGTTTGTTGTATCCCAAATATATTCAGAGAGACTATGCCCTCAGTGAACAATGATCTTTTGCTTAACACAGACTTTAAGGAGCAGCCACTGAATTTGCATTGTATAATGAGCTGGGCAGCATTAATGTGCCAGAAGATTTTTAAGCTATCGGACTAGGAGACTGCCAAGGAGAAGTAGGGGCTCCCTTTGGGTGTGATTTTCTGTGTGGTATTGTACTAATATACAGAAACCTGCATTTAAGTTTATACTCTGCAGCATTCATCATTCCAGGGATCACTGCTGAGACTTGCTTTTTTACCCTTACAGTCTTGGGAAGGTTTGACAAGAGGAATTTAGTCCATTGTTCTGTTACATTGAAAAGACTTGCCTACGATATGTTAAAATCTAACTGTACTGATTCTGTCCAGTTCTGAGACTAGAAAATTTTATTTTTGTGTTTGTTGTGCACCATATTCTTGTCTTCTCTTGTCTGTGTTTCTGTAGAGGGAAGGAGGTTGTGGTTTCTCATTTATATTTCTTTAAAACTTGACTTTTGGGGAGCCAAATTAACTATAGTCCTCCCACAATTGTTGCTGTTAACTAACTTATTTTTTTAAAAAGGAGATTAACTCAATTTTGCCTGGAATTTGTGGATAAAAAGGCATATAGTTCAACTATTTTACATGTTAGAAAATGGTTTTGCTTGAGACAGATTTCAAAATCTTCATTAGTTTTTAATCTGATCAGAATTTTTCCTTTGTTCCCTTTCTGATGGGAAAAATCTGTTGGTTTTGGGGCTGCACATATAGATGAGGTTTTCGGGGTTGCTGGGTGCGCATCTTGATTCAGGAACACATAGCAGGGAAAGGACTGTCTAGGTTATCCAGTCCAGTCCTCTACTCTCATAGCTGCACCATTGCATCCTCTTTTCTGGCTGTATCAGATCTACCTCATCCCCTCTGGTTTTCTGGTTTTGCTATTTCTAATGAAATACTGTTCTAAAATCAATGGTTTTCCTAAGATTTTAGCTTATTTTAATGTCTATAGGTATTCGTACATGTCAGTCTAACCTTCATTTGTTTTGTGCCAATGTTGCTCTTCAGCTCCTCTCTGTTTTTAATGTTTACCTGTCAGTGGCATTTACAGTGTATTGCATTGCCTGTGCTTTGTGTCAGCAGCTCCCCAGGCTCTTCTGGGCTGTCTGTATTATAATGGGTCATCATGAAGATAACCCAGGACTGATGCAAATTCGATCATACAGGTCCACAAGCTGCAGATCCAGGCAGGTTTCACTTCTTCTGCACCTGAATGTTCAGCTGTGTTTGGGAGGATTTATTCATGCAGCTGTAGCACCAAATATGCATTGTTACTTTCTTGTAGACCCAAGTTGGGTCCTTGCAAACCATTCAGGGTCTCTTTGGTTCTGAGCTTGTTTGGCTGTGTAGACACAGCTGGGTGCATCTGCACACAGATGTCAGCCAATCATATCTGTTCCAAAATCCTTTTACAGCAGTGGTAGGATCATTTTAAGGGATGTGGTCTCAACCTAAACCTTTCAGTTCCCTCCCAGTGTGGTGGTGTTCATCATAACGTCATTACTTATTACATGTAATTATTTTCCTAGGACTTATTTTCCCAGCTTTCAGTGACAGCTGGTATTAAATGATAATGCTGGGTTAGAAGGCAGAGGGGCTGCTCTCTGCTTTCCTGTTGTCAGTCTAGGAAAACAAGTATTTTGACACATTGGATGGCATGTTAACTCAGTTTATAAAACCTTTATCAGAGAGATCATCATGTGATATGTAGTCTGCAGCCTTGCAATTATTCCCAAGATGGCTATTAATGGACTTGTGAACTTGTGAATAGAGCGTGGTAAATCTGGCCTTTGAGGTAATTGAAAAGACATCACTTGTAATGTGAGCAGTGGCGCTGAAGGACGATTGCTGCTCTTTAGGGACAGAGGTAATACGTTGCTGCACGCAATTTTGAAGTGAAGCACCCAATATTGATTTACTTTGGCCATGTCTGAAGATCTCTTGGTCAAGTTGCACAATGTATTTCCTGCTTGCCCTACTCCTATGCCCCTCCTCTCAGAAGAGCTACTTGTTAGCAGGCTTACTTATTTCCTAATGAAAAACTTAGATTACAAAACTGGGTGTGAAAAGAAGCTAGGAAAATAAGAGACTTATAGAGGCATAGGGAAGGAGCATTTTGTCTTTAAAAATGCAAAAATAGGCAAAACTAGGAATGTGAGCTGTTTTGCCCACCTCATTTAGGTATTGCATAGTATTTTCAGTATTGTTCTCTGCATAACACCTGCCCTTACTCTGACACACATCATAATTACCAAAGTGATAATCCAGTAGATTTCTCAATATTGCTGTTATGAGATGGACATGGTGCCTGATTCTTGTTTGTTTCTTCTTTGAATTTTGTCTTCAATGGAAGTGGCAAATTGTCATTTTAAACAGCTTTTAAATCTATCAAGGTTGGGGAAAACTGGGGTTTTTTTTTGCCATAGAGGAATTGTGAGTATAAAATCCCTTCACTAGCATTCATAGGATTCACAGAATCATAGATTATCCTGAACTGGAAGGGACACACAAGCATCATCATTTTCCACTCCTGGTCCTGCACAGGACAACCCTAAGAATAATACCATGTACCTGAGAGTGTATTATTTGGTTCATGATGCATCTTCCCCAGTGCTTGCTGAAAGAAATTCCCATGATGGTGGTGCTTGACAGTCATTGAATAGTTTCTGGTTCTTTGAACATGAAAGATGAAAATTAGTTAGTTTATTACAGAAGCTTTTTTGGCTTTCACATTTGCACTTCTGTGTCAAAAGCCACCCTTTTCCTGGGAGAATGAGTTTCACTGCCTCTTTCCCAGAACTGCTGATACAGTAAGTGGTTTTGGGGTTTGGGGGTCACTCATATCACCTGGGCAAGGCAAATCCAGAGAATACATTTGAGCTAGTTAAAGAGCTCAAAGCTTTAGCTGCTGAGTTTTGTTCAGTACTTTTTAAGTAGTCATTAAAAATTAATCTTTATATGTTTCTTTTACTCAAGCACAACTAGAACCATTCTTTTGTGCTTCTTTCCTATTGGAGTAGGTAATAAGTTCCTGAAACCAGGCAAATATGGGGCAGAGTGAGCTCATCTGCAGGGCTGTGCTCTCTAGTGAGATTGTTGCATTGTGTCTTTTGTCAGGTGTGATGGTTACTGACATTCACTCTGTTTACTTGAAGTATATTTTTGACAAATGGAAGAGTAGAAGGGAGAAAATAGCTCTCGTCACTTGCTTAAAATGAGAACAAAAAAAAATTACTTTCTCCATAGTTTGGGACTTTTGGTTTGTCTTGCCTGGACTAAAGTGCCTGTGGTCCACGTCACTACCAAACTGCACTATCTCAGGTGTATAGATAAGGTACAGAGATGACAGAGACCCCTAAAAATTATAGAATAAGTGGGCAGATATCTGCAAAAGCAAATTAATCTGCTTCAAATTTGGTGTATCCACAGATGTGAATGTGCCTTTTTTAAATACTACTGCACCCATCTGAATTATTAAATCACATATGTAAAACTGTGTATTGCATGTAAATAGGGGCAAGGTGGAAGCTGCAGGGTGACTTCTGTGGGACAAGACCAAGGTATGCCCCATGCCAGACTCATTTGGCTTCAAAATGGACCCATTGCAGGACAGGCTGAGCCTACCAGCCAAGCCAGTGTCACCTGGGGAATCACATTCAAGAAAAAGCCAGGAAGGGGGTGGGGTTTGAGGAAAAGGTGATAAACATCAGAGGTAATACCAAGGTGAGAGGAGGAGAGGGTGCTCCATGATACAGCAGATTATCTGCTGTAGCCTGTGGAAGACCCCAGGCTGGAACAGATGGATATTAAAAAAAAAAAAATGGCCTGTGGAGAGTCCACTCTGGAATAGAGTAGAAGTGTAAGAAAGAAGTAGCAGCAGAGAGAACTGCTGTGTACTGACTGTAACCCACACCATCCACGTTTCTTGCCTCACTGAGGGGACTGTGTGTAGCCTGAGGTAATAACAAAGGCAGGGGACTGAAATCTGCAGTGAAGGAGTCAAGTTGAGCCTGGGAAGGGGGTGGAGAGGTGTTTTCCTTCTGTTTTAATCTTGGTCTTTTTCTTTCCTGCTAGCCCAACCAGTAAATAAATAAGTATACATTAACTAGTAGTAAATTAATTTCCCTCAGCTGCCTCTGTTTTGTCCCCAACAGTAATTGGAAAGTGATTTCCCTGTGTTTATTTTCAACCATGAGACTTCTTGTTCCTAGTCTTCAGCAGAAGAGAGGATAAACTAGGAAGGAAAGTGAGCAAGCAGCTGGGTGAGAGTTTGGCTGCCAGCAGGTCTAAACCACAGCCACTACAGAGCATTAGGGGGACAGCTTTGAGCAAATGGGAGACTAAAATTCCTTCAATTCTTTTGAAGAATTTTAATTCTGAATCTGCTCCATATGGAATGGCTACATTTGACCCTAAAGAGTGCTTTGAATCTAAGAAATCAAGATAGGTAAAGGTGTCTGCCTCAAAGACAGTAAATTTAGGCTTCAGGGTGTTATCTCTGCATCTCATGCTGTCCAGGTTTGTGCTGCTTCTTGTGGTTTGTGCCTCCTGCCTCCCTTCCCATGTCAGAGCTGTTAGCAGAGTATGGATGGTGTGCTTGGAAATATAAGTATTGAGTCACAGACTATAGAAAATTTGGAAGAAGCCATGGATTTTAACTATAGTAGTTTAGAAGTTTAAAAGAAAATAGAACCCTCACAGGATCTGGAATTAATTTTCAAAGTATAAAAGGACTACTGCTTGAAGGTAAGAGGGTGCTTTATTGTACTAATATAAGCAACTCAGTTGTCTTACTTTTTTGAAAGTGCTTTGATTATTTTTGATAAGAACAGACTGTTCTTTTGGGAATTTTCACTGAGATCAGTATTAGATCTGAAGGTTTGTAATGATAGTGTCTTACTAAAAACCCTGGTAGTTTTTATTGTTAAATTTCTCTGTTCTTTATATCCTCTCTGTTTGACTGATAGAAGTATCTAAACGTGCTAAGACCAACATGAAGAAACAGATCCTTTTAGCCTGTGTGTGTGCCAACTTATTGTCAGTTTCTACCCCCACGTTTGGAGTGCTGGGGGATTCCTTCAGGCTTTGGAAGCTTGTTGAAGGGTTGCCAAACTGAGGAAAAGTGTGATTCAGTATAGATGAAGGGAGTATAGTCTTCAAAATATGGGGGTGAAGCAACAGTGGTGGTCCATTTAGAAGGATGAAATGGATATTTCTCCAAGATCCACTAAAAACTTGCAAGTTAATGTCTAAAATGGTCCAGGACTTCCTGAAAGTTTATGTGATGAAGAGGGACAAAGGTCAGCAGAAAAGTATTTGCAAGCAATAATTTATTCAAAGTGGAAGGTAAAATAAAAAGAGATATAAGATTAGAACAATGGTGGGGTATCTTCTGTCAAATTTCTGTAAACTTTTGCCTTGGAAAATGTTCTGTCTACATTGAACAATCAAGAAGTGGAATTACCTGAGGGTGAGTTTCCTCCTGAGGATAAAAGCTGAACTTTAAAACATTAATTATTACTAAAGATAAAGTTTGTTCAGCAGATCTCTGATGCAAAAAGGAGTAGAAAATTTTCTGAAGCAGAAGGCATAATAATGCACATTCAATAGGGTTTGGTTTTTTTAGGTAGGTTCAAGTTATTTTTAATGACTTTAGAAGGGAGGAATATGATGTCATTTTGCCAGTTCATTATTATTTTTTATATTGGTTTATTGTAAAGTGGCTCCTTCAGTATGTGATATTACATAATAAACTTATAATCATTCAAGTTAGAAGTTAAAATTGATCTATTATGATGCAAACCATAACACAAGAAAAGCATTTTTATGTTTTGAAAAATGACAATAGAAAAATACCCTGCATCTAGCAGTAATGAAGAACCCTAGAGAAGACCAAGGTGATCATCATTTCCTCTGAAGACAGATTCCGTGTTGCATTTCCCAAGTCTTTTTCCCTTACTCTACAGTTAACCAGTGATGATGATTTTAGCACTTTGTATAAACGATGATTTCACAACTGAGTAGGCTTTCATCTTTAACGTGGCAATAAAATCTTAATGTAAATTGTTGAAAAGGCATGTTTCTATTAACATTTCTTAATTAAACATTTTTCCTCAATGATAGATTTATTTTGCAAGGGAAATAAATTTCATGTATGTGAGGACAATTAATAGAAACTCTGCACTCATTTTCTGAAGATAATTTTCCCTGCTAATATTCTGACATCTTTCAACATTTGCTATGAGTATTCAAAATTACCTATCAGTTGCAAACTCCTGGCAGGTTCTTTATGACATAGTATGCATATATTGTTTGACTGATATATTTACTTTAAAACAGCTGTTGCTGTAATTTTTCTTTATGAAAATGCAAACCTACATTAAAAACTTCTGTGTCTCATGGTTCACTGCTTCATTACCAGCAACACCCAGTGACTCAGATGCGAGGCCAGAGTCCACTGCAATGCAGTGGTCAGGAAGGTTCTGGAGGTGTGAAGTAGTTTTGTCTTCTGTCTTTCAACACCTTGAATTTTTCCTTAGAAGTCTTCTGTCTGAAAATGTGTTTTATGTTTTCCTCCTTTGCTTGTGGAGTCTAAGCGTATAACCAGAGTGATACAGTTCCTAAGAGATGTCATCAGCCCTAAAAACCATCACTGACTTATAAATACTTCTGGATATGGGGAAAGAGAATAGTGGACCAACTGATTAATAATTGATAGCCTTCATTAATGGCTTCAGCTTTTCTAATTAACCTTCTGTTTCATCTGAAACATGTCTACATTTTCAGGTCAAGCACTCAGGGTGGGATACACTGAACTGTCAAAATGAAATATGAAGTGATGGGCTGGGAACTCTAGAACAGGTTACACACAGTACTGGGAGACTGAGACAAGTTCTGTTTAAAATTCACTGTTATACTCCAACTTCATTACATACACTTCTAGTGTAAATGCTTTTTGGATCAGTTCACCTGTAATGTTACAGCAAGTGGGTAAATGATAGAAAGGAGAATATTTATTCATCTTGGAATCATTTGTGGAAGAGCCTTGTATGTGCCATGAGAGGGGCTGGAATTCTTACATTGTGCACAAACCTTTCCGTGAAGCTCCATGTCCAGCCTGATGCAGAGTGTACACAGAGTCACATTCTTCCTCACTGTTACATTTTGTTCATCTGCAGAGTATTCTCAAAACATCTGTGACTAGTTTCCGTGTAGTTTTCAAACTGTATGCTTTTAGAGAGTGATTCTTGTTCCTGCCCCATACACAGGCACACACAGAGTAGAGGTAGAGCAGTATGGTTTCTACTACCAACTTGGGTTGTTGCTTACTAGGTGCCATTGAAAATGAGGACAAAAGAACTACTAATTGCTGTGCCATCTTTTGTTTAATCTTGCTGGACTATTTTTGTATTTGTTTAAAAGTAATCCTGGTTATTTTATTTTATAATATGGTTATAAATATCTGGATTTTTTTTAAGATAAAAGCTCATGAAATGGATTTTAGGGAAGCATGCTTCAATAACTATCAGTACTGTAGCAATAATAAGGAAATAGAAGAAAACAATGTATCAATAAAGGGAAAATATAAGGACACATGCATGGAGAAATAGTATCAAGAAACTGAAAAAAATTCACCCCAGGAAAATGATGTGAATTCACAGTAATTATCACTCTCAAATTCAATCTAAACTGAGTTGTGACCAAAGCAGACTGACCCAAGTATAGTTTAATGGGAAGTAGTTGATGCTTCAATGGCCTAAATGAAGAGCTGATTCAGGCACCATTCAGAAAGAAAGGCTGGTTGGAGCTATTGACATTTATGCTTCTCTCTGCAATTATAAGAAACATTATTGCCACCTCTTGGAGAAATATTAAAATAATTGCCATCCTTTTGTTCTCCTCCTTTGACAGCAATCACCGGGTTCCTGCTTCCTTCTGTGTCTTGATGTGTTATGCTTTGAATCTTTTTTTGCCAGGGAAAAAGCTGGTCTCAGCATAATTGGGCCATTTCCCTGTCACAGTAGTTTCCTTTTGAATCTTGTTACTCTGCACGGGTTGTAGTGAGGTCAATCATATTCAGTCAAATAGCTGAGCAGATAAAAAGTGTGCAAGAACAAAGTACCCGCTGTCCATTCTGGTTGGAATGAAAATGGGAAAGGACAGTTTGGGTAAAGGGGTGCCTTTGCTAGTTTTGGCAAAATTTACCCACTTAGGACTCAAACTCACCTGCATTTGTCCTGCAAAGAGAAAATTAAGTGACCATGTGACATATAAGTCACCAATCATTATCAATAATATCATGCATGATGACTCTCTGATGGTCATTTCAAAATCTAGCATCTCTCTATAGTCATTTGCTGTCACAGGCAAGTACCTGTATATATTCATGCAACATCATGGCATGGTACCACCAAACCAATGCAAGATGACCTTGCAATATCATACAAGTAGTTGCAACATCATAATGTAAAACTATCTCAGATTGATGTGGGGCCATGACCCAGAATAGTGATTATTGATTCAACGTTAGGGTTTGGGCTCATACCTGCTGTGCTGTTGCCATCATTATTGACTCAGGAGCATGAGGCAAGGTCATTATTTGAGACTACAGAACACTGCTGAGATCCACCCTCTCTGCATATTGATGCAATGCTACTATCTGTTGTTATAGGCTAGTTTATCTCTTTGTGGAGATTATCAAATGTTTGGAGCAAAGTTTCCTCTTGCTTGTAAATTATTAATAAGACATTGTAAATTGATTGTCTTGTATTTAGCTCGGGTAAAGTTAATTTTCTTGCTAGAACCTGGTGCAGTGCTGTGTTTTGGGTTCAGTGTAACAATAACATTGAAAATTCACTGATGTTTTAGTTGCTGCTGTGCAGTGCTTACCTTAAGTCAAGGACTTTTCAGTGTCTCATGCTCTGCCAGAGAGGAGGTGCACAACAAGCAAGAAGGGAGCATGGCCAGGACAGCTGACCAGAAATGCCTGAAGGGATGTTCCATACCACAGAATGTCACACTCGGTGTATAAACTGGGAGACTTGGCTGTGAGGGGACAATCCCTGCCGGGGTCAGTTTGGGCATCAGTCCCTGGGTGGTGAGCAATGGTACTGTGCATCTCTAGTCATTTTGAGGGGTTTCTTCCTCTCACTTTTTGTTATCTCCCTTTTTGTTGCAGTTACAATATTTTTTATATATTTTGCCTTATTTCAGTTCTGAAACTGTTCTTATTTGAACCCACAGATTTTGCTGTTTTCCAATTCTCTTCCCTATCCCACTGAGGTGGGGGAGCTAAAAGTGAGTGAGCATCTACATAGCACTTGGTTGTTTGCTGGGGTTAAACCACAACAGTAATGCTTTAGTATTATTATGTACAGATGTTAAAAGGTTATAAGCTCATCATTACTCAAGTGGGCCAAGCCCTCATCTGTTGACAGTGTATCTCCATCTCTGCTGTCACCACCAAGGCACATAGATATATTGGAAGGTCATTATTAAGGAACAGAAGTCTTAAAAGTCAAGAGTTTCTATGGGTTTGGGGCAGATTTATTCTCCTTAGTAAACTGTGCATTGATAAACTGTTTTGAGACTTTTGTTAGCACCAGGTGGTATTTCATATTTTCACACAGAGTTCCTGTTGTTTTAAGTTAAAGTTTTGAATGCTCAGTATTTCTGCAAATTGTAACCTGGGGCCTATAGCTAACAAGTGAAAATGAATAGTAAAACAATTATGTTTACCTACTTTAAGTATCTAACCATGCAAATACTCTTCTCTTGTGTGTGTAGTACTTCCTTGGCTTTGACTAAAACAAGCAAATGACTCAAAAAGCTGAGATTCTACCATGGAACATCTCCAGGTCACAACAGGACTAGAATATTAATTCCTTTTGCTACTTGAACACAACTCAGTAACTGATGAGGAATAATGTTGGTTTTGTTGTAGGTGTAATGTCCTAAAGATCAAAGCAGGATTTGTGTGGTGGCAATAACTTTTATTTGACCACCTAGCAGATGAATGTCTGGAAGCTTTTGGGGAAATTAGGTTTTCTTCTGAAAGCTGTAGTGAAATAACACTTATCATACCTGAAGAATGTAATGTGTATTAGTCTGCTAAAAGATGTCACGTCACTCAATAAAGCCTCCCAAGGTTGTTAATGTTGTGAGCAATCACTTAAAGAGAGTCGAGAGAAATGATTGGATCAGTTGTTCACAAATGTTTGTTTAAAGTATAAGAATGTTGTGGTTTGGGAAGTGTTGGGGGCTGTTCCTGACTCCAAAGAGGGAATAGAATTAAGAAGCAGATATTCTTTTGAGGCTAAAACTTCATGAAGCAAACAGCTTAAGGCAGACAGATAGTACTGGTGACTTCGGTGTAAACATTTTCATTTTTGCAATGGTAATAGCTTGAAAGAAGTTATTTTAATGGGAAATGTCAAGCACCTATATCAGGAAAAAGCCTGCTTTGTAATGGTTTTAATGTAGTAGAAGTATCTGTTATTCAACTTACCCCTCACTTGGGCTTTGAGTAGTCCTCATTAATGTAGTCCTCATTCAGAGGTTGCTTGGTAATATTGTTTTAGATAATAAGATCTTGCAGAAGCATATGTCAAACACTGGATTATGCTATCAAAAAAAATCAGGCAACTTGAACAGCATGATGACAAAAAGGCAGGAGAAATTTCTTTATGTTGCTAATTAGTACTGATACAAAAGGGGCAGGGAAGTAGCAATGAGTAGTTGAAGGAGCCTCTCATAGCTGTGTCCTTACACATGGCCTGAAGCTGGTTGAATACTTTTGAAACAAATACTGCTCTGTTATTCCTTGAGGTTGTGTAATTATTCTTCTCAATAACAATAATTTCAATATCTGGAAATTGGTTGGATTTTTTTTTCTCCTCTTACAATTTTAATTTACTCACTTCATCTGTTGGCTCTTGCTTTATGCAAGTTTGTGCCCCTTGATCTCCAGGGGACTACAGAGAAAAATATCTGCATATCCCAGTTCACATTGTTAATAAATGAATAAAGCTATTTGGAAGTGTACCAGGAATCCCTGTTAGAAATACGTAAATAGAATTAGTGAATAGGCCACAAGCAAGCACCTCAGCCAAGAAACAATGACTAACTTTGATTGGAGTTCACTGGGGTGGCATAATTGTATGTAAAACCATATGTATCACATTATCACATATGTTTAATGGTCCTATTATAGATGCCCTTAGCAGAATTTGGATCACTTTGCACTGAATCCTACAATCCAGTCTATGGTCAATGTTTTATTAATTCAATATTTGAGTTTGCCCTCAAAACATAGTGTTTTAACTTGTCTGTGTTGGCTTGCTTGCATGCATTCATGCGACAGAGAAGCTTCCAAGATTGGTGGCTTACATAGGAGAACACAAAATGGTTTAGGTAAAGAATACTTCAACCATGTTTGAGAATGCCATCCTATAATGTCAGTAGGCAAATTGGGTAGTGTGAAGGTTTTTTTCTGACTTTTTCCCCCTGTGGGGAAAGCACTATGGATATTGTAATACTGCATACAAGTGTGAACTGTAACTAGACTCTAACTGTAACTGTAACCAGACCATTTCATGTTGAATACATCACTTCCATTCAGTACTTCAGCCTTTCATTCAAAGCATCATCTGTTTGAGCATAATGGCAAACAATTCATGGGGAAAAAATATTTTCAAGTCTCCTTAAAGAGATTGATGATAAAGGCACTCAGAGATATTGATTTATTTGAGTTATTTTATGGATAGGAAGGCGAAGATTCTTACTGTCATCTTATGTCAGCTCCAGTGTGTTTCCATTTTGTCTTATGCTATGAGGACAACTGAACTGGACATTCAAAATTCAAGAAGAAATTTCTATTGGTAACTTTTATGGATTTTTGTTGGTGCAGATGCTACCTGCAAGGAATCAAAAGGAAATCATTCTTCTATCTAAACATGTTTCAAAAAGGCTTAAGCATATGCATCCCCTAGTACATAATTCACCTGAGATCAATGGACTTAGTTACTTTAATAAGGAAGAACATGTAAACCCCAGCTGAGGCTGTTATGCAAGGCTTTTGAGGAGTGAGTGTGTGTATGTGCAGGGTGGGGGGGGTGACATCTAGGCCTACAGATAGGGTGAAAGTTATATTTTCAGTAGAAGAAAAAATGCTTTTATGTAAACTGCTCCAGATCCCTGCCTTCAATTCTAACTTGTAGCTTCAAAATCCTACATGTGGGCTTTCTGATTGTGCATTTTCTTGGAGGAGTTCATGCAAAATAGCCCATTGGGCATTAGAGGTGAGAGAAGAATGAAGTAGTGAGGGGAAATTTTCCCATGTAACTGAAACTAAAGTGAACCAAGATCATTTGTATTTTGAAGAGAGAGCAAATGAAGGAAGAAAAGAAAGCAAGCAAGCAGGCATGAACAAACCCTCCATGGTACCATTATGCATTTCTGTGCAGATCTGAAAAGAGAAATTTACAGTAATTGGGGTCATTTTTAATGAGCAATACCTCAAATGCATGGAGAATTATCACCAAAGTGGCAGATGCTAAACACCACACCTTTAAAGTCATGGAATTTTTTTTTCACTGTTACTAGCATCTTCCCACCATTGTTTCCTAATTTTTATTTTTTTTTTAATTTTTGTTTGTTTGTTTGTTTGTTTGTTTGTTTTTTTTGCTAGAAAAATCTTCTGGTAACAAAAAATTAGATGGGAGGTAGCATCTGAATTCACATGGTGTGCCGGCAGATTTGAGCCTGTAGTTGAGTTGGTTATAACAATACAGTGAAATGGACTTGCCATCTTTCAGCTGAAGTTTACACCAAAGCTCTCTGGGAACTAACTCACTCTCAGTTCCCTCTCAAAAAAAAATGAAACCCAAATAATTTTCTTTATATCCCCACAAGAGTATATCCATGCTATTTCCAGAACCAGCCCTAGTGATATATGATAGAATCACATGTTCTTCCTTTCTGCATTCAATTTTGAAGATATCTGTTTCTCTGGTGCTTTCAGACTATGTTGTTTTTTCCCAGGACATATAGACAGGAGCTTTGTGACAGATTTTCAAGAGATCATGACCCATCATTTTATGCCCTTTGTGGCATCTCCACCTGCCTTAGTGATCACCTTATTCTCCAACAAACAGTGTGACTGCCAGTTATAGAATAAACATTTAGGAGTTATTTTTAAGGCAGTTACTGCTGGCAGTCATGCTATGATCTCAAAGTGTGCAAATAGATTTAAGCCTAGAAGGGCTTTCCAGCCATCATTAAAGTCTGCATGCTGTGCATGAGCTGCTTCCAACAGATGAGCAGGGCTTTAAGTCTGTTATGCTGCAGTGATGCCTTTAGTCATATCCCTTGACTGACAATTCTGTAATGATGCATTTCCTTCTAAGGAACATGGGACACCCATAATAAAAGGAAATTCCATGCATTCATTACATTGTTCTGTAGGCACATAGTTTCTCTTGGTGGTTTTGCTGATTTCTGCCTTGATGGCAGTTTGAATTACATCCCTGGTATTTTTTTGTCTACAATGAATGTCTCATCTCTTTTGATAGTCTTTCTTCAGCCTCTTTTCTTTCAGTGCTATGCCTCGATGGTTATATGGGCTAAAACTCTTCCCTTTTATTTATTACTTGATAAGGTAATTCTTTTTTTCTTTTTCATACCAGAAAGGCGTTGTTCCCTCTGACCTTAGAAATGAGTAGTTTTTCCTCAAATATGCTGTTGGCAACACATATGTGTTGTTTGTTAAAAGATGGTGCTTTAATCTAGAGCTAGTCTCCAGCAGTTCTTCTTTCTTTGCAAGCAATCATATATAATTTTTTTTTTCAGAAGGCACTGTAGCTGTAGCATTGGAATAGGCTGTTAGGTGTGTCTGCATTGTTTGGGTTCTTTGAAGTAATGAATATCTAGCTGACCCTAAGAGCAGCCTTGCAGATATTTCCAGTAACACAGCAATGCTTCTATTAAATGAAACAGGCAAAGTAAGGTAAAGGAGTGGGTGATTTACCTTAGATTTTACAGTACATCACTGGCAAGACAGAGTGCAGTAGTCCTGGCTTGTACAGGTACATTCTCAAGAGCAATATCCTTCAGCACAAAATTAAAAGGGATGGTGTTCAGCTTTGGAGCCAATGTCTTATCACATCAGAGATGGAATGAATACAATGTGGGCAAGAATGTCCATCTAGAAACTACAGTTTCCCAGTGCTTATCACTGGAAGAGGTGTTCCTACTGGATAAATCAGTAATGCTCAGAAAATTTGACTGGGGCGATAGGAAAATAGTTATACTGTTATTATCATACCTATTTTACAGATTCAGTAAATGAATCTCACGCAAGTCTAAAGCAAGGCCACACAGGGAGTTGTTGCTAGAGCCAGGTATGGAATCCAGGAGCCTTGTGGCATCTAACAGTAGCGCCCTGAGCACTGGACTGCAGTGCTTTATCTGAACCCACCCTGCTGCATGCCTGAAAAAGGCTACCACTAAAAGGTTCCCAAGAAAATCACTGGCCAGAAAGCAAAGCTAGTCTCCTTTTCCCTGCTTACTTGGAGAGGGTTTGAAAGCCTGTACTAAAACCTTTGGGATTTGTGTTGCTGCATGCTTAGGAAGATATTGTCTTTTCTTATATACTGAGATTATGTTGTATGATAGATGAGTGGTGAGGAGTAATTAAATGTAGGTAACAGCAAGAGACTGTTTTCCTGCACATTTCTCTTTTTACATTCTTGACTGAGTCCCCAGCTTCTTAGGGCAGAGGCATTCAGTTTTAAGTAATCCAGCCAATATAAAGATGGTTGGTTTTATATATATAAATACACACACATATATGTATATATTAAATAGATATAAATAAAAAATTATGTGCATACTTCTCAATGTGTTTGATTCCTAAGAAACCCTAAAGGAGAAACTTCTTCAAGAGGATTCAAAAAATCCAAATGTAGAAGAAGATACTTGTTCTTTTTGCTTGTCTTAGAGTTCACCTCTTAAATGAAATTGGGAAAAAACCCTGTGAGAAGAAGTGGTGTGGAAGTTATGGTGAACTGTTAGCACTTCAGAGCACTCTCAAGGGAGACATTGTGCTAACAGCTGCAGGAGCAGCTCATTGCCTGCGGAGGATGCAGCTCTGCTCTTTGCTAGGATGGTTGGCTACACACACACACTTGCAAAAGAGGAGGAGGGTGAAGGAAATCTTAACTTGCAGAAAAGTGAGGGTTCTCAGGTTTTATGTGTTGAACAAGGGCATCTGTGCTGATTGTGTCTATTCACTTGTGAGGACACTGAAGCTGCTCAGCCTAGCTGGGTGTAGGCTTTGTGGAAGAGGATTTAGTAGTTTTAAGTTATCCCTTATCACAGGTGGTGCAAAATTCTATTTAGCCCAGAAACAGCTGTGTAGTGCCTTTCTGTTTGATGTTTCTAGCAGTTTCTTGCTTACCTTCCTGTGCTTATCACCTGCTACTTTACGAAAGAAAATGATAAAAAGATACTGAGCTACAGAACACGGAACTGAGTGTCAGGTATTTTCTCAGTAACTGAATTTATGTATAAAAAAATAAAAAGCATGTTTTATTCTATCAAGAGTGTTACACTAGTAACCTAGGGAAAGACAACAGATTTACCTTCATAGGCAGATGAAGGAATAAGACAGGAATAACAGTGAGGCAGCTGTGGGTGGTGATCTCTACATTTCAAGAATTTTTAAGAATTTTAGCTGATAATTGCAGGGGAGTACCCGGGTACTTCATGTATATTCAATTGGGAGCTCCTGCCAAGTATGTAGAACAGGAGTGGCAAAAAGTTGCCTATGTGTAAATTTGAGTGGAGACTGAAACAATAGATCTTTGGAAGATCAGAAATGATCTCTTAATAAGAGAAAAACTAGACAGGCTAGGCTGTGAAAATAAAGAGAGGCCATATATGTTGGGCAGAGAGAGGAAATCTGTGGAGCAGTGCAGAGCTAGGATCATGATGATGTGTGACCGTGTCACAGTGACAAATTAGAAAAATAATCTTTGTGGCAGAATTATAGATGGCTATGAAGTGCTCGCAGAAATGAGTGTTGTATCCTCAGCTATCTGAAGACTGTAAAAGTTAGTGGCTTGTTAAAGTTTTGTAATAAGAACTCTTAAATTCAGATTAATTTCATCAACTGATAACTTATTCTTATTCTGCATTTTTGTTTATAGAGGTATACAAAATCTTGAAAGAAAACATAGATTATTAGGGTCAAGCAAGATCAAGGTCATCTTCTGACTTTTTTAAAAAGCACAAGAAAGCACAGTTTGGACTTTGTAAATTTGTTCACCTACATATTCCAAGTCAGAAAGTATATCCCAAGTACATGTTTGTGAAAACTCTACAGTTCTAAATATCAGCAGTCTCATGACTGCCTGTGTTTTGTAACTTAGTTATATGTCATGGGTGCCTACAATGATATAACAGTGTATGGTTAGAATTAAGGCTGGCCTCTGAAAGTGCTGGCCTTTACTGGGGAAGAGGAATCTTAGCCAGATCTTGGTGGTATTGTGTATGAATCACACAGGTATAAATAACTCCAGTGCTTTGTGGTGTTTGTATCATTATATATGCATTAAACATTGTACAGTTAGCATTATACAGAATATATGCATTATCCATAATGATGAACACTGTGGTTACCAACAGATTGCTTCACAGGTCAAGGTACTGGAGTCCAGGTAAATGTCATCAGCAGCAGAAGCAAAATCAAATACTATAGTAACCACCTGGATTTTTCAGTGGGCTTTTAAGGCTGAATGTAGAATTCTCTTTGTTCTATTTTCCTTTAGGCACTCAAGCAAAGGCCAGTCTCAAATTATAATTATTTGATAAACTTGTGTGCAGCTGTGGGATCACAGCACTTACTGGCTTTCTGTATTGATTAAAAAAATACCGACACCTCCTCCATTTCTCTCAAAGACTGTTGCTTGACATTCTTCCTGTTTCTTCCTACTTGGGATCTTCAAAAGATCACAAAATAATTGATCACACCAAAAAGTTAATGACAAGAGGTTTCCTAGTTCCCTTTGTTGGTACTCCACTGCAGTGTCAGTTACTTGGAAACCAAAGAGAGCATAAAGGGCCACTTAAGTTACCCAGATAAATCTTTATCATGTTACTTTAACCAATATCAAAACATGTGTTGGTACAACTTATGTGAAAGCCTCTGCTTTTACCCCTGAGACTGAGGAAGCTTTTCTTAAGTACATTGTAACTGCTGATTTTTTTCCCTTGCCCAGGTGCTATTTCACTTCAAACATCAATTACACTGTTTTGTTAAATACTTTGTAATACCTAGAGATTAAAAGGTGTGATATAACCCCAAATTTTTGTGCATTAATCAGCACAGTACCAAACACAGTCCCTTCAGGTACTACTTTTTCCTTTTCATTGTCATTAAAATCAACATCAGATCATTAGTAGGAGTCACAGAGTTATACTCTGCTAGCACACAATGTATTGGTCAAAGGTAGAAGCCTAGGCAATTTATAATTTAAAAAGAATAATGCACCAAAAACTTCTGAAATGACCTTGTTCTCACAGGTGCTATCTGTGGGTGAGTAGTCTGGCAGAGAAGAGGAAACACCTTTGTGGACAGATGAACATCTAAATACCACTGATGTCTAACTGGTGAAACCTAGTGCTTCAGCAGCCCTTAACAGCAGCCTGTTTTCTCTGGGACTGCTTGGAGCTAATTTTTTCTGCAGAGCAATGAAAAAACCTCTGAAACAAGGTTCATTACTCATTTCCATACCTGACATGCAAATGGCCTTTGAAATTTGCATTAAACCAGTACATATGTTTGTATGTGTATTTATTCAGAAATATGTGTACAGTATGAGTTTCTGCATGTGCAGAGACAGAAAAATGAGAATGGTCTGTATTTGTAAGTGTAAATTCAAGTTTAATAAGGGGTGAGGGGAAAAAAAGCCTTGAGGGTAAGGCTGGATCTCTCGGGCCAGGTTTTATGAACTAACTGTTGAGGTCTTGCCTATCTACCTAAGGCAGATCAAAAGTAGGAGTGGATCTTGTTGAGGGCTGTAGAGGTAGAGAGGTTGTCAATTCTAGACTTAAATGCAGAACCCTGCAATGGTCTTGGGAAATATGGAATTTTTTAATTACCGTGAGGAAGTGAGGCTTCTGTTATTTGTTTGGGGAAGTAAATCAGATTGAGTGGGGAGTTATCTGGTATCTGTTCCTGCACCCCCCTGTGTTCAAAGCTCATTGTGAGAATCTGAAATGGTGATGCTTTGCTTTTGGTGAACAAGGGGTTAACCTCAACTCAGCTTCTCTCTGGCTTTCTGTATGTGATAGGGAAAGAAGAATAAATTGGTTTAATGGCTGTGAGCAGGGATTTTGAGACAGGTTGAATCTCATGCTTATTGTAGGAATTGCAAGATGGGGGAAATCTCCCATTTTGTCTTACGTCTATCTGCGTTAGCTTATTCTGCTTTCCTGTTTAAGTATCTTTCCTTGAGGAAAATATATTGCTGAGGGTAGCTTCATTTATTTCTGATGAGTCATGCCATTGATGTGCATCTTTAGAATTAGTACATGTGTATTGTTTCTGTGTGCTTACAGATCTGGGCACTTAATTATTTGTGTTTTGCATCACCCAAAACCTGGTAAGAATAACTGAATGTTTCTGCCAGAGTTATTAGGGTAGAGAATAAATGTCCTTAATGTTCCTTTCTTCCTGTTACCATAACTTCTTCATGTGGCAGGAAGTTCTGTAGCCTCATCCCCAGAACCTGTAGTGAGGTTGGAACCCGAGTTGTAATTTCCCAGGGAACCCAGTTTCAAAGAAACAAGAACCTACCCTGGTTCTAAAGGCACACCAGGTCCCATGGTTTCCCAAAGCTGAAGCATTTTCCTAGTTGAATCCTGCAGTTTCAGTTAAGCAGTTATGGTTTATCTCAAATATGTGTAACAGTTTTGGTGCATAGCAAGGTGAAGGCAGTCTATCTCTTGACTCTGACTGTCTTTTCCTGTAGTGTTGGGAATTTAAATTCAGCTAATTTGACTGCATCTTTTATGTACAGATTAGTTGATACTCCTAATAGAAATTCTAAGAGGCATGTAACCTACTGTTTTTTAAACACTCTATTGGTAGCATAGATATCAGTTTTCTGGAAATTAAATTAACTATCACAGTCATCCTGCTTTTGAGCGACCTGACTTGGCTGCTATTTTGTGCAGTGTAAAAAGCTCTTCATGAAATGAGCTGAATGTGGTCTTCAATTCTATGGGTAAGCATGCCCTGGCATTGGGCTGCTACCCGTTCAGAAATGGCACTGATCAAGTGTTAATATTGCTGAAAAAATTCAAAGGAACCAGCTTTTTTCCATTACTCTGAGGGAATATTTGGATGACCTTAAACACCTTTCAAAGATGCTCTGCGAGAAAAATGTATCTATCATGTAAATCTGACAGTTTTGCTCATTGTTGCTTACTCAATTTTGTGAACTTTAAATATCTAAAGTGTCTTACCTATTGCACATAGTTATTTAGAGACATAGTCCTGGAGTTTTGCTTAGTGTGGACCTCTAGTGATTCCAGTGAAATTGGAGGGTTTAGCCTGGATTTACAACACTAAACAGAGTCTGTCTATGCTCACTTCTACCATCAGTGTTAAGTGAGGCTCAAGGGAAGTTGCTGGTTGCTCCTGCTACCAGTAGCTTACATGTTTCTAGTTTGCTCTCCATTATTACAGAGCTTTAGGAGAAATGCAATCTGCAGGCTACTGAGGGAAGTTGTGTCCAGTTTGTGTTTAGGAGATGATTATCATAACAGCCTTGTGCTGTCCTGATGCAGTTCCTGTGGTATACCACCAATGCTATGGGGCAGAGTGGCCTGTGCCTTCAAGGCCTTTAAGTCACAGGTTTGTAGTTTAGTTGCCTTATACCTTTTTTTGCTCACACTTAGTGGGGATTTTACCAAGGTGCTATGGGAAACAAAGTGTGGTTTACAGCTATCTCCAGGAATAAGGTTTCCTGGGGTAAGTGTTATCAAAACCTTTCTATAAAAGGTTTGGGTCACACAATGAATGCATTCAGGAGATTTTCAGTTGCAAAATTTGGCTCAAAGATAGAATAATTGCAAGAAGATGAGATGAATAATCTGTGATATAAATGCTCAGTGAGATAAAAGAAATATATTTGTTCAGGAAAGCTTTTTACTAGGCTGCCTATATAAAGAGCAAACTGGTCTTGAGAGAAACTTGTAAAACTGTTTTGGCTTACTGCAGATGGTGGTTAAAGGCCAAAGAACCAGTGAGAAGGTACAGAGAACAGGCTCACTTGGTAGTAATGTCTGAGACCAGCTTACATATGCCCCCTATGATATGCTCCCTGAGTACTATGATCATGATAGACTCTAATTTTAACTGAAAAGTAGCTCAGAGTTTGAAAGGCAGAAAAAAAAGGATAGATTATTTAAGTAAAATAGTCCTCTGAGTGTGAATGACACCCAGCAAATGACAGAGCCTTAAACTGCTATTTGTATTTTTTCATTTCTTCTTCCAAGTTTCCCTCACACCTCTTGAAAGTTGCTTTTGGGCGGGTAACTAAGGAGCCAATTCCCCTTTCTCTAACACATCTCCACAGGCAATGGCATTTCCCCTCCTCTGCCCCATGCTACTGGTGCCAAGTTTTACAGGCTTTTCTACAGTGGTTGCCATTGTATAAAGCAGTGAGAAATGGGCTGTTGGAACTTCATCTAAGCAATGGGAAAGAGAAATGGCAAAACAACAAGCTAAGCCAAAACAAAGGAAGAAAAAATAAATTGCTTGTGAAAATGTAGGAAGAATGAGGGGCAGGAGTTATTTCCCTTAGTTTTCAAATTCAGAAGTTTCCAGTGTAAGTCTTTATCAGATATCCTTCTGGCAAGAAGGAAGGGCTTTGTTGAAATAGCAGTGATTAAAGGGCATGTTTGCTTCCAAAGAATCATAGAATGGTTTGTGCTGGAAGGCACCTCAAAGAGCATCTAGTTACAATCCCCCTGCCAGGGACACGTTCCATGAAACCAAGTTGCTCAAAGCCCATCCAAACTGTCCTTGAACACTCCCTGGGATGAGACATCCACAGCTTTGCTTGGAGACCTGTTCCAGCACTTCAGTCCCCTCAAAGTAAAGAATTTCTTCCTTATATACCGTCTAAACCTACCCCCTTTCCATTTAAAGCCCTTGCCCCTATCCTGTCAATACATGCCCTTGTAAAAAAATCACACTCCAGCTTTCTTGGAGGCCAGCCCCCTTTAGATACTGAAGGCATCAGCTTTCTTTCTTGTTTGTCAATAATGATGCCAAAGGCTAGTTAACCAAAAATGATGTTTTATTGTTTATTGTGCTTTCTTTTTAGAGCAGGAGTTGAAATGGTGGTCAATGGAGACAATATAATTTCTGTTCTGAACAACTTGAGTGTGCAACAAAAAATATACTGATAAAGTAATGACTTAGACTGTAGAGGTCATTTATGAACATGACAGAATTACCAACATCATCACCCAAGCTGTAGGACAGGCTGAAGGTGACTATTGTCTCAGGATTTGGAGCAGCAGCAATTCCACTGCTAATGGTAGAAACACGAGCTGTGAGCCAACTGCGTGTCCTCAGCAGAGCTAGCAAGGTTTTTCCAGGTTGGAAAGGAGGTAGCAGATTAGTGCAGGATAGAAAGTTTGGGCGGTGTGAGCTCTCTTGTCTTACTCTGTCCCATATCCCCCCTTCCATCCTCCCCAACAGACACATGCACACACACTCACAGTTTGGCTGCTGTATCCACATCCACTCAATAGGTAAATACTTGGTTCCTCTGCACTGCTTATTCTTTCACTCTGCAAAGCTGTTACATCTGCAAAACTACAAAATAGATTCTAAAAGACCCCATGCTGTGTGTGCCCCAGCCCTACTATTATGAAGTGTATTGATATGCATAGCTCCTCTATACACTGCATTTTAGAAAAGCAGATTTTTGTGGTATGGTCTTCAATTTGCTAGCATGTTTTCGCTGCAACAGACCATACTTGAGTCTGAGGGATCTGTAAAATCTGACCATGGGCTGAGGGCCCTGTTGTTAAGCAGCACAGTTACTGAGTTTTTCTAACATATTTGTGATCTTTTATTTAAGGAGTCAGTTTTGTGCACTTAACAACTATATCTATAACTAATACCAAAAGACAAAGGCCACGTGACAGGAATGCATAGTAGTTATATGGCTTTGTCAAATGTCAATGACCTTGTTTGTTTCAGTTGTAGTACCATGAAAATGCAGAGAATTCCAAGCCAGAGGTCAAACAGAAAAAGTCATCTTACTGCTGTAATTTCACGTCTGCACTTTTGTATTGATTTGTGAATTTTCATCTCCCTCCTTGGTTTTCTGTAATTTGTCTAGCATGATTTACAAACTTATATGGTTTAACCACTGTAATACTGGATTTGTGGTGCAGGAGACAGGAGACTCAACCCAGCTCAGGGACAGTGTAGCTGTCCTGTGTTGTCCCAACCCCAGTCCCTGGGTCCTGCATGCGAGCAGCAAGGGTGTGCGCAAGGCACTGCTCCTTCGCTCATGTCCTTGACCTGGATGCACTCAACACCTCTCTGCACTACTTTGGAAAGCTCTCCTACTGCTCATGAGAATGTCCTGTGTAATATTTGTGGTGTTTCCTTTATATCTGTGGTTGCAACTTCTTAAGCCCCTACTCATATTTTACTCAAAAAAAGTAATGAAAGGATAGAGAGGATAGGAATGAGCCAATATTTAATGTGAAATCCTCTTTGTGATGCAAGTCACAGTCTATGAAGGACCTCAGTGTGTCAGCAACTCAATGAACACTGAAATGAGTTCCTGGATCTCTGCTGATGGTACAACTGCAGACATGATTTAGCTGCACAGAGTTAGTAGTTATACTCAAAGTGAGTAGATGTAACAATCTTGTACCACTTTAAAATATTTTCATTCTATGTAATCAGAAATGTGTGCAGTAATGGTACATAGCCAAGGAATATTTTACTGTTGCTAAATGTGCTGCACTTACTACATGTATATGGAAAGTCACCAGAGCACTTTTCACTAACACTAAGTAGATATAAATAAAAGGAAAGCTGTTAAATTTAAAACTGGCAAAGTAAATGTCATGAATATGCTTGTGTTGAGTGCAAGTAAATAACAGATGTGTTGTCAAATTTATTGGCCTATATTTGTAGCAGCAGAAATGAAATTAAACATGCACCACTGTGGTAATGTAGACAGTATTGATATTGCTAGAGGGATTTAGTCTGTGGTGTTATGTAGAAGAAACATTCTTTCTACAAGAAAAATTATTTCTATTCACTATCTCAAATCAGTCCTGTCCTCGCTGAGTTCACTGCTTTTTCTCTTTTCCCCATTACTACTCCTCCCAAGTGCTTTTGAGGTAGATTTCCTTCTCCCATAGGAGTGGGAGCACAGTGTTGGGAGGCTGCATATTTGTGTGTATACCTGTGCTTGCTGGCTCTGGCTGGCTACTTCGATGCCTTCTTCTTTGCATCCCACTGGTGGAGAAGGCTTTTGCCCCTTGAAGTCAGTCACATTAATCTCTGACTGGCAGCCTGTGGTCTTTGCGGACACCAGCAGTTTGAGAGTCCATCCTTTCATACTAATAAGTGGGCAAACATTTTCCAAGTGGCAACAACTGTGTCTGCCTTGCTAACAAGGGACAAAAGCTGATGCTGCCCTCTACAGAATGGGCATGTGTGCTTTAATACTGTCCCTAGGTGCTAGCAGTAAGTCTAAAGGGAAGTGCTTCCCTTCCCTGCTGCAAAAATCTCTTTTATTTTCATGTATCCATGCCTGAGACCAAAATGAGTAGTCAAAAGCTAATCCTACACCTTAGAGAGTTAAAAAGTTTAAAAGAAGTGGAGGGGGAAAACAATCATGAAAGTAAAACAAAGAAAAGAAATCATGTAAACAAATTAATTAATTGTCTGGAAGTGAAGTGTATGTTTGTAATTTTGCCCTTGTCAAAGGGAAATTGAAGTTCATTATGCTCACTGCCTGATTTAAAAGCTCTTTCCTGCACAGCATCACCTAGAGAGTGAAAGAGAGGGAGGCCTATTTGGATCTCATGTATTGGCTGCATCTTCAATTAAAACAGGAATTCATTACAGGAAATCTCCAGAGAGAAGTCTGTTACTTCACTCTTCAGTATGGGGAGGAGGCTGTGTTTTCTTTTGCTGATTCACTCTCTTGTTTTAGTGTGAAGCCTTAGTTTTATACTAAAAGCATTGTATTTTGGCTCATGCTAGTAATAATCTTGAGACACTGATAAAGTTAAGAGATGTGAGACTGTATTTGGAGGCAGGTTGTGCTGGTTTTTGCTGACGTTAACTGTACAATTTTTGTGGACAGAAATAGCATAACACATGGAAGGAAGGGACTTAGAAAATTCTGTTTACCTTATGTTATGAATTCTAGTGCTGAGTGAATGTGATCATAGAATAGCAATTACATATGCACCTAATTGGAAATATTTATTATTTCAAAATATTACAGTGTATTCATAATTATCTCTAGTTGCCAAATGCAAATGCCTCTAATATATCTGACCATTGGTGTCTGGCTGATGCCCTGGCTATGTTCCATTTAAGACTATAGAAATGTGTAGGGAGGAGTTGGATTCCCTTTCTCTAAAGCAGATAGAACAAAACTGTTGTAAGGAAAAGCAAATGCTTTGGGGAAACCTTTTGATTTTAAATTTTATTTCAAAGGCTCTCCAGGTTGTCTGGGCTGGAATGCTTAACAAGTCTGCTGCAGAGAAGTGAGCTCAGGGTGTCAGCTTGTTTCATTCAACTTGTTTTATCTCTTATTCTTTCTGTTTTCCTCCTTGTAATAAGAAGCCCACCAGGGTTTTATTTTTCTAGGAAGCACCCACAGATGGTTGCCTTGTCCCTTTCTTTTGTTCATTGCAAATGCAAAGACATAGCCAAACAAGAAGAGCACAGCCCCCTTCCTGGAATTAGCAGATATTAAAGCAAATGCTTTTTCCAAAAGAAAGATGTTTGGCAGTTAGCCAACCCTTTCAGCAGGTGCAGTATGCCTGAGGCTGTGCTACATGTACATCTCTGAAATATTGTAGCCCACTGTTTTGGACATCAAAGTGCTTCAGGGAAGGAAGAGCATGTCTGTGTATACACAGATGTATTAGTCCTCTGTGCTCAGTAATATGCACTGATTAATGGGCACTGGATCTGGGTCAAAAAATTTCTAATTGGAAATGTTAATTTCCTAAAAGAAAATAAATTATCCAGGTGAGTATTTAGTTGAAAAAAAGTGAGTAGATTTTGAATGGAAATTTCTGTAGCCTCCTGGAGGGCACCTGTTTAGCAGCCTGCATGCCATCTCTTTTCCCTTCTTTTCTGGTATTTTAAAGAAACTGCCTGGAGGTGTTCCAGAGCTATGGGATAATATGTTCTTTATGGCTTGCCTGGTTCAGAACCTGGGACATGGAGAGCTATAGACTCCGAAGTACCCAATTTCTTTGTGGCTTTGGTTTCTGGAGCCATGAAGTACAGAAGGATCACATACAGACATGCTTAGAAAATGCTTGTATGTTTAATTACCACCTAGGGAAAATGGGAAGCGTATTTCATTTAGGAAGCAAAAATACTTTTTGCACCAGGAAAGTGTTTGTGTTTCTAAAATGAAATACTTTTTAATCTGTAAAAATGCTTCTGTAGGTAATGGTGAGGTTGTGGGGTTTTTCAATCTTCCTTTTGCCCTAACCTTGATTTTTTCCCCCCCACAAAGATCAAATTAACTTTTCTTATGATTTCAGGGCTCAATCTAGTATAGTAGTGCATTTGTTTCTAGTGAACACCTGCTGTTGAAATGCAGAATCATAAGGTGGCTTCCATCATCCTAACCAGTTAGTCCTCAGTTGTACATCAGAGGAGTTCCAGAGAGGAGGGCAGTAGCCAGGGTGCCATAGCAGAACTCTTTGCTCTGAACACCTTCCTTTCACACAACTGTTTTGTCCCCCAGCCACTTCTGACTCTTGGTCATTCCTGTGCCAGAAGGCACAGAGGGCTGGGATGGAGAATGGAATTTAGGTCATACAGGAAGAGAGCATAGGTAAATCTATACTAAAAGGACAAGTTTGTGAAGGAGGTGGCATGAATGGGATTTTGAAGGTTTTTTCCCTTCATCTGGGCAGTGAATTCTGGATTTCTGGTGACAGGACACTAATCAGGTTCTTCAGTGGTAGTGGGAAGATGGGATTGATTAAAAGAGAGAGAATAGACATTTATTTCAGTGCAGCTTTTTACCTGACCCTTACATTTGTGTTTTCCTTCAGCATCTTTTGAGCTTTGTTTTTATTTTTAATGGTATATTCTTGGGTTTGGACTATCCTTTGCAATATTTGCACAGAACATTTGTGCCCTGACCTGTGTTCTTTTCTATGTGCAGCAGTATAAATATTTAATGACAATAGCAACAGAGAGCATCCTTATTCCTTGATTTTTGGGAAATATAAAGCTAGTATTTTTATTATTTCAGCAGATCTGTCTTTCCAAGAGGACTGCAAACGACAAATATCAGTCATCTTGTCCACGTTATATAACCTGCCTTCTTCCTTGCCCCCTTAACTGCATCCCCAAAAAAAA
>WBNO01027772.1:275159-365795 GCA_013400575.1 Peucedramus taeniatus | reverse complement strand
GGAGAGGGAGAGAAAGAAAAGCCAGTTGCCTTGTTCCTTCTAGTTATCATTAATGTGGCAGACGTTCACATCCATTCTTGTTCTGTCAGAACAGATTTGCTTATTTCCTGCTGTCACCAGCATTTTCAGCTTCTTAATGTTATCATACTTGTCTCTCCCCCCCACCAATTACCCTGTCTGTATGTTACAGCAATGTCATTATTAACTGATCAATGGTAGTTCTAATGTTTGTGATTTCTCCAAGGTTTTTTGTTCCATTACCTCCTACCCTATGGTAATGTTCTGTAGGAAAACACCTTGAAGTGTGCTTCCTCCTCAGAGAATATGAACCAATGCATTTCATTCTCTCACTACCTTGTCCCATTTCAATCCAGATACTGGGACTTTGGGTCATAACAGACACCCACATGCTTCTGCTTTTAAAATCACTAAATTAGTGGTAAAAGTAAAACAATATTGAGTTATGGGGATTTGATCACAACAAAATGGCTGAAGCAGGGAAGGCCTATAAAAGACAGCAAACATTAAAAGCAGCTCAAGGAAATGACTGTCAAAGGGATTGTTGTATGAGACATGAAGCAAGGAGTTTTTATACTAGGAATGAAGAATTTTAGAAGATATGGGGTCAATAGAAGAAAAAGGAGATAATTGGAGAAAGCACAATTGAGTTTTCAAGTTGATGAAAGCATGAGATGAAACTTAAACATCATTTAAAATGGACAAAAGCTGAATAAAACTTGGCTTGTGTAGGGAGTTTAGTAGAGCATGTGCAGCTGTGGGTTTCTACACTTAGTAAGATATTCAGGACAGTTCTTAGACACTTGGAAGTATTTCTTCCATGCCAGTTTTTATGTTTCAGTGAAGGTGCCCTAACTTTATTTTTATTGGAAAATTTGTGATGAGGCAGCACTGACTCATCTGAGCCACATGGATAATTTTATTCATTTTTATCAATAGCACTTTAATGTGATGGAACTCTAATAATAAAACAAAGAGCTCATTGTCTGCCTTGAAAAGAGACCACGAGATATTCCCTGCCTTGGCAACCTTATGATGTAGCCATAAGATAAGAGATGGGGAGCAAAGCAAGTGCTTGGTGTGCTCCAGTCACATCAGGATGCACAGGGACACCAAGGTGGTAACAGCCACTATGAGCGTTAATGGGCAGTAGGTTTTGAAGATAATAGTTCTTTGTTAATTCTACTCTTAAGGGACTCCTTTGGGAGCTGTATATCCTCCTTTGTAGGATATCTGTTTGGGCATCAGGGCCTTGAGAGTTCCAACCTCCTCAAAACATTTGAATGTACTTTAGAAGCAGAGCAAGTAAAGTCCAGGATTTGTAGGAAGCATCCTGAGGAAGGTGGTTAGTTTGATCCAAGTATGTGTTCTAGACTGGTCTTAAATTAAAGCAAGAGGCCTGACTAGTTCCTTGATTTTTAATAGGATTTCGTAGCTTTTTGTGTTGGTGCTTTCACTCTTGAATTCTGGAGATAGGAATGATTTATTCTCACTAAACTTAGTTCTCTCTGTAATTCTTACCTTTTCTGGTTTTCTGCAGATTTTCTCCTAGTTTTCTCAGCTGTTTAATCCAAGTAACTATTTTGTGTCAAAGACAGGCCTTGGGTCATTGATGCACAAATAAAACTGTTAAGGGGGGTGGAGGAAAAAGCTTACAGCAGTAGTTGCAGGGGAGGAGGGTTACATCATGACAAAGAACAAGCTTTTCTTGGAAAAGGTTGGAAGGCTGTTGGGAAAATCTTTAATTGCAGTAAATAGTTTTTAAGTCTTGTAAATTCCTTTCACTTTAGCAGATAGTGCTTAGTCCTTTATTCACCCATATCACTGATTAATGTCTGCAAGTGGATATCTTAGCCTTGAGACTAAAAACTGTTGGCCTGAGCAAAGCTGATAAGAAGGTATATCTTGGTCATACCACATAGCTGGGATGCATTCAAGAAAAAGAAACTGGTTTTTTGGAGGCTTGTGACCATACAAGGATAATTTGAGGAATGGGATGTTCCCAAAAACAACTGCCAGAGACACTCAAGAGAACCCTACTCTAATGTAAACGAGTTCTGGGAAGTGATTTAAATATGTAAAAGAATTTGCAGGAATGTTTAGCATATATGTATGAGTTTGGGGAAATGCGATGAATATGTACTAGTTACATAGATATAAAACTATTATGTTAGATAGCTGCAGTGTGTGATAGGAGGAGATATCCCCTGCATTTTTGGCACTGAAAATAAAGTAATTCCTGCTTACTAATACTACAAAGGATGTTAGAGAGTTTTATTCCTAATTTTCTGCAACAAAAACGCTTCACTACTATTTTTCAAATTAGTTCATGACTGGGAAATTGTACATGCCAAGATAATTGTGGGTAAATCTTAAAAAAATAAGCAGGAACATTGTTACATTAGCAAGTTGGATGGCAGAATGGGAGAATATCTGTAAAATGAAAGAGTTGTTCTTGAGGATGCAATATCTACATTTCCTTTTTCTGGGCTAATTCTCATGTGGGAGCAAATCACTGTGCATCATAGTAGGTTGGTAAAGGTGCTGTAGCTTGTCTTTCAGCTTACTCTGAAGTAGGGACCACTGGGTGATTTGGTTCAAGATACACTCCTTGCACCACTTTACCTGCTTGGCTGAACTAAAAGTTTAATGTCAAGATATGTAATAAGTTTTTGATATGTTTTTCGTCTCTTTTTAATGCCCTAACCACTAGCCAACATGTATTCCTGCAGTCAGTACTCACAGTTAGATTATACTGTAGAGCTATTACGGATGAAAATTCTTCTTTGCAGGAGGGACTCAAGGCTTTTGTTCTTTAACCTGTGCTTTTATTCTGATTGTACTTCATGGCTTGGTCACCATACCCTACCTTGTATGAATGAAAGCACAGTTCTGTATGACACTGTAAAATTGTTTGCCATTGTAAGATTAACACCACAGAAACTTCTTTATGCAACAGAGAGTTTCTGATCACCAGTTTTAAATCAAATGGTAAATGAAAGTACAGCTATAGCAGATTCACTTTGGTACATGGCCAATATATGGCATGCATTTTGGAGGTACTTACCTCATACTCGTCTTTAATGCTCTGAAGAATCAATGCAACTTTATAGTGTTTATAGCAAAAGTCTTGAGGATGATATCCAAGGGAGAGCTAGTGAGTTGTGAAAGAAAATACAAGGTATTTGGAGACTCTTGATGAGTCACAATAGCCTTAAGTGTCCATAAATCCCTGGATGTTGCCCAATTTTGCTAGACCTTTGTTTTTAGGATGCCTGAAGTTAGACTACTTAGTTATTACTGCAAGGATACATTAGTGCAAGACTAATCAACAAATGTAGCTCAAGATGCCCCCAGAGCAAAAGGGCAAAGGGTTTAAGATGTCAGTAGATACTCCGAGGCTGAACCGACAATTCATACTATGATAAATCTTGCAGTGACCCAGCTGTGTTTGTGCAGACTTGAAGTGGAACCTGGCTTGAGGTTTCAGGTGCACAGGGTCAGTAGGCTTGGTGGTTCTCTGATTTCAGCTTCATCTGCCTTTCTCTCAGACTTTGGTCAAAGGACAAAGACTTTGCATGTGGCAGTCTGAATATATGGGGTAAGTGTAGACAGGCAGGGGAAGGTGAAGGGAGAAAAACCAAACAACCTTGAAGGGGTGCTGATCCAAGGTGAATGTTTCTGCCTTAGAATGAAACATGCTATTGGATTATCTGTGGGGCCTGAGAGGTGATACAGGGGATCACAGGAGAGCACCAACTTACTAATAATTAAGAAAATAAATCCCAGTTGCCAATTCAGGCTCTGCAGATGTGACCAAGAATGACAGATAGATTTTTCTTTTCCATTAGATTTATTCTCCGATATCCAAGTTTATCACTCAAGCCAGAACTGTTTGTCAGCTTTCCTGTCGATAATCCAAACCTAAGTCATCAAGCTACACTTTTATGATTCTCTCCTAAAAACCTTACAGGAATATTCACACTGCTTTTGCCTCAGATTTAGCAAAAGTGAAGGAGCATGGGAAAGAGGAGTTGTGGTCCATTGAGTAGTCTCCAAGAAGCATTAGAGCTGATATATGCCATGAGGCCCAGTCTTCAAAGGCATTGCTAAGCCTAGTATGTAGTGAGCCCTAGTATTTCCCTCATGGCATCTGTTTAATGGCCATCTGTTTCAAAAAACAGTGACAAATGAGCGAGTAAGTCCAGTTGCTACTGGAGAAGGTTTTGTTGAAAAAATGGGTGAAATAGTTGCCCCCTTGGAGAATCTTGTTACTATAGAAATCACGTTGGCCAGGCTCTGTTTTTAGCCTCAGAGCAGATGCAAATGCCCCTAGCAGAGCACAGGCACATGGGGACAGTGTTTTCAAAGAAGCAGTGATGGCTGCTGGAGACTCCCTCATAGCAGAAATGCTGGGATCATATGGGGATGTTAATGAACAGGCAGAAACTTCATATTTGGTGGTTGATACTAGAACTCCCATGGCTAAGACCCCGGTTTATCTCTCTCATCCTAGATTAAGCCTGACCTAGCCTTTGTCTTTGCACTAACAGCATAACAGTCTGCACTTCTAATGGCTGCTTCCTGAACTTTACAGATGTCAAACAGCTCTGGGATTTCTTATCAGTAACTGAGCATCCAGTTTTTGTATGTAGGCAAAATTTTAGTTCAAAGAAGTTGTGAGGTGAGGGTTGCAAACATGTCAACATGGACAGCACCATCTGCAACTCACTCTGCTTTTTCCGGGTCATCTTCCTCTTTTCCTCATCCAGATTTTGCCAGTGACTTAAGCTGCTCTGGATCTCAGAGCCCACATGTATCACATGAATACTGCCTGCAGTGTGAATGAGCCTTTCTGAACCTGAGCTCATCATTTGTCATTAGCAGCAGGTGTCACTTGTTTTCCCATTTCTACTGTCACTGACAGAAAAGAAATATGTATGTGCCTTCCTGCCACCCCCAGTCCTATAGTAAGTATTGAAGTGTCAGTCATCCTGCAGACCACCTGCCTGCTGCTGCTGAAGCCTGAGTCAAACCCCCTGAGGGTGCAGGAGGATTGTAAGAGCTGTTTGATGCCGAGCACCATGTGGTGAAACAGCTTTGCAAGCCGTGATAAACAGTTCCATTGGGCTACACTGCAGTCTCAGGACATCTCGTTTGCTGCCTCTGGCATGGTTTTGATAGGAGGGAGGAGAGACATCAGATTTCTCAAACATTCTGTGTCAGAGATGAAGGGGTAAAAAGGGGCAAAGACATTAGATAGTTGAAGGATTAAGGAGTATCAATATAAATAAAAATGGGTTGATGGGAAAGTAAAAGGAATCACTCTGGCGAAACTAATGCAAATGGTTTGATCTGGGAAAATTTTTCTTTCAACCAATGTGCAAGAGGACAGCCATTAAAAATTTCTTTCAGTAAGCACTATTTTATATTAATGGGACTGGTGGAAGTACAACATTAGTGAGATGATTAATATGGGGGGTTGAGCTTTTTGGCACTCCAGAATTATATTAACATCTTGAAGAGTGATGGAAGAATGTGGAATCCTGCCATAGCTGTGGAGCTTTTCCCTCTCAGCATTCCACAGGGAAATGGATTTAGTCTTGGCCTTAGGAAAAAGGAAGTATTGAGGTACAAGCTACATGCTGTGATGGTGCAGGCTTTCTGGGTGGGTTTGAAATGGAGAGGAGAAATAGAATGCCTGTCTTAATATGTCCTCAAGGTACACCTTTGTATGACTGTGAGTTTGTAAACATAGCAAGTCAATGATGGCGTTCTGCTTGTGTGGCTGTAGTCAGTGGAGTTATAATGGTGCAGACAGGTTGCTGGAACAAACTCAGGTTTGGTCCTCATGTCTTTTGACATGAGCTTGTGCTTCTGTTGTGCCAGCCTGCATACTACCTCTCATGCCTTCCTTGTAGTCTTCCTCATCTGCCTTGCACATTGATTTATTTCACCACCACTACCCCTTGTGACTTTCCACCTCAACAAAGAGTCCTGGTGGAGTTGTTTGGCTTCAGAAAACTTACTTGTTTTTTCTTTATTTATTTACTGGAAGTCCTTTGAGTTGTCCAGACTGGTAATTGCCCATGTCATATCTGTATCGATTGCTTTTAGAGCTGCTGAGCTCTCATTACTGCAGCTCACTGGGGAGAGAAAGAAAAAAGTGAAAGATCCAGGTCAGCATGGTCTCAGCAATAGATGAGTCTCATCAAATCTCTTTTCTCCCAGCTGCTGAATAACAGCTTTACTAGTTTTAAATAAAACAAGAAAAGGAATGTGCAATGTGGAGAGGAGTATTAGGAGGAGAAGAGAGGAAAGCTGGTATGTTAAGGGAAAATGAAGGTAGAATGTGGGGTCTAAGCTACCCGTAGCAGTGAGAAGAGTAAAGGATACCTAGCTGTGGGGTATGACAAAGTAACACTAGGAGTTGCTCTCCCACTGACAAAAACCTCTTCTTCAGCAGAGGTCCCACCATAACGAAAAGAAAACAGTAATGGAATAAACAATTGTCCTGGTTACATCCTCTGCAGGATGTGATGCACTTGTTACAAGCTGCCTGCTTCTGAGACATAATAAAATGGCCTGAGAGGCTGACTGTTGCCATCTCTGATCATTAGACCTAAACCATGTCTTCTTAAATAGGCGTGTGCCTCTCTGAAATGTTGGTGAATATAGGGGCTCATGTACACACATACAAAAAAAAAAAAGTCATTTGTAGATGTCTGTTGAGCAGTGTTGTCTATATTATTGAAATAAAAAGGTCACTTGTGTCATTGATTTTGGTAATGTTTAGCACAGTGAGAGCTAAGACAGGTTTTCTTATGTGGACATGAGTATTGCATAGTGTGGGAAAGCTGACACAGCCACCAGAGAGGAAAGATCACAGTCCCAGCATAGCTGCATGGTAGCCAAAAGCAGCTTGTTCTCCCTGGCTGATTTATTACTGCAACACATCTTCCTGTAACAGTGACAGCTGAGAGGGCTCTGGAGTACTGAGCCTGATATGAACCTCTTTTAAGAGTTCTCATATAAGAATCTGTAAGAGATTGATGGCCTAGAAATCTCACCTGAGTGTATTTCCTCAGGAAGTTGTCAGCATAATCTAATTTGGATTTGATCTTTCTAAACCTTTACATGCTCCCTTTTCTTCTCTCTGTGGACATAGTAGCACATAAACTTGGGGTATCTGGCTCTCACAAACCTTTCTGCAGACTTCTATCTCCATCTCTGTCCTAATATGGGAAATACTGATTTCTGTTAAGAAAAAGCAGGATATTTCTCAAATTTTGCTTGAAAGTTTAGTCTATTCCTTAGTTCATCCAATTTGGCAATCACCTTTTCTCAAACCATGAATATCTACAGAGGCTGTCCAATGGCCCAAGCATTTATGGTTGATGCAATTGCAGAACCTGCACAGGCTGGGCACCACCACACTTACTCTTTGAGAGTAAGTGACACGCTGACCTGTGGACATACCAGCATATTTCCTTGAAAGACAGCTGACATTAGAAACTTACGCATCTCAGTGTGCTTGTCAATTCAGCTCTATTTCTTGATAGTTGTCTAGGGTTTTTTTGTGGAAGAAAAAGTCTATTTTGGTGGGTGCTTCCTTCTGTTGGAATAGGGATAGCTTGTTCAATGTATACGTTTTACTCTTTTGTGAGAATGAGGTTACATTTTGAACTAAAATATATGCATTCCTTATTTTCCTCAGAGCAGAGAGGCAGAAGACTCTTCTTGGTAATACACCAGTTGTCAGTATTATGCTCTTCTATCTTCAAGAACCTAAAAAGTGCCTCATTCTTATTACACAGGACTTTTGTTCAGCTGCCATGTACATGGTAAAATAATCTTTTAATGATCCCTTTCTCCTCCCCTTTCTTCTCTCTCTCAAACTGGAAGGCATACTATAGTAATTTAGATTTAGGTAGCTGAAGTCAATTTCAAAAAAAAAGTGGAAAAAAAAGCATTACTTTAATGCTTTTCTCTTTTCTATCAGTGGAAGTAAATGGCTTAAATTGTGACCGGTGTGCAGTAGCCATCCTCCAAAATATCTGTGTCACGCTGACTTCATAACTTGGAGAACAAAAACTCTGTAAATCCAGATGGCATTGTGCAGCAGCCAGACAAAACCCAATTACTCAAGTAGTGTGTTGTTTCTTCCTGAATTGTGCAGTAGAGAGAGTGTGGGGCTGTAAATGTTGCACTTTTGTGCTACCAGGGCAGATGTCCAATAAACACTGCTGGAGTTGTTGAGAGCAATATGGGATTATGTACAGATATAGTTTGCTTCTTGAGTTCTCTGTATATAGCTGTACTCCTGAAATTAGGTTTTCTTCTACAGTTGTGCAAGGGGTCTGTATGCACATTGCATGCATGCACACAGCTCATTGCTATCTTCCAGCTAATGTCAGAGGAAAGAAGAGAAACTGAGGGGATAAGTATTGGCTTTTAGCTTTTTTAAAATTATCCTCATTTATTCTTTCTCAGACTTTCATCCTCAAAAGCATACAAATAGAAGCCGGCAGTCAGATTCTGCCAGGATCAGAAAGCCATGCTGGTTATTTTTCCATTTGCAGTTGATATAAAGGCCTCATGTTTAAATGACACTTCTTTTCATAGAGTGTAGTGCAAAGGAGATCCATCTGTTCTATAGAGGTGTTGCTTCAATGAGACATATGAAACGAGAACTGTTGTTCCATTCAGAAAAGGCAGCCTGTTTGGTTCCACGGTGCACAAAGGAGATGTCAAATGAAAAGTTGAACTATAAGCCTTACATAATAGGGACTATTATTCTCAAGTTTTGGATGTAATTTAGTAGCAAATGCTATAACGGGTGTTCTTTCTACACAGTGTTCTCCTAGGATATTCTTGGACTCCACAAAAGTCATGGGATTTGGAACTACCTGCTATTTGCTAGATCTCTTTATGATGAAAGCAAAGGTTTTACAAATTAAAGTTTGGTGTTAAAGGCACATACCATACAGCATGGGAAGTGTCATATTGTGGTGTTCATGTATTGACCTGAATAGACTTTGAGATATAATTCTCCAGCCAAAGCTGCTTCCTGCAGTATTCCCTTCCTGTATTGTAGACAGCTGCTAGAAGTGACACTGGCTCTGTGCTCCTTGTGAGGTAACGCGTGCTCCGATGTGAGTGGATGGGCTAAAAGTGCTTTGCTACATGAAACACTAATTGAGACCTGAATGTTTCCATGTTTCATTGCACTATTTAGTTTACATACATGCCACAGATAATTTGCAGGAATTTAAGTATTAGGAAGTCTAGAAGGACAGCTGTTTAGCAGACACTTCTGCTGTATTTTGGTTTGAACGTAGTATCCAGCCTGAACCCAAACTGAACTGAGACCTTCTAGGTGGGAAAAATTCCATAGCTTATAAGGGGGATGGATGCCTCTGCAACTACTGATTTTTTTGTTGTTGTTTGTTTGGGTTTTTCTAATTAACTTAGAATGGCAGCATGTGGCATAAACAGGTGACAGGTTTCAAGTAATAGAAGTATCATGGGAGACATACAGTTTTTATATATTTTTGGTTTCTCCAGTGCCTTTGCAACTAGGAAACAAAACAGTTTCAGAATCCTGTTCTTAGAATGTTCAAGCTGTCCCCCAGTCTTGCTGGTCCTGCTGTGCAACACTCGTGTATGTCCCCATATTCTTACTCTTTTCCTATAGTCTCAAATGTATTTAGTAGGATTTGCTACACAGAGACATTTGTGTGTTTGGGAGAAGAATTTGTTCCAGGAAGGTAATGTATTAAGGCTTTAAATGGTAATTTTTGCTAAACTAAACCAGAAACTTGGAAGCTCATCTCCCAGATTTGTTGTATACAGCAAAGACTGAGGAAAACAAGTCATTACATCAAAGCCCTGAAATCTGAAGCCAGTTTTCAGTCTCATCAGAAAGTTCAGATTGCTCATACTCCATCTGAGGGTGTTATTTAAACATAAGCATCATATGTAACGTACAAGTGGAGTGATATTAATATGTTGGCTTGTAATGGCATTTAGCATGGGTGGGAGTGGGAATGAGTTTGTTTTCCACAGCAAGATTTTGAGCTGCCACCATTAAGAAGACAGCTGGGTTCACAGGGCCTGCTATGTAATAGCATGATAACGATTATTCTGACAAACTCTATTGTCAGACAGCTGTTACTTTGGCTTGTCTAGGAAGATTATACCTTTGCAGGACAGCTGACAATTTCTCATAGCAAATAAACAGTATCTATTTCTCATTTTCTAGTAAATCTTCCCAGTTAGTTCCCTGACTATCTATGATACCTCTATTAGCACACAAGAATGAATCCTGGTGTTATCACTGAGGCTGGTCCTGTCCTGTTTGAGGTGGGAGCTCCTTGCCTGAGTGCTCAGCAAGACTGCAGGAAGCACGAGTACAATGTTGTCACTGTGATCTAGGT
Source organism: Peucedramus taeniatus (assembly GCA_013400575.1). Lineage (NCBI taxonomy): Eukaryota > Metazoa > Chordata > Aves > Passeriformes > Fringillidae > Peucedramus > Peucedramus taeniatus. The sequence goes on along the minus strand of WBNO01027772.1, from coordinate 355,338 downwards.
GGTGGTCTAAATGATTTCTCTTACTGACACAGCTTAATTTCCTCCCTTTACAATATAGGCCTCAGGGCTGCAAAAACCCGTGGGTCACTGATCCCAAGCTATTGTTACTGTAAGTCGCTGTACCATTTAATTCCTTTCAATAATAATACGGTTTTGTCTCTTAACTCACTGAATTTTTTTCTTCTGCTGTGTTTTGAAAAGTTGTTATGGAACCCAAATCCTGTAATGTGGAGGCACAGTCTCTAATTGGCATCCCATGGTGTGCTGTTAGCCTGTGTACTGCCATTTCTTTTGGAGCCAGTGTTATCCTCTAGCTTAACTTTTCTTCCTCTCTCCCACCTCTCTTCATTGTAGGGAAATTTATGGATAGGAAAAGCACAGCTATTTAGCCTTCTTTTTTCTAGCTAAATATTTAGGTGGAACATAAGACCTTCTGTTGTGCAGTAGTTTCTGATTTTCACAACACCCACTCTTTCTCTAAGCATGGGTAGAAATTGCTATGTCTTCAAAACCAAAAGACTTGTTCTGTAGGGAAATTTAGATTGCCATACTTGAGGTGCAGACTAGTATTAAATAACACTTTAGAAAAATGTTCACAACTCTCCAACAACAATCTCTTTAACTGTGTAGCAGTGCTATGTAAATGTTGGGAGGGTCGAATTTGATGGTATCGCTTTTTTGCCCTTTATTTTTTATTTGTTTAGTTTTGTTTAGTTTAATTTCTCTTTTGCAATTTTAACCTTTAAAGTATCCATAATTGAAAGTAATGGCACAGATGGAGGCTGAATTACGTCTTAAAGGTTGCTATTGTCTAGCTGCCGAGAGGTTTCTGTAAAATTGGGTTAACAGGACACCATCACATGACCTGCTTGTATTTTGACAGCTGTTTTCTTCCAAAGCAAAGAAGTTAAATTGTGGTTTTTTTTTCTTCTTTTATAATGAAAGTTTAACATTTGCACCACAATTTTTGAAAAGCATTTCAGGGGGACATTAGAGCCATCACAGGGGCTGTGTCACTGGCTGTGCCTGTGATTTTTTTCAGCCAGCCTAAGTGCTTTCAAAGCATTGGGAGGAAAGAAAGAATTGCATAACAAAATAAATCATGTGCTATATTTCACTTTGGATTTACATTTGTGTATGTCTCAAGCTGAACAGGTGCTTATCCTTTGCAGTGACTGAATCCTCAGCCCAAGAGTTAGAGTTAGGTTTTTGCTGTTACCCTGTTTTAAATAGAACAACTGGAAGATTTTCATTAAAATAGAATGAATTCAGATTTACACAGAGATCACTGGTGTCTTAGAGCTAATTCTTCTGCTTCCTAAACCAATCTAAATAAAGATTTTATATAACTGTAAGCACAGTGAAGAAAGAACACAATTTCCGCTGTACTGTGTTTGGGTCTGAGGCAAAAGTGTCATAGTTCAATGATGTACCATTTCAAAATGAATAGAAGTCTCAAAAGTTATAGCTAGTAACAATTGTAGCTCCCATTCCCACCCAAGAAAAAAACCAAGACAACAAAAAATAGAACTACAAAATCCAAAATATGTCATAAGCAACCATACTTCCTTTTTTATCTTGGGGTGTGTCAATTCTGCTTTGCCTTGCAGTCACTGATTGTTTTATGATGAAATTCCAATGTCCATATGGTCAAGAGTATTTTTTAAAGCTACAGATCTGGATTTCTAACCTTATTAAGAGGCTTCTCATGCTTCGGTATTTAAATAAGGTGATGGATTATCAGAGTGCAGGTGTCTGGCTGCCTGTAAAAATTGATGAGTTTGAGATGGCAAAAACTGAAGAATATTAAATATGGACAAAGATAGTCAGCTGCCCCTAATATGTTGATAATAAAATGTTAATGCTGCCACTGTTCTGGCTTATCCTCACACCATTCAATGAAGTTACTTAGGTCCAGACTCGAGTTCTCTACTTCAGCTGAGAATAGAACCAGGGCTGAAAGTCGTATAGGAGGCCATCCAAGACGTCTTTTATTCCTCACTGTTCCATGCTGTAAATGGCTACAGAAAATACTACCTCACAGTAAAACGTCTCTCAGAACTGTAAAAATTTCTCACTCATGAAAAGCTCATCTTGCAATGAAAAGTTAACAGGCTGACTTAAATGTACAGTTGCAGCAAATCATAGATGTATTCCTTCAGCTTCTTCTTAAAAATGGTCACTGGCTTTGGGAGGGAAGAGTGAGGACTAGTTTATAGGCAAGTGACAGAGTAAAAACTGAAACAGAATAGAACATTCTTCCCTCTATTACTTTCTAATTACTACTGGTCTCTAACACTGCCTTTTTTCTGCTCAAAGCAGGGACCAGGGATTGAAGTCAAGTACAGTCATCTTAAACATAAGCAGAAAGCCTAAATGCAGGATCACCTTGAATTCTGGTTGACAAATTCAAAGCGTTTGGGTGACAGGCACTTTCCTTCCCTGCCTTTAGCCATTGATCCTGGATATAACAAATATTATAGAATTTCTCCCTGCTTTCTGTTTTTCTCCACTTGTTTTGTCTAAAATTCTTTGAAATTACTCCTTTGAAGAGTTTCTGCACAGTTCCTCTCAGCTGTTCCATGTTTTCATAAGTTGTTCCTTCCCATACTGAAGCTGCTCAGTAAAGCATCTTAGATCCCCTGTGTCACAGCATGTGTAGGGGAAGTAGAAATGCTTTTTTATGATGGAATCCTGTCTGTTGCACCACGGGCTCAAAATGACACACTGTCATCCTTCCTGCTGCTTTTTGCCAATCACTTTTTGAAGTAGATCATAAAAAGGTTCCATGTTTTCATCTGCTGCTGTTGCTTTTGGGCCAGGCACGGGGGTTAAAGTCAAGCTAATCACGTTGCCCTGGAGGTCTGCTCTAGGCACCTCCTGACTTGTAATCCTTTGTCACTTTCCAACTAGACTGAATGCTCTCTTCCACTTAGGCAGTCCGCTTTGGTATTTCTGTTGAGCACCACTGTGCCATTACTGTATGGCATTCAGGTCCCCAGGACCTCAGTGGGATTTCATTGCAGCAAAAAGCAATCTGTAGCTGATCAGTGGTATCTGTCCCTGTTGTTTATTTACAGGTAAAGTAGGTCAGATTGTATCAAGGATTTCTTCCACTCAGAAAAGCAAAAGTCCAAGGCTTGCTGCCTTGGGATTTTGAAGTCTATAACACAGGTCAGGGACTGTCACCTGGTCACAGTCAAGTAATCATCTACTTATCCCAGAGGTACCTGAACACTGTGACAGGTGGCAGCTCCCAGCTCCTACAGAGTTTCCAGAGAAATCCTTGTTTTTCCACTGCTCTGAGTGCTGCAGCCAAGCCCAGAGTTTCAAGGGGTCTTATGCTGACAAAGATGTTACTGATACTCTTCTAACAGCATTATTCATACAGTCCTGTCATCTGGATGGATTCAGAAAGAACATTAAGATTTTGTATCAGCATGAGTCACTCTCACCCAAATTTGGTCATTGCTGAAACCAGATGTGGTAACAGATTAGAAATGCACAGAGGTACTACACATCAGTATAGGGCAATGAATCAAAGGTAGTGAGAGAGGGTGTTCTTGCACAGATGAAAAGGAAATCTCAGCGCTAGGCTGGAAGAGGGGAGATGATGGGTGCTGGTCTTTTTACAGGACTTTGCATGTTTCTCTCCATCATCTAGAAAGCTGTTACCACCTTGATCTTTTCTGCCCTCAAAGCACCTATGAGTCTCATCCCTAGCAGACATATCCAGCTGCACAAAATTTGAATAAATTCCTTTGGAAAAAATTTCAACTTCTTGACTATTCAAAGTCAAGACTGACTTCCCATTTGCAATGACTAACAAATGTTTTCAATCAATCACCTGCTCACAGTCCAAGTAGGAAGATGCGATTCAACACCATAGACTGCCTGGTGGGAAATGGATCTGTCAGCAAAGCTGCCTTTTTTCATTCTTTTCTTTTTTCAACTGACTTACCTTTTTTCACAGAAAGAAGGAGAAGGAAGAAACCTACACAGCAGGAAACAGTGCAAAACCAGGGTTTTATTCTTTTCTAGCCAGTTTTAAGGAAAAGAGCAAAGGCATGAAGGATTGCTTCACTTCAGGAATGCTGGAAAAAGATTCATCCCACTTTGACATTATACCAATTGATCTGGACCAAAGGGGGAAAGGTAAAGCTGTAGTTAATTTAAAAACTCACTTTCCTCAAGGCTTCTGTAGAGTTATTCTAACAAGTTTATTGAGAAGCTTATAAGCAGTAGTTACATGGGAAAGATATTACTTGTATAGCTGCTCTAGACATATGATCAAATTTTTCACAAATGGGAAAATATATAAAGAAAAATAGGCAGCCATAAAGAGATGAGCATATGCTGCAGGATAATGTATGTGGACTTACTGACACAAAGAGAGACAATGTGTAGATATGAAAACAGCTGCCTGACAAAGGCTGTGAAGATTCTTGGAAGATGAATAGTCTTTTCCCATTTAGGCAGCCCATTTATTTCCTACTCTGTGGCATTACTGTGACCATGGCTGGTCTGACTATTATAGACATATCTCAGAATCTTCTGAGATCACCTGATAGCATGAGGAATGAATTCTTCCTTTATTTGGAGTTTGTTTCTTTCCACAGTGAATATTTTCCAAAATTGTAGAGCAAAGGGTCCAGGGCCCCAAAACAACTAAATGAAAATATTTTTTGTATGAGTAACCTTACTACATGCTTATCTTTTTCTGATCAGGATATAAGTCATAACAAATTTTTGTCTGATGTGTCCCCAGCCAGACAGCAATTGAGAAGAACAGTATATGGTCAGTCAAAGAGTTGAAATATTTTCTGTTGAAGCATTTTGTGTTTTAGCTGATCTACAAGGAAGGAGCTTGTTTTGACCTCTGGCAGAGCTGCTGAGTTGGTTAGTATGCTGTGTCATTTAGGTAATGAATCAGCTCTGAGGATTTCTAGGTCTCAAGCATTTTTTGAACGAATTATTTGAAAAAGTTTTGTAATCATTCATGAACTAAACCATATAGTATGTGCTTGGTACATCAGCAATTTGTCCATTTTACGCAGAAGATAGCTGATTTTCAAAGGTACTGACCATTTTTCTTCTTTCTCATTCATCAAAAATTTTTATATTTGTTTATCACACAAATTAACTTTTTGCCTCTAGATAACAAATCTTTGTTCTCTTTGCACACCCCTTAAATGCAATTTAGAAAGAAGATAATTTCACCTGAAAGTAACCTGTATTTTATCTAATCTATCCTTACATGTGCTTAGAATTGTGAGAAATGGATGCATCCATATATATTCAACAACAATCCACAGCTTCACTGGCATCACCTGTTCAGGAAGCAGAACCTGTAGTGGTCCTTATGCTGTGCATCTGTGGGAGGGCAGATGGGATCAGAGGAATGTAAGAGGTCCAACTTGTTTTCCTTTAATGTGGATTTTATGCCTCTGAATTACAATGAGACATTTCTTGTACTTGGAAGGTAGGGAGTCTGGGGGGGAAGAGTAACCTCAGAGCGTGCAATGGACTTCCCACCTTGACAGCAATAGTTAATGCCTGAAGGTAGGCATTGAATATTCAATGTAAACTTTCACTGAGTTTTTAAACTTCAGGGAATTGAGTCAAAAAGTCTTGGTCTAGGAATCAAGGAGGAGTGCATCGTACTAGAAAAAAGTTATTTTGATGTTCAAACAGAAGTAGTGGTGGAACTTAAGACTAAGGTGAGTTTTGTGTCTAGGGCTAGAGACTGAGCAGGGATGCAACAGCAAGGATGGTGCAAGGCTAAAGCATCAGGAAGGTTTGAAACAGCAGAACGGTTTGATAGAATTAGGGCAGGAATTATCAAGTACTGGCAGGCAGGTCAGCATTCATGTGCATTATCAGAGCCTTATAGCAGGCTTAGAAGGGAGCATTACAATGCAGCAATATTGTAAGGGTGAGGTAACCTTGCCATGCAAGAAATAGCAATGAGTATTAAGTGGATAGAAGCTGTATGGGCAATGTTGGAGGGGAAGACTAAGATGAAAACCAAAAGATGCTGTAAATAACTTGCAGCATCTATCTGTAGTATTGCCATATTGTTTATATGCCCTGTGACTTTCTATAGCTAGCATTATCCAGCTATAATTTGAGAAAAGCTTTTCACCTGCAAAAACCCCAAATTCCTCTCCATACTTTTAAAAATGAAAAAATTAGGTGAAACATATTTTGTGAGGAAATGCAGTACTTGGTGAAAGCCACACCTGCCTTCCCCACCTCAGCATCAGTCTCAAAATGCTGATTTCCCTGCACTTGCTTTCCTTTGATCTTGATTTTGCCTGTAAACTGTTCTGGCAGTAGCTCTGTCTGTTGCATGGCTCTACTGGAACTTACTGGCTGTTTGCAGAGAGACAGCTGCTCTCTCAGTGATGGTGGGTGTAAATGTCAAGGATTGAGCTGGTTACATCTTTGTAATGCTGATAGTTCTGTAAGAAGTCAGTCACAAGTCTCTGAAGGTACCATAAAGAGGAAATCAATTACCTGGAAAAATAGATGGGTGCCCAAATACTGTTGTTGTCATTAGAGAGTTTTCTCTTTTACTTACACTCTAACCCTTTAGGCATTTGATTATTATTTGCCTTCTAGCAAAGTAGCACAGTGCCAACAGTATTACAGAAGAAGGAAGCAGGGTGGAGAAAGTTGACTGCTTAGAAATAAATTCCTTATTATTCTAATTTATTAATATTCAAAAGTGAATTTGGAAAAAATTTTAGGCAAAACCAAAACTCAATGCATCTTTGACATAATGAAAATAATAATAGCAATATCCATAATTTCAGGCTTTTGAGTAAAACTCCATCCACACTCTTCTCTAGAAAACCATTCTGAGTGTAATGACCAAGAAAGGAAAAGAATTCATAGGGTGAGCAAAAGGTTATAAAAAGGAGAAAAGGATGGCAAAAAAAAAGAGGAAAATTAAGGTAGTGCATAAGAGGAGAAACTTCCTGCTGCTGAGATTCAGCAAACTGGGGAGTGCAAAAGCCTAAGTGCATGGTTTCTTGTCTTTGTGCTATAGATTTGGGATTTTTGCCACTTCCATTTGTACTGCTAATTATTTGAATACTAAAATAAAAATAAAGCAGGACAAAGCATTAGGAAATGCACTGAATATTTAAAATGTTCTGAATTTCTGTCATCTATTTTACTTGAAGGCTTTCAAGTGCTTCCTCAGAAAATTACTTCATAAACATCATGTCTTTACTGACAGAATTGTATTCTGTCTTAGCAATAGATCAGCTAAGATACTAGCAGAAGTGAGACAACCTTGCAGTGAGAGTTATAATAAATGAATGATGGTGAAGTAAATGTGTATGACTTTTTTTTTATATACCTTATTCACAAGAATATACAAGTAAAAATTCAATAAAAACTTGCTGCTGTCACTAGTTGCCTCTTTTCCCATTGGTGGCGATTTAGTTTGGTTTTGGGTTTTGGTTTTGTGGGTTCTTTTGTGGTTTTTGGTTTGGTTTTGGGGGCGTTGGAGGTTTTTAGGTTGGTTGTTTTGTTGGTTTTTTTTACTGGATTTAGCTTCCTATATAAGATGTAAACATTGTTCTCTCTCCAATCCCAGGTTCTTTTCCTGTGAGTAACATTGTTAAATACTGATGAGGTAGTACTGGCCTAAATCTGTTTAATAAAGGAATCAATAGGAGTTGCATGGGTTTTAGGCCATTAAAAATGACATTTTGTCAAGCTGTACCTTAGTTAGTATTACATATTAAATCTCATTGTAGAGAATGAAAGAAAAAAGTACAGATGTTACGTATTATGACAGAGTATAGAAAGAGGCTAATCCTTCTTCAACAAAAAGAATGACCACAGAAGAAGTAGGTAAACAAAGCCTTCAGAGTTAAGCTGGCTTTTTAATGATAAAAATTGATTTTAGACTTCTTCATTATTTCTAATATATAAGGATAAAATAAAGGCCCTCCTGTTCATAAGAGAAATGTAGAACATGCCTTAACCTCTTGTATGATTAACAGGCTTTCCTAGATGAAAATAACAGTGGAAAGATGTGTGTTTGATATTTAGAAACTGCAAATTTCTGTGCTCCTTTGTCTGCTTCATCTCTGTGTCAGCACAAACTTCTCATCACATTGTATTGGATGAATCTGGGTCAGACAATACTCTGCCATACAGTCTATGCCACCCCAGCCAAGTTTGATGAGACTGCATTTCCTTGATTTGTCTATCTGGAACACTATTTAGGGAAAAGAGAGTGTATTTTTGTTGTCTTCACTGCAAGCATCTGCCACAGTGGGCCAATCCCTTGCTTGTTCATTTAGGCACTGGTTCTCAAAAATTAGTCTGATTCTGAGTGAATGGTACCATGGGTCAGAAATGTTGGTTGATAGTTTTTGATTATTTACCACAATAGTGAAGGAACTCTTTTTATCTATTTTCACTCTGGAGATGTGTGCATATCAATTACCTGTCATTTGTAAGCATCCTCTCAGTTTTACTTTTTTCTAAGACAGTCGACAATTAAAATAGCAAATCTTTTTAGGATTTTATTCGTGAAACTGTCCATAAGGAATTTTAAAAAGCAAATGGTCAAAACCCTGGATGTAAATACCTGGATTCCCTGGCAACAGTTTTTTAAATCAACTGAAGCAGTATTTCTCAGCTCAGCTCTGTACAGAAGTAACGCAGCAGCCTCAAGTCCTTTGCATTTGGTCAGATCACTATAATTTCTTTCCAAAAACTGAGGTACTAGTCTTGCCATATTACACCAAATTTCAGCTTGGGTATGCAGAATCTGTTCCTCTTAATTATATGGGATAACTTAAATTGATATTCTTTTTCTGAACTCAACAATCGCTTTGTTCTATCCAAGGAACAGCAATGTTCCTGTAAGACTCAATGAAGCTTTGAGTTGTCTCTCAATATGAAACCAAAGCCATATTCTCAAATTAAAATACACACAATATCAAAGTATAAAACTTGACTGAGTCCACCCATGGTTGACTAGAAATCCAAAAGAGACCCTCTTCACTCACTTGTAAAGTCTCATTTATTTTGTGGGAAGTATTTTTGAGCAACATAACCACTAAATTAAACACTGCACTTTGAGAAAGCATCTTTCTGCTTGTGTTTAGTGACATTTTTTGTTTTTCTCATCTGTGAAATCTGCCAAGTAAAACCATGGGGGGGAAAAAAGACATCACAAATCTTATTCAAGCTAATCCACTCAAGACCACCTGTATCTGTGTTCCCTGTGCTTTTTCTTATTGAGGGTGGTATATGAACTTGTTAGGTGCAGGTGCCAGAATTATGTAAAAATAACAAAAAATTTAAAAACAAAATTAAAAAATGTAGTTCCAAATCAGTAATGCTTCTGTAAATTAGAAAGTCTAATAAGCCAAATTAAGGAATAAAAATAGTTGAATCTATATACACCCTTCAGTATGCCTATAAAATTTCATTTCACATCTCAGCCTGTCACCCCTAATGTTTTCTTGTAACTCACTTTTACAGCATTTATTTCCTTTATCAGTTGATGATGCTATTAACAATCCAGAGGATTGATCTGAGGTCAGAATATCAGCATTTTATTTAGCTGATGTTGTATCCAGAACTTGTACAATGTACAAGAAAATAAAGCCTGGCCCATTCTGTTGCAGTTGTGTTGTTTCTGAATTAATGATTTCAACACCATTTTTGTCAGTAAGTTCAGTAGAGATACTGTAAAAAAAACCCAGCACTGTAATGTTTAGCAGACATCTCTTTGTTATCAACTCTGGGAGTTGCTTCCCACAAATGTGTAGCACACCAACTGTACTCTGTCAAGCATGGATAGTTCTAGTGCATAAAATAAAAGAAACTTCTGTTATTTACTGATAATTCCTGAGAGAAGAGCAGCATAACTCAGGAGAACAGTGCAGTGCAGAGCAAGATGGTCATTAGAATAATATCATTCAGAGGTCTGCTTTCTTTCACTTCTGTGCCTGCAGACAGTGCCTGAAAACTGATGGTATAGAACAGCTGCACCTCGTTTCTGATTGTCCACAGGTAGTTTTGAGTTGGCCATAAGAGCTTTGTAGCAGGCGAAAATACAACATCAAACAGCTCCAATTAAAGCTTCAGACACTTGATTCACTTAGTGGAGAAAGACTAAGACTTGCAGATGTCCAGCAGATGTTTATTTTTGTTTTTCTGTTGTCCTATTGATTACAACCAATGAGAGCTCAATAACTGCCTCTTGGTAGGACATAAATGAAGAGAGAGGTGTATAAGAACACTTGAGATTCAGCAGTCCTCAGGCATAAAAAAATCCAAGTAGAATGGTCTGGGTGTTGATGTTTTAATTTCACATGCCTTTCTTATAAAACCAAACCCTGAAGAAGAACAAGAGTAGATTTTTCTAAACCTGTATTTGTAATGGGGTGAAAATGGAAGAATGGGGAGGGTAGTACTCAAATATTTTAAAGACATTTTTGAGAATAGGCTGAATGGCTTCCATATCAGAGCTAACACCATAGCTGAAGAAACAATATAAACCAAAAGGAAATAACACAAAATGTAAGAGTGCAAACCATAGGAAGGTGGATTGTGTGTTGAAAAGTAAGTGTGAACAATTTGGAACACATTTAAGAAAAAAAATCCTTCTTAAATGGTACTTTATCTTGCTACAGAATATGTTATTGAACAAAAAAACCAAAACAAAACCAAAAAGAAAGAAAAGAAAAAACAACCCAAATGCAATTCATTTTGAATTTATTTTAATATATTTACTCAGGGTTAACAAGTCATTAAGCATCAAATTGCTGACTCTTAATGAGTCCCTGATGATGAAAATGAGCTGCCTACAACTGTACAGTAAAATAGCAACAATGGCATGGCAGAAGGCTATAATAAAGATCAAGTAAATGCTATTGAATATTTGATGTGTGGATGCCAAACTGGTTTTGAGAAGTACTTCCATTTATTTAGTTCAGTAGGTTCATTTACTGTATGGCTCTCTATGACTGGTTTTGCTTTCAGGAAACGTATTTAATTTGATTTTGGCTTTTAGAAGGTGTTGAGGGGACAGATCCTGTGTATATACTAATTGTTGGGCTAATTGCCTTGTTAAGTAAGACTTACTCCTGACAGTTTACCAGTGCCCAGTCTGATAAATTTAACAAGTAGGAGGAAGGAGTAGCTAAAACAATTGCGTGGTTAAGTACACAAGGATATGTATATCCTGTAAGTTCTAAATGGCTAAATAATGATTTAGTAAAGAGCCATCGTGACAAAAACACACCTACCAAAACAGAATTTAATGGCTTGCACTAGGGCTTCCTGCCCTATCAGCTTCCTCCTATGGGTGTATTCTACAAGTATTTTTACCTTCTTAATTATTCTTTTGTAGACCAACAGTATCTATAAATTCCAGGAAGGCTAGTGGGCCTTTATAACATGTCCACTTCCCTCATGATGACAATTCCATGTTGCAGATAGGTTGGATTTGCTTAGCTCTCTGATGCTTGTTGGCAGAAGGACAAGGCTGTCTCTCAGTGGGTGACACTCACCCAGGGTCAGACATCTGGGCAGGATGTTCTCATACCTGCACAGGCTGCTGCTGCTGCAAAGGTGCACGCCAGTGACGTGACCCTTTCCTCAGCTCTCTCTTGCTCACATCTCTGCCAGTTCTGTCTTTCAACCTGTTTTGCACTCCGTAGGCAGAGGGATAAAAGACAAGTAGCCTGAGGTTAGGCACTACAAGAGAGCTAAAAGAGAGCTGTGCCCAACACTGAAGCATTAAGAAAAGTCCAGCTTCTCTAGTATTTTTCTTAGAAGCACAATCTGTGATAAAGTTGCCATCTCCCATTCTCGTGCAAAAGCTGATTTTCTAAATCCTGACTATGAATACTTTGGCTCCTAATCTATGTCCAGCAGAGACCTTGCTGCCTAATGAACAAAAGGATAAACCTTGTACTCTGCCCAGAAAACACTGGTAACAGCAGAAAAAAGAATGCTCAGCTGGCAAACTGGTGGGTTTTTTTTCCTCCTTTAGAAGCAGCCTATAGGTTCCTAACTGTGGTTTCAATGGAAGATGGAGAGAATTGCTGTTTGATCTAGTTATTTTTTTGTGACAAGGAACTGTTGTTTTGGGAATTTTATTTTATGCATGAAAAAAGTCAAATCTTCTGTTCTGCAGCCTCTCTCATGTCACTTCCTTCTTAAGAAGGCTCTCTTGGCTCCAATGGATTGTCAGCTGCTAATATAGCACTTCTTTGTATAGAAAGAATTACTGGTCTAATGTAAAATGAGTTTCCTGGCACATCATCAGTATAAAAATCTTAAAGGAGGAAAGGCAAAAATGTGGCCTCATTTTTTTGGTTGTCTTCTTAGTATATTGATTGTTTTGCAGCATTAGCATCCTCCACAGAGGGGAAGGTCAATACCATTATAACTCCCACTGCTCTCACCCACTCTTTGAAATTGAATTCAGTGTATTATTGAAATGAGAAGAGCATGTGCACGCAATTATTTTTTTCACTTTTCAAGTTACATTGAACAATGGACACCTGGCATATCAGCCATCAAACAGAAAATTAACTGTACTAATAGCAGTGCAGATTCAATGCTGATTTAATTCTGACTTCAGAAGTTAATCATCTCCAACACGATTGATGGTTATTTAATGAGAAGGATTCATGGGTTCTAGAAACCACAATACAAACTAACAAATCAAATCTGATGCCATCACCTCCTCACTGAATCACTATTTCAGCACCACAGAACAGCTGGACAGCTTCATTGCTCAATACAGCCAGGAAGTGGGGGATTGCAGCAGCAATCAAAATCCTCAGGCTGCAAGACATGTGAATATGCAATTCTGAACTAAACTTGCACACAAATAATTAATGAAGTAATAGTCAAAGTAATAGCAGAAACCAAACCATATGAACCTTTCTCAGAAATAATTACTAACTGGTATTTTTTTCCATGTTCATAGATCATTATCAAATGCCAGTGGGTTTTTTTTAGAGACAATATTAATGGAAAAGTTTGAAGAGATGTTGGTATTTTGGTTTGAGTTAGTTTGTTTTTTTTTTTTTTTCATTTATGGGTTTGCTTGGTTGTTTTTTTTCTGTGGATCTTTATTCTTTTGTTTTGATGTTATACTCTTGCTTAGTATTTTAACTGAATTTAGTGCTAATGAAAACTGTGAAAAGGATAATAATGATTTCTGTTAACTTGATTAGCAATTATATCACAAGTATGATCTATGGAAAAGTCCCTGTATCCCTGCACTCTCTGTACCTGATTGAGTGGCTTCCTGGGCATCTGTGAGGCAGTCAGTGTCAGTGGGTTGGGCTTTTTTACCGTGAATTTGTCAAAAGCAAAGGAAAGCAATTATTGTTTCCTTCACTGCCTTTGTAAGATGGACCTGTCTGTCATCTGAACTAAATTCCATGTGCTGATTTCATGCAGTCCCCTTACCATCTGATAATGGTGGCTTTTGGCCTCTTTTTACATAGATCAGATTGGAACTGGTAAGCCAGAGACTAGAAGTTTCAATACTTTTATTTCTACTCATCTAATATTTTGTTTATTTCAGCAATTTAGCTCCAGTGGTGTTTTTTTTTTTTTTTTTTTTTTTTTTTTTTTTTTTTTTTTTGTTTGGTTTGGATTTTTGTTGGGATTTTTTTGGAGGAGGAGGAAGAGGATCTTGTATGAATAAATCTGCTTCACTCCAGAGAAGGTACTACATGGTTTAACCTTCATTGTTCTGTATTCTCTAGTTAAGTAAAGAGAAAATGTCAGTGGCATTTTCACTCAGGTACCAAAATGTGTGTTACATTATTGTGTTATTTTTCAGTAGCTGGAGAGCGTTCATTAGAAAAGACCATCAGAGTAGTGATAAATGACTTACATTACTTTCTGTGCATACAAGCTATTCCTATGGGGGATTCAGTCTTCATTCCTTCCTATTCAGAGGAACAAAGAAAATGGTCAATTTGTTTGTGGTTAAAATTCCACTGAAGTGTAAGTTATTTTGCTGCTACTGCAGAATGCTGAACTGCTGGTGGGAAACACTGATGTAGGTGCCATAGTCGTGTATCCGTTGTCTCATGTATCAGAAAATGCTGCTTGATCCTGTCCTGCCTCTGTTCTTTTTTGAAAACTTTTCTCATCCTGACAAAGATAACTTGAATTTATTTGTACATTCTTTCACTTCTAGTATAGCCAGTGTTCTCTCAATGCATTAGTTACCTGCAACATTTTGTACTGCTGATTCCTGACCTAGAGTTGTGGTGAAATCTTAGAAACAGCAAGTAAAAAAAAATTTGCATCTAATGTTGAGAGATGCTGGTTTGGTCATAGGAAAGAAGATACATGAGGAATTTACCAGCAAGGTTAAAAACTCAATTTTTATGTTTTAGCTGATAGAGATGGAAAAGATCATAGCTTTGGAAATAAATAAATACTCTTTGGTTTTTCAGGCTCTGGGGCATATCAAGGGTGTGGGAGAGTAGTTCTAGGTTAAATGACACCACCACTTTAAAGATTTGTTTTCAGTCATCAGTAATTTCAGCAATATCTTTTTTTTTGTGTAAAGTGTACAGGAGAACTGGTATGTGGATTTAATATTTCTGATGCACAGTAAGAAATAGACAGGAAGGAAGGGAAGAGAGAAAGGTGTCCAGTTGTAAGGGAGTAGTATTAGCTCAAATAAAAGTTCTCATACACCAGTGAAGGCCCTGTGAAGGCCTAGAGGGTTTTCTAGAGGAAAAGAAAAGCAAAATCAGTCAGTAAAGACAGATGCACCTAATGTTGCTATGGACAAGGATTATATATGCAGGTAAAATAATTTCCTTTACAAGTAGAAATAAGCTCTTCTGACTACTGTATTATTCCTTATAGAAACTGAATTAGATCACTCTCTTCCAAGTTGGTCTTTATTGCATTAGTTAAGACTACAGAAGTTGTATCTGTCTGGGCTAACAATACAATAACCTTGCCTTGTGCAAGCATTTCCTGTCTTCATGGTGCATCAGTTTGTCTGTCGAGAACCTGCCAGTAAGGATGCACTTACCCTCACTGAGAGATATCCTTGGGTGGCAGAGATTATTTAATAGATAAATCTTTTTTGATTGCTTAAATATGTAAGGCATTTTGCAGCCTGGCTGCTATAGCACATCTCTCAGACTGTGTGTCAGTCCTCACAGACAGACACAGAGCTTAAGCTCCCAACACACTCCCAGCTTGTTCTTCCATGTCATACATGATGCTTCAGCTTCTCAGCTAAAAGCTGTTCTGTCATTGCCCTTCCAAAGGTTGTCACCGCAATACCACTCAGCAGGGACACAATTCAGATCCAACTGAAATCAGCAGGAAATATCGAGCCAGCTTCCTGAATGCCCTGCGTTACTTCAGCAAGCTGAGGGCAGGGAAATGCAGAACAGACAGCAGTGACGTGTTTGTGTTCAAGCAGCGTTTGAAATTCAGCATCCTGGGTCCATGCGTGGAAGCAGCTGTGGCCTGGGGGATGCTTCAGGGAGCAGCTGGCTTGACTGCTTGCTTTCACATTGCTCTGAGAACAACAATCCCCTCCTGAGCAGCAGTGCCCACCCTGGCCCTGTAGTGTTAGGGTTGGTCTCGGTGTGTTTGTGTCCTCAGCCGTGCACTGCAGTAGCCTCGTTCTGTGCAGGTGGACTGTGATGGGGGAAGGGTACCATGTGTGCACCATTTCCATTGCTGCCAGGCATGAAAGAGAAGGAAAGGATGCCAGCTATTACATCAAACCTTGGAACAAGAGGTATGCAGGAGAAACATGCTCTGGAGTTCTTGCTGACAGATCATGCCAACTGATGGAAGAATTGCTTAATTTGGGCAATAAAAATGTTCTGAACTATAACCTGAAACTTTCTAATAGTTGGATGCTCTATAATTAGTTAAGAAATACTATTTTGAGCCTTGGAAAATCTTCAAAACCCACTCAAGAGAGCAATTAGCAAATATGTTTTTGTTACCCAAAGAAAAATAGTCTTGCTGAAATGCAGAAACGTGTTCTCTCCCTCATCACCACCTAGTAGAAACCAAGGTGGTTGTGGTGAGGGAATGAAAACAGAAGGAGTATAGGGGGAAAAGAGAGTAATGAATGAAGAGTAAATTAAGGGGGAGGAGGAGAAGTGGTTTGAAAATTATCCAACGTATTTCTAAGTAGTGAATCCTACATCTGCAAATGTTAGGCAAATCTCTGTCCTAGTCGTTCTGCAAATTTACTTCTAATGCAAAAATTGATTAGTGGTAGGTTTATGCTACCAGAATGCAATGGGGACTAAACAGGCGCCTTAAAACAGAAGAGATTTTGGTGTGGATCTGTCCTTTACATCAGCTTAGAAATAAGACATGTATTCATTAAGAACTGGAGTTTTCACTTAAAAGTCTCATTTTTAATGTTTATTTCAGCAACCTAGTGTAGTACATTAGTTCTACTCCTTTTCATCTTGAGGAAATCACTCATATTAAATGGGCTGAGGTCCAAGGAGTGTGGACAAACATTCCTGAAATAACGCATCTTCGCCACTGTTTTGCAGCATGTTCTTCTGGGTATCTGTTGCAGCTATCTGTTCTCTGGCTTTAGGTTCCCATTTGTAAATGTGAGTAGCTCTTGAGAGATGTGATACGAGATGTAAAGTTATTGGAAGCTTTAAGATGTAAAGATGTGAAAAAGCAATGAGCTGGGGAAACGATATGACTTCGTATTTTAGAATAATGGACTGCCTATATCTGCTCATTTCTAACTACTGACATTCTGTTCTGACCCATAAGTGCAGGGCTAGGCCCTCACTACAGCAGCCTTCCTGTCAATGGCAGCAGTAAATTAAGAATATGGATCTATACTGAGGCTTTAGTTTTTGTGATGTTTATGAACTTCCTTGCTCTCCATGAAGCAGTCATGTTGAAGGCTAATTAAATATGGGTGTGTATATTTGATCCCTCCCATTTTTTCTTGTCAGTCTGTCTACTAAAAATCACAGGTTATACCAGCTTATCAAGTAGGAGGCCAAAAGGCAGAGAGAAACATCAGCAGATTATGTATGAGTCTGTGGCAGTCAGGGAAAAGGGAAAGGTTAAGCAGGAGATGTTATAATGCTTCAGTGCTACTTGGTTGAATTACTGCAATGAAATCTTTCTAAGAAGAGGAACTATTCTCTTCTTAGAAAGGTTTAGAGAGATACAGAATTGTACTATTTGATGTATAAGTGAAAAGTGGGCTGGTAATTAAATACAAGATTTAGTATTATAAGATCTGTTTATAGTTTTGAACATATTGCCTGGAAAGGTCTTTTTTTCTTCTTTTACTGTGCTGAAGTTTCCTTTCTGCAAAATAGACCTGCTACCTTCTTCAAAATCCAACTAAGAGTCTCATGTCATGAGTATTCATAGAGTGCTTTCAGATGTTTAACAAAAGATGATCTGTGAATACAAGGCCTTGCTACACTTCTATTAAATTTTTTTCAGTAAACGTTATTTAATCACTTAACCACAAAAATGTACACATACATCCCTGAAAGAGCTTATTCCTGAAACAAAAACATTGAAATCAACACTTGCATTCTTTTGTTCTTAGTACATAAGAACAGGAAAGCTCTGAGAATTTGAGAGTCACCAGCTGTGTGAAGGCAAATAATTTTAAAATTGTGGGAATTACAAAGCCCACTTAAAGAAGTATTAAACAGAAACAGAAAATCACCAGAGTAAATGACATTTGAGAAAGTCACCTCTGAGGTTTCAGTGAGCTCCATTATTATTACTATGACCCATTCAAGTCCAGGTAATACCAACTCCATAGCACAGTAACAGTCCCAACCCCTAGACTTTTTAAGTCAGTATCAACCTATCAGCTATGGGAATGATACAAAGCCCCAGTTAAGGATGAAAAGTCTGTGGTGTTTGATGTGTTTCTGATTCCTAGTTCCCCTTTCTAGCTTTCATTATATTGTTAGTGACACTGAACTCCTTCAGGGTCTGGCTGTGTGTAGTGCATGCAGGAGACCTAAATGGGCTGAGGCCAGCCATAGAATGTATGCAGTATGTTTAGAAAATTGTCACTGCAAATGTAACTGATTTTGGGATTAGCAATCCTAGTTAGTTATTTATGTTAGCCAAGGTCTGACATGACCATAAAAAAAAGGTAACTTCACTTAAAATCTAGATATCAGTTAGAAACTGGCATTCCCAAGGGAGGGATAACTGTTCTCTTCTTGCACCTTACTCAGAGCAGAGTGGCCTTCAAGTAATGAAATAGGAACTGTGACTGTAATTATTGCAATGAATCGATATAGCTGTCCCAGCAGGGCTAAATTTTCTGACTAACATTTTGTTGCACCTTTCCTAGGAGCAGGATAAATATTTTTATAGTAACATGCATCCAAAACTGTAAATCAACAGAAATACTACAAAAAGTTACTTTTAATTGTTGTCTGAAAAAGAAATTTTCTGGGAAAAGCCCTAATGTTTTTTGTTTTTTTTTCTAGAGGCAATAAGTATGAACAGATCTTTAAAAACACTTCACATCTGAGTGTGCCCTCCCATGCCTCATTGTCCCTTGGCTAAATGTATGATATTTAAAAATCTCAAGTTAGCTGACCTACAGCCAGTTTTAATTCTTATATGCTTTGCAAATTAAGGCACATAATCTGAGAGGACTGTTTGGTTTATGTCTCTAAATGAATCCTGTTTGAAACTTTCAAACTTTCAGCTTTCAAAGTTGCTTATATTTATTTCAGGTGAAAGAAATGCATTGAAGCTGTTTGGAGTAAATATTTTGCTCCAACACAAGCCACGGTAAGTAAGTGTGTACACAAGATCTGGCTGCAGAAGGACTGCTACTCACTTATTTATGAGTGTAAGCAGAAAGACCAAGTTATGCAGAGATGTTTAGAAAGTTTTAAAGGACAGGGTGGCCATAGGTAGTCTTTCACAGATGTGTTTCTCTTGCCTTTACTAGGGACCTCAATCCTTCCTTTCGTCATCCTTATGTCCAAAACTGCCACAAACATCTTGGGCAAATCTTAAGCAAATTGTTTATTCTTTTGTTTTCTAGTTTCTCTAGAAATTATTCTTAGATTTTTTGTCTTTATCTTACAAAAGAATTTCATAATTTAGAGGGGTTTTTATTCTACTTGTCTTATACTTACCTTTATTTTAAAATACTGAAGTGGAAGTTCCACTGTTTGTACTACATACGCTGTTTCAAAACCTTTCACTATTAAGAATCTTTGTGATTTACAGGGTGAATACTTTGAATCTACTGTTGCATCTAGGCATTGCTGCTTGAAAGGCTTTGAGTTTATGTTCCTTGTGAATATTATTATCAACTTGGGTTGTTCTGTTGTTCCTGTTGGCACTTGTGTTATTCAGATGTATATTTATTGATGCAGTGTCCAGGTCAAGGCTTTTTGTTTGGTGTTACTTAATTAGGGTGTTGTATAAAGGGTGTATAATTTAAAACTAGAGGCTGCAAATATCTTAACAATGCTTTTTTTTTTTTTTTTTTTTTTTAGCCCTCACAACTTAATTTCATAACAGATTCTATTCTCATGCATTTTGTAATGTCCAAAATCCCTTTCCTGAGAGCTTTTCTGGAATAACTACTAGAATATGTTTTTCACTCTCGAAGTATGTTGATATCAGACCAATTAATTATATTGTCTGTGAATATGCCTATGGTATTTTACCGAAACTGGAACTATTTTTTGGTAAGGAATAAAGGACAGATATAGCTAGTCAAACTGGTGAAACACTGTTTTGTTTCTTCAAATAATCCCACAACACTTTCATCCCCAATCACTTTTTGTTTCTTTTCTGCCTTATCACAGGAATTGCACACAAAATTAATTATCAGTCATACCACATATTGTAGTGCTGGTGATGGTCAATATTGAATTATGAAAGATTTTAACACAATTTTCAACAGTCTAATTGCTTCTCTTATCTCCAGTGAAATGTTATATTAAATAGCAACGGTTGATCATGTTGCACTGATGTTGCATAGAATTTCTATGATACATTGGTGGGATTTCATTATTGAAGTCTCTAGGATTGCATCCTGTGACTCTACCTGTATCTGTGGATTGCATCTGAATAATTTTGTCCAGGGCAAAGTCCTGAAAGGACCATGTCATGCATGGTGGGTGTGTTTGTCAGTAAGGCCCTAGAACTGTAAATGGAGTGTGAAGTGCCCCATCCCTGACATTATATAAGTACAAGAAGAGGTGATAATTGGTTGGGAATGGGGTGTGAGATGAATTGGCAGATACTGGTGATGGCCAAACGAAAGGAGGAAACTTAGATCTTCTGCTTGGTCTTTGTGACATTACTGTCACAAATAATGCTAACAGGCAGAGCTAACCAACACTGAAACTGGTCAGTATTTTCGTTTTTTTCCATTGGCAACCACTGTGGCACTGCAGTGATTACTTTGACTCCAGTGTATAATCTTCTTTCCTTCCAATAAAATATTGTACATAACATACCATTTTATTGTCCTATAAGAGAATTAAAGCAGTAAAAATTAACAGAGGTCCAAACTATTTAAGCCTATGAAAAGATGTTCTTATCCATAAGCACGGAACAACATATTTGCAGTAAGCAAAATTTATCCATTCCTAAAAATACTGTTTCACTTCTGTCTAAGGCTGGATTCCTGCCATATATCTTCTGTAGCATTGTGATGTTTTGGTGAGATGCAACAATTAGTCAAAAAAAGAAGCCTACTTTGGTATGATAAAATTATTTCTAGTTATAATGGATTTTGGAATCCTTTGAACTCAAAAGAAATAATGAAACAGAGTAGCTGAAACTGTGGATGGAAAGGACTGTGGAAAACTTGAGTCAAACCAAGTCAGATCAGGACTGTCTCCAGTACTGAAACAGATCCACTCTGATTTATCTAGCCAAGTCATAGAAACCTCTAGGTGACATTTGCTTGTGCAAACATTGGGCCCATCTCTGTGCTGTGAAACAACTGCTCCTCAATGGGTTCCATCCATCACACTGCAAGCTGGATGTATTGGGATGGGATTGGAAGTGCTTACTGTTACAAGTTTATAGTGATTATATAATGAGCAGTGTATGCTGAGACTGGATGTACACTGCTGTAAATACAGTGCACTTCTGAATGTTTTAAACTTTAGATATTAGTATTAACTCTTTATTTCATAAAGTTGCAAACTTGCTGCTATGAAATTGAATTTGTGTGTTACTTTAATGTGTGAAAAGACCCAATCAGTTCACAATAAAGATCATCTTAGAAATGTGCTGTCCACCTCCATGTTATCATATTGTTATGTAGTGTCCCTCAAAATTTCTCTGATGCTTTTACACCAAAGATATCAGCCTCTGATCAAAAGGAGATTGTGCTCAGTTTTTAAGCACTGCATGAGACAGGACTGTTCTCACCACAGCCAGTAGAAAGGATTGAGCCATGAATATCCCAATAAACAGTTGGGATATTCTTGTAATTTCAGTGTTTGTAAACTGGAAGTTGATAAAATTGTATTCAAAAACATGAAAGGAAGAAGGGATTGGGGAAACCAAACAAAAAACAAGTGTCACACAGGCAAGGACAGCTTGATGTCTGCCTCTTTGGGAAGAGATCCTGTATCTCAGGAGCAGGAGTTGGATTGCATGGCATGTTCTGTTCCCTGCATTTTCAATAAGCATCTCTTAGAACACTCAGGAGTTGTCAGCACTTGACTAGGAAATACAGTTCCCATCGGTTTTCATGCTGTCCTAAAGAGAATTCGAAAATCTATTTTAAAGAAAAAAACTATCAACTATAACTATCTGCCTTGATCCATTTTTTTCTCATGGATTAAGTAATTCATACAGTTTATCATTTGTTCAAAATACTATTGAAAGGCACATATTTCTAAAGAGAAAGTGAGCAATAAACAAGTTTTTGCCAATGATACAGCTGTCTTTGCAGCCTGAATCTTTTTAAAATTAAATGCAGATATGACAAAGATAAGAAAAATGCAGATGCCCACTGCAACTGTGACAAAAGGAAAGAAGAGTTGCAAAGAAGGAGAGGGATGTCTACAACACAACCACAATGAGTTCATTTCCTCAGGTCGTAAAGAAAAATTGAGCAAACAAAAGACCAGTAAGTACTGATATAAGAGTTTTAGACACTTCTCCATGTTGTTAAAAGTTTAAAGATAACTAGTTTCACAGCTGATTCTTTACCAATTCTTTGGCTCTCATTTTGTCATTTGTCTCTAGGATTAGCATCTTGAGAATCAGGATTGGAGATTTAGTGATGAATGAAACTAGAAATAAAAAAAATAACCATTGTGCAGAATGACAGTTATGCCGTGAATACAAAGAAATAACAGTTAATGCCCGCTTTCTTGGCATATTTGTGATGTGGGGTAGTGGTGCTTGGAGAAGATTAAGGGATTTTTTTACCCTTTTTATAAAACAAAATACAAAGTCTGGAGCTTTTAATTTCATAGTCCTCTCACTTTTGCTGGTATTGGGGACAATACCAAAACAATATAATTATTTCCATTATTGTAGTCATTTCTCTGTCTTCCAGTAATCTCAACAGGAAGGTAACTCAGTCTTGCTTGAGTCTTGAAGCTTTGGTTTACACTTTTTTACAACTAGTCTCTGAGCTTTTAAGTACTTTTACTAAACTTGAGTCGCATTAAGTTTGAGGAAGTCTGATTCTTTATGTGAAGTGGTAACAAGTTGATAGCCTATCAGAACTGCAGAATTAGAGAAATTGTAGAATGGGAAGGCAAATATTGCAATTAAACGGTTTTCCTCCAAGTTTCCATGCCAGCTAGAATGGACTAGAATATCTTCAGTTGGAAGTGACCTACAACAATGATCTAATCCAACTATCTGACCATTTCCTAACATGCCTTCCAGTCCTTTCGCCAGTTTTGTTTCCTTCCTTCTCTGATCACTTTCAAAGGCCTTAACATCCTTTCCCAAATTGTGGGGCACAGTTTGAGGTGGGACCACACAAACACTGAATAGAGAAGGACAACCACTTCTTTTGACTGGCTGTTTGTGCTGGTTTTTATGCTCCCCAGGACATGGTTTGCTGCCTTCACTGTCAGGGCACACAGTTGACTGACACTGAGCTGCTGCCCACCAGCACCCCAGATCCCTTTCTTCAGGGCTGCTCTCCAGCCACTCCTCTCCCAGTTTGTATTTGTGCCTGGCCTTTCTCCATCCTAGGTGTGAGATCCAGTATTTGGACTTGTCCAGTTTCATACCATTAATGATTGTCCAGTTCTTAAATCTATCTAGAGCCCTCTGCAAGGCTTCTTGTCCCTCAAGAGAGTCGACAACACATTCCAGTTTGTTATTGACAGCAAATTTGTTAATACTGCACTCAACTCCTGCATCCAGATTGCTGATAAACATATTGAACAGAAGCGTCCCTAGAACTGAACCCTGAGGAACAGCTCTGGTGACCAGCTGCCAGGCAGATGTATCCCCATCCACCACAGCCCTTTGAGCTCTGCAGTTCAGCCAGTTCCTAACCCAGCACACTGTGCACAGCTCATCCCACAGCTGGGCAACTTGTCTGGGATGGTGCCGTGAGGGATAGTATCAAAAATCTTATACTAAATCCCAGGAAGAAAGTGTGTCTACTTCCTCCCCTTCATCCTTAAAGTAGATGATGTTACCTTTCAGGAGATTAAGAAGCAGGTTGAACATCTGAGACTTGTTCTGAGAACTGTGCTGGTGACAGCTGGCAGTGTCTTCATGCTGTGGATATTTCAGTATTGGGACCAGAGCAGATGCTAATCAAGGTACTTTGACAAGGTTGTCAGCAATGCAATTATTATGTGACTATTTATGGTTTTCTTTTGTGTAGCAGTTGCTGGCATCTTTCCATCAATTGTTGTTAGGGAGACATCCTAAGAGATTCTCATTTTTCTTCTTTTGCTCTACTCCTACAGGCCTTGCAAAAATATGTAATCGAAAACATTATATGTTGTTATCAGAGAATATGGATTGTTGCATGACTTTATCCTTTTTTGTCTTTCATTAATTGTAATAAAATGCACTATGTTTTTGTTTGTGCTGATGTCAGCTTGGAGGAATACAGCAGCCATCATCCCGTGCTCTTTTAAAGGAAAAACAGGAGGTGCAAATGGAACCACTGAATCTTCCTTTAAAAAATGCTTTTAGACTGCATCATTTTGAAAAGTGATAAATGAGAAAATGAACAGTCATAGGGACTTAATCTTACCATAATACAAAATTAGATGGCTTCAAGGTGAGTTACAGATGTACAGAGGCCAAGAAAGACAGCAATTAAATATTTAATAGGTTAAGTCTAGTGCAATCAGTCAGAAGAATCAAGGACAAAAGAAAATCCATGGCAGTGACTGATGGCACATGATTTCTTATGCATTGGAGTAATATCTTAACTTTTGTGGATGTTTTCAAGTTTTTGAAAGACAGAAAAATGTCTGAAAAAGACAATTGGAAAAATACTATTCTATTATATTCTGCTCAATTTTAATTACTTAATTCTTTCAGAAATGCATCAACAAATCCATCAGGTCGTTTGGGTTTTTTTTTCTTCCACATTAGCTGCAGAGAGGACAGAAGGGTGGAAAGGGAGAGAGATGTAAGGGAAAGGAAATGTAAGCTACAAGCATTGTACTGCTGCTTCATCTGACCTACTTGCCCACATGTTGTCATCAAAACTTGGTTGTCAAGATAAAAGATATTACTTTTGGTATCCCAGTACATCTATGCCTGGAAGTAATATCATCATCTCTCTGAATTCAGTTAAAGGAATTTTCTTCACTTCTTGCCTGAATTACTGCATGTTGTGTTACAGTCTGTTGAAAAACTGCAATATATTACCCATGACAAAAAACCAAAAAAAAAAAAACAAAAAAAAAAAAAAAAAAACCCCACCAACAAAAAAAAAAAAAAACACAAAAAAAAAAAAAAAAAAAAAAAAAAAAAAAAAAAAAAAAAAAAAAAAAAAAAAAACCCCCACAAAAAAAAAAAAAAAAAACCAAAAAAAAAAAAAAACAAAAAAAAACACACAAAAAAAAAAAAAAAACTGGAAGGGAGGGATTGTATTAACTGATCAGGAAAATCAATTTTAAAAGTAGTCCATAGGGAAGCTGGGGGAGTATTTACAAAGGAGGTATAGAAAGGAAACAGCCCAACTTAGGCATAGCCAGCAAGAATAGAAGCAACAATTTCTTCTGATTGTTACAATCCTATAAGTGATAAGAAAGAATGTACGAAGAAGTATTCAGTGACAGTAAAAGGAAAGATTTGGAGAAGGGAGTTTAGGAGCTCCATTTCAGACATACTAACATTTAATTAGACAGTCCAGAAACCTTTTGCCCAGAGTTCTGCAAGTAGGCTAAACATTGTGTCCAAGCTGGCTGGAAGGCTAGACTGAGGTTGAGTTGAAATGTAAGTTGGCAAGATCAAGTAGAAACATAGGTTTGAATCAGTTTAAATATTGTAAAAAGCTGAGGCAGAATCTGATACAAGAGAAGACTGGATTGAGTGCATTACATTTCCACCAATACACAGTTCTTCTCTCTTCTTTAATATTCCAGCCAACAGTACCGGTGATGCCTTAATGGAATGTCCTTTTCATACAGCATACACAACAATTGATCTTTCTGCTCTCTAATTTATTAATTATAAATATTTATGAATTATTTATGATATAGTTTAAAAAATGCTTGTTTAGAGCAGCTGATGAGGTGCTGAGTTTTTATACTGCCATTAATGAACAAATCATGAAACAGAAATTTTAATGTGCTGAATACTGAACAGAGTATTATTAGAGTCACTTCAAATAACTGTTAGGTACTTACAAGAAAAGAATCTACATAATTCAACTGATAAGCTTTTGTGGTGTTCACAAAGGTGTACGATTAAAAAAAAGTTAGGGGAGTATAGTAGCGAGATAACCATGTGTCCAGTAGATGCTGGCCAATGTCATGTCAGTCTAATACCTACCACTGTCAGATTTACCAACAACTGTCATGGTAGTTGAGATATGTTTCTTCCTGTTCCAAGAGTGAGGGTGTCATCCCTCAGAAAGCTCTGTCTACTAAAAACATGAAAATACTGTCAATTTGCACTTGGCTTTTCTGAAGAATGCAAATGCTGAAGGAAAATAGCTTGGAGTAGATGAAGTAGATTTTACCATAAGGAATGAATTAAGGGTGCAAGTACAGTATCATGCTTTCATTTTCATTTAATTTCATCAGTTGTTGGATCTCTTAAAAGGTGAAATAGAGCTGAAAGGTGGAATTGACAAGCTAGTATTGTTTTGGTGTTTGAATACCTGATACCCAAAAATACCAAAGAGAGGATACTTGTAAAAGGGAGAAAACTGGGCCACATGTAACTACATGTGTTAGTAAATCCATGCATGGTTCTACTTTTTGCATGTAGAACCATGTATTGCTGTTAATTAAATCACACTTTGAGAAATAAGAAACAAACTAGAGATATATTACAGGACCGGCTTAGTAGTGCATCTCTAGAATTAGAATATAGTAAATAGCATGCTATGTTGCTAGAGGTGCTCCCACACCTTTCTGAAGGGAGTGATGATACTTTAGTAAGTCACAGGCCCTTTACTGCTGATGGAAGTGATCTTTTAGCTTCAGTGGGAAGGGAGAGGCCATCCATTCAATTACTGTGTTTGGCTATTATTTTCAATTTACATTACCATGAATACAATAGTTCTTAGATCTTCTCTTTGTTGCTCTTAGCAGCCTCCAACAGAATAATACTATGGTCAATTCCCAATATTTCCTCTGAATTCGCTGTGTTCCTATTTCATGTTGTGTGCTTTGGGTTTAATCAACTTTTTGCCACACAGAAAAGTTTAACTTAAAAATACAGCCAGTTTTGGATCTTGTTTCATACCTCCTGCTATATGAAGTATGTGCTGCATGCAGAATTTGCTCTGGTCTAGCTGAGATTGGTGTCTAACCAAGAGTATTTAAAGAATATTCAAAATGAGGAAAAAAAAACCAGTCATCTTCCTTATATTGATAGTGATGCATTCAGCTAAAACTTGTGAAAATCATTCCTGCAAATAGTCCTTAATTGTACTACCTGCCATTCTCTTATGACACTCAGTCCTTCATCTCTTTCAGTCCTTTTAGTCAAATAAGATGAAGGTCTTTGAGGGCATGGTGAATAAGGCTGCATTTCTTGTGGTAAAGGGATGAGTTGTGTGTAAATAGCTGTTGTGGTACTTTACAACAAGGATTAGCTGTGAGGTAGGAGTGCAGCAGCTTCCCACCTCTGGTAATGAGTATTACTACATGTGTAGGATGGATGACAAATGGAACTTTGATTGATAGACTTAGTGATGAAATTCTGCAGTTTACAAGGAAGTATTTTCACCTCTGTCATCATTTCTCAGCTGTCTCACTAGGATCTATCAAAGAGGCAACTGTACACTTTAAAAGTATGATTTCAGCTGCTCAGAAAGAAGCTTCTTTTATTTCCCCCTTCACCAGCTGCAATGTTTATATGCAAAGATAAGGCCACTGTGTCATATAAGCATAGGACACTCATAGAAATTCACTTGAGCAGCATCTCAAGCAGCACAGCTTTAGCCACATTTCACAGCTGAGGTATGTATGTGTGATTCCAAGTGCATAAAACACCTGTGATAGACTATTCCCTCTGCTCTGCTAGTCTGCACTGTCTTTTAAACCTGTTTCCTCTTTAGCTCTATCACAGGCTGATTTTTGCCAGCTGCTTTACCAGCTCAATCAACTATTTTTTGCACACTGTCTACAAAATACTATTCCCCAGTTCTTCTGGGTTTTGGTATTATGTGCAATTTCCATTTACTCTATGAACCACTCCTTAACCCATAGCATGCTATGGATAATGTGCCACTGTAACTGCTGACTTACCTACACTACAGTAGGGATCTCCAAACTTTTTTGATTGCACCTCCTTATCATTAAAACGTTTTTGAGCTTACACCCCCTACATATGTGTATTTATTTACTCAAAACTCTGCTTGTACTACTACATATATGTACTATTGTACTAATATACTGTGTGTATTATTAAATGTACACAAAAATATAAATTAAAAAAAGATGAGATTAGAATGACAATATTTTGAAATAATTATTTAATTTTATTTATTCTTAGAACAGTAAACGTTTTTGCAGTCATCCTTAAAATGTCACCTGTCTTTGAAGGGACAGATTGTGTTTATTTTTTTCAATATATTTGCTAGGTAGCATACTGCTGACAGCCATTTGTCATCTCAAAAAAGGTCAGCAAATTTGTAACATTTGTTTTTTTTTGTTAAAGAAAAGTATGTAACTCATCCTTAAGCTGGATAGCTCAGTGAAAGCACTTTGCCACAAGACAACCAGACAACTTCTCTGTGGTACAAAGGATTTTCATAGTCAATACCCACCCCATCTCATTGCAAAGTTTTGTAAAGAACATGCTGGTTTAAAGTATTGCTAACTAAGGAATGCATTTAAGTTTGTTGCCATGTTGTTTTCCATGAATTATTCCAGTTGTTTTTATCATGGCAGGAGGAACAAGCATTTCAACATGTAGCTCTTTTTCTTTTGCTTTTAAATAAGAAACCTCTTACTGCTAAACAGCCTTTAAGTCCTGTAACATGTTGGATATTGCATGAGTAAGATGTTTGTATTCATGTTCTGGAGGCTTAGATTTTAAATGCCCTCCTAATTGTGGAGGCTTCATACTAGCTCAAGGCATAGTGTATGTTTAGGGCAAGGTTTATCATTAGGACCATGGATGAAAATGTGTATTTCAAAAAATCTTCTTGATAATTACAAAAGATGTTTGGCCTAGTTGTCATCAGACCAGATTGTCACTGTTTTTACCTCATAAAGTGGCTAATGAGGAGCTTGAACTAGGAGTCGAAGTAGTGTCAACTCTGCTATTTTTTGTTGTTCACTTGTTCTCACATTATCAGTCTTCTCAGGCTGTGGTTTCTTTGTAGGAATGTTTTTAAGACAGTTGTCTGTTTTGCAAGGTTTAGTTTAGTTGAAACTAGGTAATACAATCCATAAATCAACCAGGCGCCTGTAAACTGCAATATTACAATATATGCTTAAAATTAATGAACAAGGGTATCACTTTGAACCCTTTGCTCTGTGGAGCAGCCAGTCTTCCCCCAGGACATCTTACAGGCCATATGTGACATGGGACCCTCTGGCATGCTGGCAGTCATATTTATATATGTTCCAGAGGCTGCCTAAGAACCGTCGCCCGAACAACAGATGACAAATAACATAACTGTGAAATAAATGCCAATTGATGCTGCAAAGCTTTCAGCTTACATCTATCATTCCAATGCTTATTGATTAATGGTGTGTTTTCCCAGCCCATATTTGTCATGTCAATTAATGAAGTATTCTCTTAGTATGAGGAACAAATTGATCTTTTAGAGGAGCATTTGCTGTCTTGTGAGTCAAGGTAAAACTACTTGTAAAGTATGAGTTTAATTCCAGCAAGGTTTTGGGCCTCTTGGGCCAGCTTGATGTTCTGCGGAAGGGAAGGGGGCATGATATTGGAAAAGCAGGGCTCTTGCTGGATTTCAATGAAAAGGCCAGGCAACAAATGGCTTAATAGGATAGCTATTTCAATAAGAGAGGAATACAGATAGTGAGCAATTTTTACACTCTTTCAGAGCCTGGGAACCTTGTTTTTGTGCAGCACTCGGTGCAGCTCAGATGTATTTTCCCACAGCACTTTGCCCAGATCCTGTCTGCAGTTTCCTGCCTCCCTCCTGTTCTGTAGCACTTTTATTTTGAGTAGCAGACAGAATCATGTAACTGCTCCTGACAAGTTGTGAGGCTATCTCTGTCACATCACCACCAGCCCACAGCACGGGCTGGCACAGGGCACTCCCACAGGCTTCCATGCAGTGGCTGCTGCTGCTCTGCAATGGGCTTCTCAAGCCCCAAGTACAAGGTCCAGCAGAGCTGATGGTGGGGTTGAGATCACTACTTCCACAAATACAACATCTTCTGAGGGCTCCCAGAACACTCGGAAGGAGAAACAAATATCTCTAAGCAGAGAACATGGCTCATATCTGGGGTGTCAGAACTTCCCCCTGATGTTTGATAAAAATGGAAAACACTATCACAGGTGATGTGAGCAATAACAGGTTTTTCATAGCTCAAGATTAAAAAAAAGAGACCAGGCAGCACTTTAGATAGTTGGAACATCTAGAGGGTGGGCAAACTAACCATGGGATTGAAGATCATGAAGATTTGACATAATCAAAAGTGGTTCTCTGTAATGTTCTCTGACTATTGCATGGCATTTAAAATTCATCCAGTTAAATAGAACAAAATTTATATGAGGTACTCCTGTGCAGGGGTCTCCAGGAAACTTTGAAAGATAAACTGGCTTTTTAAGAGATCTCTAAAAAGTTAAGAGATACTCATTCCATAGTTTCAGATAATTATATTAGAAAACATAGAAGAGTTCATTGTTTTCCAGAAAGTGAGAGGCAAAATGTAACTTTTGTATCCTTTCCTGGTATCACTGGGCAAGAGTTCACTGACTAATTATGGAAGTCAGTGTTACAACACTGTCTCATAGCATAACTCCTTGGACTATATGGAAGGAACTCTGAGTAGCTGATGGGGGAAGAAAGCTCAGATTATTTTTTTCAAATTTTTTCTGTCTTGTAAATGAAGCAGTTTTGTAAAAGATTGTGTTTTGGTGGAATAATGGTCTTATTTATAAAGGATGAGGGGTAGGAGTTTATAAGATTTTCATAGCTTTCAGTAAAGTAAATTGACGCTAATTTCAGCCAAAATCTAGTTATTTCTTTGACTAATTTTGTTCTCAGCAAAAACTCTGAAAGGCATTTATTCTTTAACATTCTGTACACAGATATTAGGGGCTCATTTATCAGCACAATTTGACCTATTTAAAGTTATGGAAACCCAGGAGAAAGAGCTGAGATTGGAATGTAAAACCAGTGTTTTTCAGCCTATAGAGGATCATTTGCATGGTCTAAAGACTGGGGAATGGCACTGTAAATAAATATATAGATCTGTTACATACCCCCACTATATATATATGTATATATTTATATATATCTCTGTGTGTACGTATGTATATATTTTGAAGTAATTTCTAATGTATTCTAATGAGAAACACAGATAACTTTGGCATTCGCTGCCTTTGAAACTTGTAGAAGGAAAAAGTCATGATTATCATTATATTCATCAACAGTTACAGAGGATACATTGCAAAGCTTTGCATGGCCTTACAGCTGAAGATTATAAATGGACAATATTCAGTTCTTAAAGGATGTAATGAAGATGGTGTGCCCTTATCTTTATGAAATATTGACTACAGAATTCAGACTTACCGATAAGTTAGGTATCATGCTATTACGTTTCTTGTGTGTACATTTTTTTGGTGTTCTAAAAGTGGCAAATTTATAAAACTACAGATCATTACATTTTGTCAGCAAAAAAAAAGAGAAATGGGGTGAAGCAGTACTTCCACTGAATTCTGCACCAATAAAATATCATTAGGACTAAAGGTTAGAAGAGTTTATCCTTTTGCTTTTAATGTCTTTGCACATGACAGTATGGCCAGGCTCATTTTAGTTATATGAGTTATAGGAAGAAGGGTTTGATTTGGTAAATCCTAATCCCACTTCAGTTTAAGGATCTTCTAAGCCTTATGATCTCAAGTCTGAATAAAGAAGTGTTGTTAGTGATTTGGATTGGGAACACAACTGTTCTATTTCTTAAATAGCTTTATATTGTTTCTGCAATCCTCTCTCCAAATAATAAAAATTGGGAGGACAACTTTCCAAAAGCAAGCACAAACTCATTATCTCTTGGCAGTTTTGTGAGGACGTCAAGGTTGCAAATAATTTTTTACACATTGACTTTGTTCTTTGAGCTTTCAGTCATACATACATTCTTTTTTTGTTTCATAGAATTGTGGAGAATATTGAGAGAATAGCAAACATTCTTTTCAGCAATAGTCTTCAAACAGTCTCCAAGATTTTCTGGAGATCTTGGCCATTTGATCACGTAAGAAGTGAGGGACAGATCCCCAGGGAGAAACAAAGAGTCCTGCATCCTGAAAATTTCATGGACAGATGAAATATTCCATAGGATACTCTAATATGTCTTTAAAGGTGGAAATAATTGCATTATACAGAGAAATATTGTCAATTCTTTGTTGTCTTGAGGGATAATGGAGCAGTTGCCTAGGGGGTTTTCTGTTGAGCAGCTTGATTGACTCAGAAGCGCTTCCAAAGTTGGTTACCTTCCCTCCATGTTGGTAGAAGTAGTGAGACAACAAGGGGATGTGGAAGGACAGAGGAAAGTTCTCTTGTGTCTTTCTGCTGAGTGCTGTGAACAAGCATATACAAATGCAATCTTATACTCAGCTGTGGGTGCAATTGTTTATTTTAAATGGGCTTTCAATTTATTTGAAATAAATGCTAGCCCTGTGAAACCGTTATATTAGTGGCCCTAAAGGATGTGGCAGAATAGATACTTTGCAATTTATGGCAGAGGAACTATGTCCATTCCCGGCCAAAGATTTTAGCATTTAATGGCAAATATGAAATCTGTTGCGAAATTTTCTGTAGCAGGTAGTGGTAGGATTCTGTGTGAGTGCTGCAAGAGGTTATGCTGCTTCCATTGTCATATATGTGGTCAGAAATGCTTGTGACAAAACAACCTCCTCTATGTTGTAAAGGTCAAAAAAGGGTATAGAAAGCCAAAACTGACACAGACAAAGGCACAAATAATTTTCTTCATTGTGTTATCTGAACTGCCTATACCCAAGAGTATTTTAGAGAATCAGAGGCATGAAGCAAAGCCTCCAACCTGTGCAGATTTTTTTGCAGATTTTTTTCATGTGTGCAGCTTCATGTAGCTCTGAAATAAGTGACTAGGTTAAAAGATTACCCTTTCAGAAACAAATGAATGAGTGCTAGAAAGGCAGTGGATCTATAGTGGAAAAAGGCTGGTAGAAAGAAGCATTCAAACTACAGTCCAATATGAATAGCACCTAAGGATTTAGAGAACAATTCTGGAGGATAGCAGCTCCATGAGCCTATAGTATGGGATATATCAGAACATGATAAAATGTATGACAAATCTAGTAAGTGAGATCATAGAGCTGAATTGGACTGGAGCCCATCTGGTTTGACTCTGGAAAACCAGGCCTCCTCTACTTCAGCTAAAAAGGTATATTTTGCTATAATATTTAGGAATTGCCAATATAGGGCTGCAATTGCATGCATTGCTGGTCTTGATGTGGTGTTTGGATTCTTCCTTTAGTCTAAATGAAAGAAAAGTCCTGCTCTCCCAGGAGGTCAGACTGAGGGTACCTTTTTCTGAGTATACTGGGGAGTAGAAGTGAAAGCTTTTTCTCCTGTCTTTTAAGATCTAAGTATGAAAAAATATTTGTATCTTAAGGAAACAAGACTAACCAGTTTATAATTGCTACTGGGGAAATAGAGGGCTTGCCAATGGCAAAATTAGCTAAGAAGGAATTGGTGATAACTGTCACCTATTGGAGACAGAAATAGGTAAAGGACAATGTGCTGTTCCTAGACCATGCTGGCTTCAACCTGCTATCTGAAATAAAAAAAGCTTCAGTGCAGTATATCTGCAGTTTCTGTATTTATTAGGCAAGATCCAAGTGTTAAAATCCCAAAGCTGTTAACCAGAGCTGAAAGCCTGTATCCTGAAAGAGTTTCTATTGGTAAACCAGTTGTTTTGAGCTACTAATAGAGCAGCCCCCTCTGCCTGCTGAAAATTTTCAGGAGCTTTGTATAAGGCTCCTCCTGAGATTAACTCAGATCTAGACCTAGGCAGTGGATAAATTCTGTTTAGACCATGACAGCATGCTAGCTTTGCTTTCAGACTTCTTGTGTGTCTTTTTTTGTGTTGTGAGCAGCTGCAGTGTTCTCCCTGCAAAGGGAGAACCTAGCTCAGACTAGAACAGCAGAGTCAGAGCCAATCCTTGGCTGGAAAAAGTAATGATTAAGTTACCAGGTACTTACGCACTCATTAAAAATAATAACTGAGTATCCCTGGGTTAGGGTTTCCAAAACAGCAAGGAACAGTAAGCACTAGGGATAGATATTGAATTGGAGGGTTTTTTTTCCCTGTTACTTTAAAAATCTGGGTTGTTTTTTTTTTTTTTTTTCTTTAATCCTATGCAAAATTTCTACTAACAGGAGAAAATAATGTGTTTTGAGAGGCTTTGTGGTTATTGCCTATCCACTGTTAGTTAAAGTCCTCAGAGGACCAAATATGAAATTGATTCTGGGAAGGCTTGCTGATGTCTTTACTGTAAACTTCCCTCTGAAAGAGAAAGATGTGATTCTACCCCAAGTGCAAGCATGATGCTCATCGCCTATGGGATTGGAGTTTTCAGAGCACCTGTAATATCAGTGGTTAGGTAAGATGAAGACTGAGGATATGACTACTCAAGACTGTTAAATGTGCCAAAGAATATTTTGGAAGAGGAAGCTGTAAAAGCTAAGGCCAAATCCCTCCTCATTAATTTACATTCTGTTCCTCCCCTCTGAGGTTTCATTTAGCTATCGGCTACTTAATTTTAGATCCTGATTCTGGGGTCGCATAGTTTGTGTGCTGCTTTGCTGAGAACAGACATAAAGGATGAAAGCTGCTTAGGAGAGGCAGGATATTGCAATTACATAAAAAATAAAATACCGAAGAACAAAGGTCAAAGGCTCATCCTGGTATCCAACCAATTATAGCCTTCTCAGATCAATATTTTGTGCAACCTGTGAGGAGTAGATGTGTTCTCAACTGGCAGACATTTAGCTGAAGAAAAAATTGTGGTGTCTTGAGCAGCCTGCCCTGTGCATCAGGCAAATTCATGATAATAACTGTGATTATTTATGAACTTACATGCATGTGAGCCAGACCAACTGCTTTGCTTATTTAGCAAAGCTCTAGAATCTCACCTTGACATTTCTTATCTGTAGAGATGCTGAGCTGCTGGGTGCTTTCATTTTCAGCCTTGAATTGCAGTCCCAGAAAGGATTGTAGAAATCCACACTCCATGAAATTTATTAATACTTCAGATTGTACCTGTCAGAAATTGTCCCTGGATTGCCTAGAGGCCCCTGGGATCAGTTGACTGTGTCCCACTTTACCGCTAAATTTTTGTAGGAAGGGAATATTAAACCAATACACTGCAAAGCAGTATTCTGACACAGTTTTTCTGTCTTTCTTTAAACATGTAGATCCCTAATTCATGAGACTGCATAATTATATATTTGCTTATGAATAATACACTGTGTGGGTTTCTGTTCCCAGTTCCCCACCTCCTTTTTCATTCTTGTTTGGATGCATACTGTAATTGAGCTGCCTCCCAGAGGGGCATCACAACACCCTACAACCAACTGTGAGAAATCCTCATGCCTTGCATACACCCTATTTCTCTCCCACACCCCGGCTCAGAGAATTTAAGGAGCCCTCATTAATTAACACTGAACCTTGCAGGGTATGCATGAATCACAGCAGCTGTGGTTAGGGACTGAAATTTAATTAGAAGCACATATTAGGAAGGTGATTTTTTGAAGTTTCAAACTGCAAGAGGTAGAAAGTTAGCTGTAAGTATGTTGCTGTTTATGAATGGGGGAGTATGTACTTAAGTGTGTGATGGTGCCAGTTTTCAAAGACAAAAAGATAAAGCTAGCAAAAGTTCCTGCCTTTTCAAAGTCACTTCAAGGAAGGTTTTGCTGAAATGATTCATGAGGTTTACTATTGCTACTTAGAAATTGATGCTGACTGCATCAAAATCTAATAGAATGCAGCACATGAAAAACTAGGATTTTAAAAAATAAACACAGGAAAGTATTTCAGTAATAATACTATACAATGTTATTATCTTTCTGTCCCAGTGTTTTGATTAAGAGAAGATGGGCAGCTTCCACACTACCTGTTTATAGGGAATGGAGGCGTCACACAATACATTAAAAGACTTGCTGGCTGGGAGGAAACAAGTCTATGACATGTTCGATTAAAACACCCATGTCTTGACCACCTTACTCATATTCAGTGCTGTCATTTCATTGGGGTCTTTATAACTCCAGCATATTTAGTATATGTATTTTCTTTCAGGCATTTTTGGCCTTTTGCAGCTGCAGTGTGCTTGGAGCTCTGGGCTTTGGGGTTTTTGGAACTCTAACCCTAGGCAGATCAGGGTTACACCTAGGGTTAGGGTTACACCTAGGGTTAGGGTTCTGAAAACCACAAAGCCCAGAGCTCCAGGCACACTGTAGCTGCAAAAGGCATGCCAAGGGGAACACGGAACTCCCACAACATGGCTCCCTCCTATTTCCTTTTTCCTTAAAGTGGGAAAGTCCTTTTTTATTAAGCACAGTGCTTTCCTGTGTTCATACATCATTGTCTGTAAAGTGCATCCACGAACAGAGAGGGTTTTTTAAGATGCGGTTTAGGTTCCTTTATGGATTAGACACTAGATGAGAGAGAGAGAGGGAAAAAAGAACCTGTTGTAAAACAAAAAATAATTATGCTCTTGGTGTCTGTCCTCTTTTGTTTCCTGCTTTGTGTCCCTTTTGAAAACCATTTCCAGTGAGGTGTTCTATTTTCCTCCATCTGTGCGGGTGGGGATATTGGATGTCTGTTTCCATCCCAGTGCTAACAGCCTTTTACTTCTTCACCCAAGTGGCTATCCAGACCAGTGTGTGCATTTGATGGGAGATGCCATTTGGCAAGTACTGCCATCCTCCTTTAGTCCATTTCTGTTTTGTAGCATTTCAAAAAGGCCAGTTGTACAGCACTGGCAAACATTATGGAAGTCTGGCTCTCCATTTTAAGACATGCCTGTATGCTTTGCCAGAAGGGCAAACAAATCCCACAGGCCTTTTACCTACACAGGCACAATTATTACGAAGAAAAAAGTAAATGGCACAGGCAACAGGAAGAAATATCCATAAAAAAAAAAAAGATGGAGAGGTGATTTCTGTTGAGCAAGGCTGCACACATCCTGGATCCTTACATGTTCTCAGACGGATATAATGGGACATGGCAGGTGTTAACCCACAAGATTCACCAGAGAATTTGGGGTACGCTTGCTTTTCAAGTGTCCTTCCAGCTATTGATTGTGACACTAAACGTACTTTCTTCAGACTTTTGGACTTCAAGTGATACAGTGCAACCCAGAATAAGTTACACATATCTGCAAGGATTGGCTCAAGTCCTAGGTAGTGATTTTATTATAGTATTTTTTTAAGAGCTTTGTATTTTGAGAGTACAAGACTCATAGCCCCTCAAAGCCTGTTGCACTAGGGTCTTTCATTCTTAGACACCACTAGGTGCCTGTAGGAGACAAGGATCTTTCCACAAACTGACCATGTTTATCTCTTCTTCAGTACTTGTACTTTTGCTCTTTTTTTTTATATTTAAGGAGACAGCTGAAATACACGTTGGCCCATAAATTTCTTCTTCAGGCCGAGGTACTGTAATAGCACCAAAAATTGGCCAATGTATCTTTGGGGCAGTGATGTTAGAGAAAAGAGATGGGAAGCTGTTTTCCCAGCATGAGAACTTCTAGGATGAGATAGAGGTAATAGTTTCTCTTACACAATATCAAATCCTGTAGTTTGCAAAGTGAGTGGGATATAAAAGAGACAGTACTTCGCTGCTGAGGGAATAGACCAGGAGAAGTGAACAGCAGGTAACCATGCTGCTAGCAGAGAAAGTGAGAACACTCTTTGGATTACTCATGCCATTGTGGGATGAAGAGTAAAGAAACAGCTGGTAAGCTGTCAGGTTGATCTTACAGAAATGTGAAATGTCTTCTCCTGGTACCTTAGTACTGAGTTATTTCGATGAAGGTATGGAGGCAGGGGAAGAGAAGACAAGGTGGTTGCATCTGCTATTAATTTTTTTTCTCTTTTCAGTGTAGATATATGTAAAAATGTCACTTTCCTTCTTACTCACTCCATTAAACTCATCCACAGCCATACTGTCTTCCAATCCTAGTTTTTTGTATAATAATTTGACCAGATTGATCAGGATGTTTTAAATTTAGACTGTGTAGATGGTTAGATTGGTACATTCTGCAGACAAGAATGTAGATCAGTAGAGGACAACCAAACACACAATCATTTCTAACAGGTCTGGGTTATGTATGGAGAACATAGTTATAGAGATTTAGATTAGAGATACTTACGTGGCTTATTTATTATCTCCTCCTGAATGCATTAATAAGAACCTGAAGAGGTCTACTGCTGTGAAGAAAGGGTGTTTATTACTTGAGTTATTTTTTCCTTCTTTCCTTTTTATTTCTTCCTTCTGATCTCAGAATTTTAAATCTTCTCATAGAGTGCAGGACTGAGAAGCATATGTGTGGCTCAGTGATTTCCTGTTAGTAATATTCTTCCTTTTTGCACACTGAGATCATCTTGCTTGTGACACATTGACCTTATTTTTATCCCAGCAGGGACAGATAGAAATGTAATGACCCTGCTCTGGTAAGGAATAAATTTTTAAACTCATGAGACTTGCATAAGTACAACTGCTTGGAACAAGAGCAAGGTAAGGAAAAAACAGGAACCCCTTTGCATTTCTCTCTTCTACTTTAGTTCTTAGCAGCCCCATGTCTACTTAAACTAGATCACATCCCAAGGTGAGTTTGCTGCCCTGTCTATATGGTTTGGTTTTTAGTCTAATTATGTCAGTAGGGAACTCTCAGGGTTTGGAGAGGAGTAATTTTTTTGTAGCTTACATTCCTTAAATACTTTTTATGTTTCTCATATTTTACATATTTAACCCATGGATATGCTGCCAAATCTTCAAAAGTTTTTTTTTCCTCCTACATGTTCCACCCCTTTGTCAGATCATATTCTCTGCTTTGCAACTTGCTACAAAACACTTAATGCAATGTGAATTCTGCCTCCGTTGTTTGTGTCACCCACAGAGCCAAGCAGGCTGTTCTTTTGCCTAGCCTGGAACAGGGTCCTCTAAGAAATAAACACTTGGCTTGTGCTTTAAGCATCTTTCCATCACTGGTGTAAGGCTGTGCATGGCTTTGGTTCATTTGACATGAATCATCCATCCATCAGAAATGTGTCACAATCTGGAAAATTCAAGACTTCAGTCTGAGCAATGACTCCTTTTTAATCAAAGGAAAAAAATTAAAGGAGGTTGAATATGTGCCTGGCCTGAGTACATCTTGACAAAGTGCTATTGAGGGCAAAACTGGATTGCGTTGCAATGCCAGAGGTGTGAATATTATTCTTCGGACCAGTGGTTCATCTAATCAGCATCCATCTGGACATGTTGTAGGATCCAGGGTTAATGATGCTCCAGTGGCCTCCTCATCTACTGACATACATGTGGAAATATTTTTCAAAATCTGTCTCTTTAAGAAATATCACTCTTTTTTGGTCCCAGATTAACTTATGCTCTGTTGCTGTTTGGTTTCTTGTCTGTATCAGAAATACAGAACAACTGAGCAGAGGTTTCAGAAAAACAAA
Organism: Peucedramus taeniatus; assembly: GCA_013400575.1. Classification (NCBI taxonomy): domain Eukaryota; kingdom Metazoa; phylum Chordata; class Aves; order Passeriformes; family Fringillidae; genus Peucedramus; species Peucedramus taeniatus. The sequence continues at coordinate 315,776 of WBNO01027772.1, read as the reverse complement.
ACAAAACAAAAAGCTATTCACAATAGATTCCCAAGTATTTGAAGTTTTCTGCCTGAGTGGTTTCACTGTGTCCCTCATTTAGGATCTTCATCCCATGTTGTATCTCATGTTTAGACTTTGACAGGTTGAGATGCACACACAGGGGCCTTTTTTCTTGGTACTTCCAGTTAATTTGGAACTTGGCAGTACACATGCAGTTATTAGTTATTTTCAGCATGCATTTCTTTGCATCTGTCAACAGTAAATTTAATTTGCCATTGCACAGACCATTTTCATAGATCTTCTACTAAGAAACAACTTAAATAATTTTGTGCCAGCTTCAGATTTGTTTTTTTGTTGTTTACATCCTTTTCCACAGCACTGACAACTAGGTGAGGTGGGGCTGCTTGAACAGAGTGCCTACATTGTTTTCTCTATCATACTGAAAAAAACCCACAATTTTGATCCTAATTTCTTTTTGCTGTGATTTTATCATTTTTAATCCTCTACAGCACTTTTTCTCCTGTTATGATGTTTATAGGGTTTTTTGGTAAAGTGCTCTTTTAAAAGACCTTTTGAAATTCTATCTGACATCTGTTTTCTTTTATCTGGTGGTTTATTACATATTTGTAGATCCAAAAGTCCTAGTACATTTGATTGCTTATAGAAAGAATAATGGATTTATACTGTCATATTTTAATAAATTGTGACATTTATTTCTGTTACAGTGCCTACCAATGAAGTAGGGTTTGCAGGTGCCTCATTGTCACAAGCATCATAAATATTAAAAAACAAACAAACAAAAAACAACAAAAATCCCCCAACAACAACAACCAAATGCAAACAACTAAACAAAAAAGCAACAAAGAAAAAAAAATACAAAACAAAGCAAACTACTAAAACCCAAAGATGTCTGTGTTACTTTCCAGTACTGTAGTGGCTGTACTCTATAGGATGTGTATGAATAGTTGCATAATTTTGCTAGGAAATCAACTTTACTTGTAACTATTAAGTAAATGTGTGAAAGATCACCACAGTTTGTATTGTTTTCTGAGAATAATGTATATTAACTATGTATGTGCCTTTCAGTAGATGCTGCAGTTCCTCACAACTATTTCCAAAGTAAACTGCACAACACTGTGTTTTAAATGCTAGCACAGCATTAGTGTTGCTGTGTGAATAGGGAAAATCCAGACCTGATATCATCCCTTTTTCCCCTTTTTTGCTTCAGTGCAGTACCTTTGTGTGAAGTTCAGACTGAAGATAAAGTTTCTCTTCAAGTTAACATTTTCAGAATCAAATCTTGGTGGAAATCCTTGTGATTAGGTTATGGCTCTAGATGTTTAAAATCATCTGGAGGGTCATTAAGACCTAAGTTGATTGCATTCAGAGAGCAGGGAGTGTGCATGCCCCTCATCAGCACTGACAGTGGGAGACTTGAGTGGCTTCTCAAAAAATGAATTAGGGCCCTTCTGACAGTGCTCTGAAGCCCTCAAGGCTAAACTAAATCCTTCTTCCCACTTCTTGTGATGTACAAATCCTTGCAATTTTCAAAGATACAAGTTCTCTTTTTTTGGATGGAGATACAGGAGTGGAGTAAATGGCAACTGAATTAAGGGATGATGCAGTACCAAATGTTGAATAAATACTGAGGGGAAAATGAGTGAGACCTTGAAGTTGTAAACCATGATGTAGAATGATTTATTCTCAGAATTTCACTCAGCACTTGACTCATAATGAATTATAAGCAGTGGTCCCACTACTGATTAGGAGAGGGGTCTGGATATACTGGTTCCATCAATAGAGGGGAAAAGTAAATCAACAAAATATTCTGAATTCTTTCGTCAAATTTCATGGAAATGGGAGGTGAAACATCAATAGTGACAAACATTGTCACTGACTCTGTTTGACCTCTAAAAGTTCATTTGGCTAGGAGACTAACTGAACTGTAGCATCTATCTGGGTTTTAAAATACATGGTGGACATAAATGAGGAAGCAATTTTAGAGAGAATTTCTTGTCCGACCACAGCTACCACACAAAAACCTTTAAAGTATCAAGGAAGCTGGAAGTGAAGATGCAAAACTGAGAATAAACTGTATGTTCAAGAGACTTTTGCTTAACTTTAGAGGTCAGAAGAAGCAGAAGTTCCAGAACTCTGGTGAAAAGATCTGACTAGGCAGATCAGATTAGGCAAGAGTCCTTTTTTTTTTTCCTATTATCATTTTTCCATCCTATCCAGCCATAAAAGCCTTGTTTGTAAGACCTACTATGTTTATCACTGGTAGCAACAGTAAATGGATAAAGACAGGCAGGATAATGACTGATCTCTGAAATGGCTCATTTTGTTAACAAAATTACAGGTTGTGCTGTGGACAGAGACAGTTGGCAGGCACTGTTGCCCAAGCACCAGCCCTCACAGAAAGTGAAATATGTACTTGCCTTTCATTAGTGCACACGGTATCATTATCACCATTGCCATCGTGACAAATGTGATGCTTGCATGCGTCCCCTGAGAACAGCTGCAGACAGGAGGGGTGGACTGTGCAGTGAAACAAGCTATCCTGCTATCAGAAACTGTTCAACATGCAAACAAATCTGTAAATATCTCAGTAAGAGGTCAGACAATGGTTGGGTGAGATTTGCATTTGTCTAGACTTCTCCCATTCTGGGATCTCTGTACCCACTTAAAAAAAATGTTGTTCTCATTTGAGAAAGACAGTAAGAGTGGGGAAATTGCCATTATGCTTCCTGCAAGTTACACAGCAAGTCCTTTCTAACATAAGGGGTAGAATTAAGATCTTCTGACATGAAGCTCTCCAATTGATTTATTAAACCATGACTTTCCTCACAAAAACAAATGACTTGCCATTTTCCAGTCACTGGACTAAATGCTCTAGCAGCTGTCCTTCTTTGCCTGGCGAGCAGTGATATGCTACTGGTGTTTTCAGAATGGATCCAAAGAGAATTTTCCTTTAGTCTGTAATAAATTCTGTGAGCAAGAATAACCTAATAATTTCAAAAAGAGAGCATGATGGAAGATGCTTACTTGTCTTAATGGTTAACACTTTTCTCTTGTAATTATGAAGGGTAAAGGAGTTTTTTTTTCCATCATATATTAGATGAGTGGGCCTAATTTTGAAAAATAAGATAAAACAGTTTCTGCTCATGGAAACAGGACCTAAATCCATGACAAAAACTTTTAAGAGTTCCTATATTCAAATTGATAATTTGAAACACAGAAGAATTATCAATGTGTTCCAGATGAGAATGTCTTGGCCAGTAACTTTTACCAAGCAAAGCCAACACAAGGAGAGGAAGCAGCTCCTGGTTTGGGCCCTTGCAAAAGATTTTTGTCTAAGCACTATCAGTTCATTTTATATTCTGGAGTACAAGAGTATTTATTCTTGGTATCTTGAAAAGAAAATTGCATCCTTAGAAAGTTTTGTTATCGCTATGAATGTTAACTCCTAATGCAATGGTCTCAAAAAATTTTTATAGCAAATAGGTGCCAAGATTATGAACTAGTGTTGTCTGAAAAAAGAAAAGAAATGGATAACATGGTTTCATTAGTTACCTGTTAATCAGAAAAGATGAATCAGAGTGCTTGACTTTGAAACTTCTCAGTTTCCTACATTATTTTGTATATCTTGTACTTTCGTATTTTTAGCTTTCCTAGTTTGAAGTACTTTGAGTTTTTTGAGAATTTCCTATTATAAAAGTCTCTGTATAGTACAACTAATTTTAATTTCTAATTCAAATCTAAGTAATCCTCTTGAAACTGTAGGATTATGTTACATGATAACAGTGTTGTATCATGTTGCAATCTGGTTGAACTTCAGTCACCAAAGTAGGTCATTTGCTGCCTAAGTTATTGCTGGCATACATAAGTTTTCCCTTTATTATGCTGGAAGGATACCCAGTGTTAATACTCCAGCAGACAGCAGAAAAGGAGCTTGCAGAACTGCCCTTCTGATGCTGGGGATAAAAGGTTCTCCTGTGTCTGTGCAGAAGCTAAATGTATTGTGTGGCCAGCAGCCAGTGTGGCTGTCAGTGGTGTGTGCTGGCTGCTCCTCTGAGCTGTGTGGAGCTGTGGCTGCTGAGCCATCCTGAGCTGGGGGCTCCTGCACACACAGCCTGCCTAGCCCTGACACTGGTGCCTCTGGGCTATGAGCATTGTGACAGCTCAGGCTAACTGAAAGGACCCTTCTGTCATGCTGCTCTGCTAATCTTTTTCTATGTCTTGCTTTCTATTTAACAGTAAAATTAACAAAGTGAAAACAATTACCCATCTTCAGAGCTTAGCTATTACCTGAATTAAAAAGAAAATATTTAATGTAACATTGATAAGGTCAGCATGCTCAAGTGTAATCAACTGTGACTTTGAAATACTATCTAAAACGTCTTTAATTCAGCATTTAAGAAAGTTGCTGATTTAAGAATCCAGGAAACTCAGCTCTGATCACAAGCCCTGTACCTTTAGTAACATGAGTCATTGCATCTGTTCTCTTTTTCAGCTATCTCAGACGTACAGTAGAGACACTGATCTGTGCTAGCAGTAGTATTTTGGTACATAGTGTTGATGCTTTTGTGGGTCTGCTTCCTCCTTAATTTCTCCCATTTTTTCCTTTTCATAGTTTTATGAGTGCCTCTTCAGGAAGGAGCAATTCATATCGTTGTTCCAACTCTGGTATACAAGACAAAAAGCACTATAACTTGTAAGTGACATACACAAATGGAACTGCAGAGTGTTTTCAAAATTGCTTGTCACAGCAAGAAAAGTACACATAAACCCATAGTCAAAAGAGGGAAATGTTCTGAGACGTTGGTGGTCAAGACCTGGCATTGTGGCTTCCATCATTTCTGGAAAGCGACTGATCTGGATATAGTAGGGCTGTTTGAGTTGGACAGAAAATAGTTCCTCTTTTTGACAATGAAGAGTGGAAATCTTTGATTTGTGTTCAGCTAGCAAATGTGGTGGGGTTAAGTGCAGGTTCCATTTGTGTGTCAGTGCAATGATAGAAAAGTGGCTTTTGCAAATAAACCACAGGCAAATCTCAGAAAATAATGCAGTACAACCAATCCTCTACTGCTAACAGGGTTAAGAAGACTCAGAGGATCAATTTAAAGAAACAGTTTTCAAGCCAAATGTATTTCTAGATAAACAACACTGAAGTCTAAGGAATGCTGCCAGGATTAAACAATGCCCTTAATTTCTAGTTAGCAGATGATCTCAATACACACAGGTAATAAAAGAAGATGCCAAATCTTCTGTAGCTGTTTGGTAGTCTCCGGCAAATGAGTTAGAGTCTCAGCCCAACTGATAGTGGTTGGAAAAATTGCCAATCCCCAAAAAAAAAGTCAGGTTTTAGTATGCACTCAGAATAATTTAGAACTCCTTTCTGTCCATCTGTCCTGAAAACCTGAAAAGAGAAAGTGCCTCAGGGTTGGAATCTCACTCCTTTTCTTGGAGTCCTCTCAGCACGTGCATTGGTTAGTGAGGATGGCACATAGGGAGTTTTCATTGCTATTTGTTGCATGTAGATGTATGTTAAAAAAAAAAAAAGAGACTAGGTATTGTATCTTACATGTCTATAAAGTTATCCAGAAAAATGGGGAGACACTTGACACAGCTACTTCTCTATTGCTTTGATCAAAATTGAGACATAGGTGCTGGGTTTTTTTCATTTCCCTCACCTTTTTCTTTTATTTCTTAAATGCAGTTCTTGCTATTAACCTTTCTCACAAAAACAATAAAGCCTCTTTCATGCTTCCTTCCCATTTCAGATCATTCTGTTGGAGAAGTATTTGCTAGAAAAGATGGCAAGGCTTTCATGTTCTTTTTTCTTCTTGAAACCACCTACATAGTTTCACGAAAAAAGAAATATAGCCCTGAGGGCTGAGGGAAGTGCATGTCTCCAATGCCTTGAAGGTTGTAGGGTTGTTAACCACTGACTGTGGTACTTAGCCCACTACTTTAGGGTTGCATCTTTGTTTAACATGCAACATTAAAAACAAAATCACCCCCAAACAATCTGAGATGTTGTCACCTGAAACAAGAAAGTAAATAATGATAAAAGTGAATTGATAATTGCTTTTTAAAAAGCACCAGACAAGTTTCAAATAACTTTGTGGGAGGAAATTATATTAAACAAACTTTCTCTTGCCACCACGTAGCACATGCTTCAATGTCAAGAAAAGTCCTGATTAAAAGGACCACAGTGTTATCTCTCTTGATAGTAATTCTTCTCATTGTTCCCTTGAGATAACGCTTCCCAGTTTGGCAGGGAGCTTAAGGAAGGCCAACCTCTTTAGCAAGAGCAACAACTGCATGGAATAAATATGGTATACAAAATCAGAAAATTATGATGTGCCTTTTTGAAGGTAATAGTGGGTCTCACGAGCTACCAGTTTGAAGTGGTTATGCTCTGCATGTAATTTCAATTTGAGAAACCCACATATTTCTTTGTCTAGGAAAGATAAAAATAAATTACAAATGTTATAAAGCAAGATTTTAACTGGACACATTTTTAGAGTTTGAATGCCTTCCACTGAAGATAATATTTCTGTTTGTATTAGAAAATTGTGTCTTCAGATAAAATAAATATCTGAAGTTTAGACTTATAAATGGTAAGAAGATTCCTGCTTTATCTCATTTTGTCATCTTTTCTGCTTCTTTTTTTTTCTTCAAAGGAAAAGGGGAGATGAAAATACAGACCAAATGTAAGAATAAGTAATATATCTAGAAATTAAAATTCTAACAAAGTTTGGGTATTTAAATAAAACCATTGTAACTATTTTATTGCGGAAAATGTGAGAAGTTTACAATTTTTAAAATCTTTGATACTTTTTTTATTTTGAACCAGTTGTTATGCTCCCTGATGTATTCTGGCCATTCATTGATGGGCTCTTTTCCCACACTGGGACAATTCTGCTAGTGTTTGAGGCACATTAATGAGAAGCTGTGCAAACCCTTCTGAAAGTTTCAGAACCCTGACGCAGGAATCCGCTGTGCATTAAGGCTGGCATTTGTACCCATCTATTTAGGGAGAATGTAATTAGGTTAACTTGTGTTCTGGTGTGAAAAAAGACCATCATGCTTTTATGATACAGAGCTGCAATCTGTTTGTTTAATCCATCCTTTAAGTGTTAGTATAGGCTATCTTTGCATGCAGGCTGGTGTTACATGAATTCCCTGGAGCTTCTTTCACTTATGTTGTGCATTTAATTCTTCTTTGGTAGAAGAGCATGAATGGTGTTGGTGGATCAGCATAAATTTCATATCCCTAATTTCAAAACAACTATATCCATTTTCTGAAGGAGAGTCTTTGATTATTAATATTGTAATGAAGTAGAAAGTGATTTGGGGATAGTGATATTTATTCAGAGGAGCAGTGGGATTCCACAGAGACAAACAGGACCATCTCTTTTTTTGCAAAAACAGGGCCGTATATTTTTCTGCAAAAAGCAGATACAGGCTATTTTGTTGTATTTTCTCATCGTCTTCTAATTGTAATATGACTAAATATAGAACACGTGGTAGCTACAAACACAGGGAATCCATGCCAGCATTCCTTTATTTGCTGTTCTTGAAGTGTCCCCACATGCATGCACATACTGTCTGCTTTGTTTTGTTGGTATTTTCTTTATAGCCTGACAAGGCTGTGTCACTAGCATTGTCCACCAATTTGCAAAATAGCTTTTGAATCTTGACAGTGCATATCATCCTCGGGAGTTTTTTTTTTTCCACTTGTGAAAGCCCATGTTCTTATAATAAATGGGTTTGTCTAAAATACTGTATAATTTCTGATTATATATAATTATATACTATGAGGGTAGTGAGGGACTGGAACAAGTTGCCTAATGAAATGGTGGCTGCCCCATCCCTGGAGGTGTTTGAGGGCAGGTTGAGCCTGTCCAGCTTCACCAGCTGACCACTGCTGCCTGGCTGCATCTGCCAAAATGACTGTTGCCACTAGCCCCTTTCAAGCTAAGGCTTCTTGGCTCCCTCTCTGCAGGCAGAGCTGAAAGTCCAGCTCTAGGAATGGGCCTAGATTTCTAGGAATGGAGGTGGGAGCCTATAGAACTGAGTAAAGGTGCAGAAATGAGGAAGGTGATCAACACTTTAGTCTGTCAGACTGGCTTGCTAACCACCATGCTGCTTTTAATTCCTTTTATCAGAAGTCTGCTGTATCTGCCTTCCAAGCCCAAACTCCCATGCCATATGCTGCCAGTACTCTCCTCCATCTGCCTGAAGACACAGACAACAGCCATAATAGTTGGCCACAGACATCCATCACCCTTATTGCTCCTTCAGTTTGGATTTTACAAGATCAGCCTGTTGCAAGTTTATTGTCTCTCCCAATCAACTCATCAGATGGCTAAATTGTCTAGGAAGGGGAAAATATGGAGAGTTGGGGCTATGGGCATATCATTGCAGAAATATAAGGCCCATCTTCCTCTTATTCCCCTAAAGAAAATGGCAGTTTTTTAAACTTGATTTTTAAAGGCTATGTTATTTTGTGCTGAACATACAAACTTTTCAGATCTGAGTCCTCTGTAGGGCTTTCTCCTGAGTAGAGAAATGTCAGAGTTTGACCTACTAATTTCAGCAGCCTGCTGACAAAATAATGAATGAACAGAGGAACTCTGTTCTTGCACTTGGGTAATATTTACTGAGTGTTGCTAAATCACAAAGTGTTGGACAAAAGCTAGAAAATTTTTCTTTTCAGTATGTAAGCATAAACTGTATAGTCTAAGTCATAACAGTCCTGCATCTCTAAATTCCTTTGGCTGCTCCAGTTTATTCACAAAAATTCTTCTTTGATAAAGGAATCAAATGTTAGGGCTGTTTTTGTACTGGTCTTACCTCCCATACACTGAGATTCCTTCACCTCAGTGTTCCTAATGGTAGCTACACTGATTTCTGAATAAAGTGTGTCTCTAAAGGTGGTCTTTGTTCCTTCATGCAGGCCTGATGAAACACAGCTTCTTCCCATGGAAGCTAATGTGAATAAGAGAGTGGCCATAGGTGTTGTATTGCACTAAAGGACAGGGGAAGCTGAGTATTGGAATGCATCTTTATGCTAAGTTCTTTTGTGTTTCTCTCCTGATTTCAAAGTGTTCTAGAACCTAGAGGACACTCATCTTCTAAGTGCTGCTGGTATTACACTCAGCACAGTCCTAAGACAGGAGTTTCCTTTGCTATATTGTCTGTCCTTTTACATCTCATAACAGTTTTCCTAGAAAGTACAGAGAAGATATCAGGAAGAAGTACAGAAGCTGAAATTGTGGCATTAGCCTTATCCTCACTCATTACTCCTTCCCACACCTACTGTGCAAAAAAATCAGTACTAGAAGTGCTTAATCTTTTTTTATGACATCCATTCCAAATAATCAAGTTTCCATTTGACATCAGCAGTTCTGTTTTAACTAACATAGTACAAACTTGGCAAGGGGCTCAGCTGATACCCCTTTGCCAAAAATTAAGCAAATTCTGCCACACAAAATAAGTATGCAAATATCAAAGTTGTAATTTTTCCCAGCTGCCTAGCTTGATTTAATGAAATTTTCATCTTTGTAGGAAAAGTCAGTTTTGATCTGAGGTGCTTTTTCCAACAAGTTCCAGATGCTGCCTTTTAACCTATTTAGTAGTTAGTGCATCTTATGTGTATGTAAAATATGGGTGTTTGAAGTGTTCCTTGGTAGCAAAGTTAAGGTAATGTAAATTGCTAGGTAGTGGCTTAAGAATGAAAGGACATTTCAGTTATTTGCTCTTTTCCTGTAACTTCTTGTTCCTGCAAAATTTTGTCAAGTCATTTATCTTTGTCTCTGCTTTCCAGCATGCAACTGGTACTGTTGGCCTCCTTTGTGAGCTATGTCTTCAAACCACTATGTTCTCCTCATCTCTTTTTCCATCTCTGTCTAATATTCCACTATTTCTTATCTATGAGTGCTCTGTCATACCATCTGTAGAATATTAAATTATTTTGAGTAATTAGAGTATTTTCATTAGAAATTTAAGTTTCCTATACTGCAATGTTCGTGTATTTTTAATGTTCTGCTTCCATTAAAAATCTTAGGAAACCTCTTTGGTTCAAGATTAGGAAGGCCTTCAGCTGAAATCCAGCCACATCTCAAAAGCCACATTATACTAACTTTAAAAAAATCTGCCATTTTAAGAAAACAAGCTTTGAAAAACTAGAAATAAGCTGCTATTGAATCCAGGTACTGTTTGTGTTTGCAAATCCTCACATTTCCCTCTTTTTCTTGTTGTATTAGAGAGACCTATTGAACCTGAGTTCAAACTTGTTGCTTCTCTGGTAAAGAAGACTACTTTGGTTACAATAGGCTGTTGATATTATACAGTTCATGGAATCTGTTCATAGATTTCAAAAGGAACATAGAACATAGCCCCTGGATTCATTTAATTCTATTAGAATTCTATTCTATTAAAATTCTATAAAGAAAATACTAAGAAAGTAAAGTGCAGTAGTATATAGTGCTTTGTCATATGATACCTTTAAATACATATTTTTGGACCGCTCTGAAGCCCTAGGATAGTATTTATGATTAAGAGAAGAGAGTTTGCAAAAAAATATACTCTAGGCAAAGCCAAGTTTAAAGAGATGAATTCTGTCCAAAGCCTCTTCACCCCTTGCACTTCTACAGTTATTGCACTTGGGTTAATTGGATGGTGGCAAGTTGGTATTTGTGATCACCTTTCCTGTCACAACACAGTGTCCTTTTTTAATGCCATCTTCTTGACAAGTGCTCACTTTTCTATTGGTTATGGGTCGAGACAGACAGCTCTGATTGCTGTTACTGAGTAATTTATGCTGTGCCTTCAGCTCACTGACATCTCACAATTGTATCAATGCTTTTGATAAGAAAACCTAGTAGTAAGGGTACACGGTTTATTCCACACAGCCTGTAAGTATCAGATCCTTAATTCCATATTTTGTCTATGTATTGGGTTTGCATGGCAGGGGTTTAGTGTCTTCTGTAAGAAGCTGTCAGAAGCTTCCCCCATGTCTGACAGAGCCAGGGCCAGCCAACTCCAAGACTAGGACCTGCTGCTGGCCAAGGCCATCCATGACAGTGATATAACTGCTGTGAAAACATAGTTAAAAAGGGGGAAAAAGTTGCTGAGCAGGAGCAATGGCAGTGGAATAGAGCCTGTGGTGAAGCCCATGGTGCTGCAGGCAGCAGGGAGAGGGTAGAGAGTTCAAGAGTAAAGACCTGAAAGAAGGGAGAGTCAAGGATAAAGTGTTTTTAAGATTTATTTCTCATTACCTTACTCTGATTTCGTTGGTAATAAATTAAAATAATTTCCCTAAGTTGAGACTGTTTTGACGGTGGCAGCAACTCAAGAGTGATTTCTCCCTGCCCTTAACTCATGAGCCTTTTGTTTTATTTCTTCTCCTTGTCCTGCTGAATTGGAGAAGTGATAGAGAGCCTTTGGTGAGTATCTGGTGTCCAGCGAGATTCAAACCACTGGAGTGTGACTGCCACTTTAGCTTCTGCCAGCACAAATTGTTGGCAATGTTACCCAGTGGATTGAAACCCCAGGGGAGATGTTGTGAGATGGATGGGCATATTTTCTCCTGGAAGATCTCTGCTTCAGAGCAAGTACCTTGTTCTTGTGCCCTACTAAGGTGTGACTTGCTACTGCAGTCATTTCTTGATTGAGTGGATGTGACATTTTAGCAGCTGGTCATGTTTTTGGCTGAAGAGTGAGTTGCAGAGCAGCTCTTAGAAAGGTAAAGGCCTACTTTTAATCAGTGAACTTCTGTAATTCTGGAAGAGTGCAACAGCTTAAGCATACTTCAAATTTAAAATGCAGCACACAATATGCATTGGTTCCCTTCTCTGGGAAAATTGAAGCTTGAGTCAACATTCAGAAGGGTTCCTGTTTCTGACCTAGCGCAGAAACATATCTACAAGGTATAATTTCACAAAACTTTTCAGGATATACTGTTTATCTTTTCAGAAGGCACTGTCAGAATATTTAATCCTAATTATAGCTGGAGTTCATGCCATCAGATAGGGCATATTTTTATGATGCGTATTTTAATCTGTGAGAACAAATTAACCACCTGAATAATGTATTTGCTAGTGAACCAATGGACAGTTATCACCTCTTTAATCTGTTTTGCATTCTGTTTCCCTAGGAAATGCCCCTTTTCAGCATGCTGCTAATTTCTGTTTCCCTACTTGCAGTATGATATCCCTAAATGAGTGGGGTTTAGCAGCCTTGTGGCTGGAGTTTCACCAACTGTGTAATAACAATTGTTTTTTGGAAATTGTGTGGCCTAAACACACCTGCATGTGTTTCTTGAAACATTTTACTGCCTGTTAATTGACTAGCAGTGTATTGGTGCTATCCTAGGTAACAGGAAAAAAAGATTTAATTGGGCACAGCGTCCTAGGCACTGAATGGCACGGAAGGAAGCCTCCTTTTTAAGACTGCTGAATATCACTGATTACTGGGCTTGGCAGGTGTCAGATACAAGAGCAAATAGATGTGCCACAGCATTCCCCAGATTTTGAGGAAATGGGTTTAGGGTAAGCTTAGTACAAGCCTCATCATGGTAATGACGATAATGTAAAGCAGGATACCCTGCTTGATATTAATTAACTGTACTGCAACAACATCTGGAGGCCCCACTGGATACCAGGGCTTCACTGGGGCAGATAACATACAAATATACTGTTTGATAAAACTTTTGATAATGTGACTTCACATTATAAAAAGGCAAACTGGAGAGATAGAAATTAAATTGGCTTTTTCAAGGTACAGCAGAGCAGCAGTAAAGGCAAAAACCTTTTCTTTCCACCTTGTACTCTAACTAATCTTGATTACTTCTGTGAGTTAAAATTTAAAGGTCTCATTCTGTACTAATGGTATCACCTTACATGGAATATGTAAGCTTTGGGTGCAAAATTAATTCCTAAGTGTAATTCTGCTGATATTATGTATTAATGTTGCCTAAACTGCTTCAATGATATGTGAAGCAGTTGAATGAATTCAAAGCTCTTATCTGATGCAGGGTATCTAGGCTGAAGTAAACAAGCAGCTTCTACATTTCATGTCTTTTCTTGGTGAAAATATCTGTGTGTGTTATTGTACATAATGAGTCACTCCTGACCCTGGTAAAACTGTCACAGAATTGAGCTTTTTGTCCCTTTTTTTTTTTTTTTTTTTTTTTTTTTTTTTTTTTAGTTTGCTTGTCTTCAGGGTAGTTTTGTTTATAAAAGAAACATTTATTAGACAAAAGGCAAACACTGAAAGACAGAAAGATGCAGGGAGAGAAGGAGATTAGGTAAAATTAAACCTAGTGGTTTTCATCTAAGAGAATGGCAATTTCATATGCCACTGGTAACCCTATTTCTGTAATATTGCAAAGGTGTTTGGTCAAAAAAGTTCAAGAACAGGAGTAAGATGTATTTTAGTAGCAGTGTATTGCTGTGCTACAATTTCTTGTAGTAAGAGCCATTGGAGAAGTATTATATTACCATCTGTGTCCCACATAAACCTTCAACTGGCAAAAAAATGAAGGGCAGTTTGAAAAATGTGTTAAACTCCTTACAAGGAAACTGGTATAAATTTTACTTTAGCCAAATTATGTACTGCATCTCCACCCAAAGAGTAGAGATCATCTTTCAATACAAGGAACACTCGCAGAGAGCACTCCTGAATTGGACTGTTGATCCTGGTGAATAAGCCTCAAATGTGAGCCCCCATGGTAAGGTTGTGTAATTTCTGTAAACTAAAGTTAAAAATTTCTGGTGTCTCCACTTGAAAAAAAAAAGTATAAGTAAACTGTAGGAGTTTCAGGGCCATGGGGAAGTTTAAATGAAAGATTGGAAAACTTGCTTTTAAGTAAGAAACTCAGAGAGCTGAGTGGTTTCTCTTACACTCTGTAAAACTGAGGAGAGAGTTTGCAGTCAAGGAAAGATGAAGCTGGAACCCTGTCTTTTGCTTTAGCATTTTTTTGCTCTGAGGATGGACTAAAGGCACATGAGTGGCCATGACAGATGTTTATCTAAGCTACCTTTCCTAAACCTTCAATGAAAACTATTAGATTTTCATTAATATTTCCCAATTTCTTTTTTTCACCACTTCTTAAAATGAACAAGAATCAGTAGCAACTTTCAATAGCAACCTTCAAGAACATTTTGGCTTGATCACAGACTTACAAGCCATTTGTGGTGGTATGATGCTAGATGATGTTTTATTATAGGCAGTAACAGTTAAACAATAATGATCTGCTTTTCAGGAAGAGCTGAGCACAAGGTTATATTCATATTGCTGTATTCAACGGCTCTTGATTCTTCCCATGAATTTGGTACTTTTTTTGCTTGAACATAATTGTCAAATGCTTTTCTTAGATATTTGTCGTTCTTTGAGTTATAAAGAACTAGTGCTGAATCTTTGCTTCATGACTATATACCAGTTTCAGGTGTGCTACTTTTTGGAACCTTTTATATCTCCTCTTTTTCTTTTTAAGATGGCCTGTAAAGATCTGTGTATTGTGTTCAAGAATTTAAGTCAAAGGTCCACCTTTAACTTATAATAGAGGTTTTCCTTTTGTACACTGTTCTTTTTCATTATAATTCTTGAATTCCACTTGCCTTTTTGACCATGTTCGACACTATGCCAATCTCATCAAAGTAGCAACTGTAATGAATCCAAGCCTTCTTTCCTCAGCTGCAAATAGCAAATGTTGCTCTAAAATATATCCTGTAGTTTAAAAAGGAATCAATTTAGACAAGATATATGACCTCCTATAAAATTTTAGAGGAGAGTAGATTATAACAATTGTTCTTTTTAGCCTTATAAATTATGTATCGCTGAGAACTGCTTCTTTTAAAAGCCATGCCCCCAAAGGGTAATAATTTCTATATATATTTATCCTCTGTGTGTGTGTGTGATTCTTTCTGATAAATAGGTTTTAACTGGCATTGAGTAGATCTGGTTGAGCACCTTAAAGAGGCAGTAACAGTATGCAACAAAAAATGACCTACTGCTCCTTATAACAGCCCTTAAAAAGTAAACAAAATTACCTGACCTGTGTCCTTCCTTTCCCCTTAACAACATTTTTTCCCTAGTTTCAAGATAACTGTAAAGTGTTGGCTCCCTGATCAAAAAACTTCCAGGTCAGGTGAGCTTCAGTGCCTGTCATTTCTCTCAGAGCATTTGCTATTTTTGTTGATTATCATTTTTGCCAGGGTGGCAATACTGGTTTTTGAGTGTTTTTCCCTTGCTGTCACTGTTTGGATAAAGGCAGACTTCATTCAGTAAACTCCCCCTTTACCCAGCCCCAGAGTTTTTTACGTATTGAATGCTGATTTCAGACTTACCTCTCAGTGATATTAAAAACAGTACTGAATATGGCCAACCAGAGAAGAGGAGAACTAACTGCCTTGTACTCTGTGTTGAACACAGGTTCTGATACTTCCCCTTCTAAAATCCATTGATACATGTGCACCAGGAAGATCTGTCCAGCCATGCGTTCAGTTCTAGCTGCAGCGCAGAAGGGCCCTCTAAGGACAATGCTGGTTTTTACTAACTTTCTAATCAGCAAGAACTTTCTGAGTTTCTGCGTACAGGGAAAGTTCACTTCAAGTGATTTGTAGTTGTAGTAATAAATGAGTGTCCTCTGTGGAATATGTGTTTATACCTTTGGTTCTCCTGGATAACTCGCAACATTTAGCACTGTTCTGCAAAGCCCCCTAAACCACAGAGAGTGAGCAATCCTTCAGAGGGACTGACATTCAGAATCAAGTTTGAGGCAGAGCAAAAATAAAAAACAACCAGGCAAACAAAACCCCAAAGGAAATCAAGCAAAGAAAGTCTTAAAGGAAGAAATGAAAACAAAGAGGAAGAAATAAAAGTTCAATCTCTTTTTAAAAACATAGACTGCAAGTGTGAGGAGCCTAAGCAGAAGCAAGCCATTCCAGGAAGAGCAGTTCTCAGGGCTATAAAAAAACAAAGCAATTTTCCTGAATTTAGAGTGTAGTGCAGTTGAAGTGTATGTGTGTGGCATTTTTTGGGGGGGAGGGAAAGTTTACTATACCTTCCTACAGCGTGAAATGGCTTCTTGTATTACTAAAAGAGCTTGTATCAATTTCAAATGAGAGAAGCAAAATCAGCAGTGATGTGCAGAACAGAGTAACCCGGAGTGTGTCTGCCAGGTTTGGGCTGGTGTCTAGCCATGCTGGAACCAGCCAGGGTGGGAGGAGGAGGCAGTACATGCAGTAGTCTCTATTTAAATACTATGCAATAAAATGAGCATGAAAAAACTCAGCCTGGGATTGTAGTCAGATTTCAGGTATGCTTTATAAATGCTTCCTTTAATTTTACATTTTGCTTCAGAAAAATAAGCAAAACAACACGAGAAGATTCTGGGATAAATTCTGCTCCCACTTCCATCAGTAGGAATTGAGTTTCTTCAACAAAATTGCTATTGATTCACATTGATGCAGCTGAGAGTAGGATCTGTCCTAATGCCTGGAGTTCTCTCTCTTGGTTTTTGAAATGAAAAGCTTTCTGAACACATGAACAAATATATATATACTTTCAGTTGGACAATTTAAATTTTAGATTTAGAAAAAGAAAACCTAAGAGTAAAGCCCTTTTCAGAGCAAAGAGTGCATGTGGCTGTTCATGTGTGTGTACCCTCTAACACGCACGAACTGCTCATCTTACAAAGTCACTGCCAATCCCATTTTGCTTTCTTCCTACCTGGTCTGCTACATAAAGAGAGATGTCTTCAAAATGTAAAGGCATGGCATGGAAAAAGCAAAGGCCTGACAATTTGCACACAAGTCAGGCTCTGCTTCTCTTTGAATGAAGGGAAACAAAAGTTAAAACATACCTGCTAAAATGTAAGACCTCAGACCTATTCTGAGTTCCCATCAGAGGAAAGGAACAGGTTTTGAAGGAGTTGAATGTAGAAGCTAAGGAAAGCTTAGGGACTGCTCCTCTCAGATTGTAGTCACTCTCAGAGCTGAAATGTTTGGATTGGCAGTATATAATCAGTGTTTAAGTGAAGTATATTTGGATTTTCAGGGCTTTTAGAGCTTGGAAAGATAGGTGTCTATAACTCCTCTGTCACAGATAAAGAATCTGGTTTACAGAAAGGTAGAAGAAAAGGTTGCCCAAAATGAACCAATGCTTCAGGGCAAGCAGTAAATCACTGATCTCCTGATCCAGGCTGTAGATTAGCTCTTCTGTCATTTAATAATGTTGAAAATGTTTGGTAATTGTGCATATAAAAAAAATGTTGCCAGGAGTCTGTGTAGAGTAGACAGGTCAAGGAGAAGCCTTGTACAATATCTTTTTTTCAGTACTTTGTGCTTTTTTTTGTTCTTTTAACTTATCTACAACCATTCCATTATGTGATCATAATTGTATTTCTAAATTTTAGAGACATAATGGCAGAAGTTTATCTCCAGAAGTACTGTAAAGAATGAAGTGGTAATGTGGCTTTTGAGGGCAGCAGTTTTATGGGACAAATCAGCACAAGACAAATCCTTGAGAAAACTTTAAAAATCCTTTTTGGCACAGTAGCCTTAAAGAAAGCAGAGAAAAAGTAAGATAGATTGAATGCTGAGTTCACTTCATTATTTATAAATAAAATGGTTCTCAGTTTTCCAAGACATAGTGCCAGCACTTGATGTCACTTGGAGGTTTCAAAAGCACTAATTAATGGTTGCCTTTTCATGTAAATTTTTTGAGGCACCCAGTGAATACCAATACAGAGGGGAAAAAAATTGCACTGTCTGTTAAAATTCTCTTGAACCCTTTTGGACCAGGTAGTTTGTTTGCTCTGTGTGTATCTGTATTCACCTTTACCCTTGCTGTGTAGCTATGATTTTTTTTTTCCCTATAGCTACAAAATAGATGTTATAGGTAGTGGCTCAAATGTAAGTCTTTCTTTGTCACATATTTACTGGTCTAGTTAATGCCTTTGGTTATGTGGAGAGAAAATCCACCAGCTGAATGTGTGGGGAAGGGAATGAAAGGCTCTGTCCGTCATGAAGTGTTAAACCATAATGGTAAAGCTTGTCTTTCAGATTTAGAAGGAAGGTAGGTCTTGGTAAAAGCTGTTTTTAATGAAGTGTTTTAGTGCAAGAAACTGGAATTGAAGAGATGTGGAGAATAAATTGTGGATTTGCCCCTTGTGTCCATGGTCACTGTTCTCTGCTATTAGATTTTCTCTGTGCATTGCTTTATTTTTTTTCTTCTGCCAGGAAAGCATAAACTAATTGTTAATTTTTTCATAGTGTCTGGTGCCCTGGAGATTTAAAATATCATAAATAAACTGTGTCTTGGGGTCTGTGTGTGCAGTTTAGCTTCAGTAGCCCTACCTTTGACATATTGTGTTGTGTTTTATTCTAGTAATTGGAACAAAAACATTTTCAAGTTCCTATTCAGTCCAAATAAGAGTCTCAGAAGTTGTGATTCTGCAAAAGTCAAGTTAAAGAGTCACAGGGAGCTCTGCCCAAGAGTGATCTGAAGAGAGCTGGAATAGGCTGTCCACAATAACCATGATTTTTTATTTTAGACACATTTTTGCACTTCTTAATTGCAACAAAGTGTTACACTGCTTTTAGAAGGGCTATCTTCTCTGGCTCTTGGAGAGGATGCCTCTTGGGAAGGCACAAGTTTGCTCATTTCCTTCTTCTCTCCATTAGACTTAAGGCCACTGGCATTTTGCAGTCCTCTGCTTCCAGAATCTTATCTCTTTTTCAGTTTGTCCTCTTATCACTAGCCCTTTAAATAGGTCTTTTCCTTCAAGCCCTGGGAAAGGAAATGGTGAAAGGTGCTATCTCCTTTTTCTTTGAGGACGAATCAGAAACATTTTCTCATTCTGCAGAGATTGATTGAACTTCCCACCACCCTTTTCCCCACCTGCAAGTTTTTACCTTTGCCTCATTAAGCCTGTAGGCTTGAAGGTATGCAGCTTTCACTCTGCTGAATACCTTTTAATCCCTTCCTCTTCTGTGGTGGGGGTGATCTGTTCCTTTAGAAAAGGTACAGATCTTCATCTTACCTGCTCGTTCTATACCTTCACCAAGGTGGACTCTTCTTAGAGCAGCCACAGTTTGCCAAAGAAGCTTGATGTATTGATGGCAATTAAAAAGCAATATGAGAAGTCATCCAGGAGCCTGATTGTAAGGCAATATCTTGCAAAACCACAATATCAGTAGCCAGGTTACCTGGTCACTATATACTATTTGAGTCTTTGAAGAAAAATTGGTCTCGTGGTCGTTAGTAATTGCTGTGTAGGTAAAGATAATTATATGGTTGCCAGCAAAAGATTCACTAAAAGAGTGTTGGGAGATCACTTACTTTATATGTCAAAGAAGTGGTAAAGCTGTGCCAGCAATGCTTTTATCTGAAATAAATCTTTGTTAACTGAAACTTCACTTATTTTTGGGCTAGCCTGAGAGAAGAAACGTTGGTTGTTTCCAAATGGCATCTGATTTCATGCATCTGCTGGGAGCAGCAATGCACTTACATTACAGTGAAAAGGGAAAGATGATATTGATATCTTGAAGAAAAGTCCCTTCAAAGAATAACAGTATGAATGTGCATTAAAATTTCTATCCAGCACACATTTAGAACAGTCTAAAATGTACTGTTGTAATGAGAGAAAAACCAAGATGCTTACTGTTTCAGTGCTAAACTTCAAGTAGTTGAACCACTGTTCATGACCTCTTCAGCTGCAGGACTGTTATCTTTCCTAAAATAATGTTATAGTCTGACACCAAGAAACTTGGTGTTAGGAAGAAAATGTCAAAAAAAGAGAAGTGTATTGAAGACAAGGAATTTGTGATGAGTACTTTGGTATGAGTAAGCTTTGAAATGTAAGGTAAAGCAGGAATCTGAAAGACCTCTTAAAGAAACTGAAACGTGGTGGAACTTTCAGAAAAAGATTTTTTTGGTACCAGGAAACAGGATTCAATCCAGGACAGGAATCCAAGGTGGCCATCAACTACAAGAGGAGAAGTTTCTTTCTTATTGCTGAGATTTGCATTATGTGAATGTAGTAAAGTTAGGGTAACAGCCCTGAAGGATGGGGTCCTCTGCCCTCTAAGTAGATATGTAAGGTAGTAAATGGAGCAGAATATTTGCATGGAAGATGGCCATCTACTCTCTGTTGTTGTTTCAATTTTGTGGTATGGATAACTAGCAAATGTATTGACTTCCTCTATGATACATTTTAGTTCTGCCTGTCTGTACCAGTTTTGGATATGTGCAGTGCACATAATATGCCTTCATAACTGTTAACACCAGCATACTGTGCCTCACCTTACTGAGTGTTTGAAGATGCATTCCTCTTAATTGTACAGTGATGAGAATTTCTGTCACTGTTTAAATCAGTAGTGTTAAATGCATGTTTCTAATCTGAGTATAGTCTGAGTGTGTATTTTGTGACCTAAAGTCATTAAATGTGATCATTATTTGGAACCACCTGAGGGGAGCTGCAGAAGGAAGTGCTGTGGCTACTACAATAGGCTTTGCCTGCTCTTCCCTTTCAGTCAGTGAGGTGGAAAGTTCTGGGAAAACACTGCTTTATTGCTAAGGCACTGCTTGTTGTGTGATGGAGAAAAATAAGATGGGCTGCCCCTGTTTCTTCCCTCCAGATTTCAAAATCAGCTAATGACACTTCTGCTCCCTTCGAGTTCCATTCATCTTCTAACTGCATTCTTCCTGCTGGATTCCACAATTATTTTTGTGGGAGTGAGGACTGTTTGTTTCCCAAGAAGAATAACAGAACAAAACAGGTGTTGAGATAACAGCCTGTCTGTGGCTGCATTTTATATAACAAGTGACTAGTAATAATCAGTAGAGATGTTGCTCAAATAACTCTTTATCCACATCTCCTGATTTTTGTTGCCTGGTTTCTCACCTGTCTTCTGTGATGTTTTATGGGAACAAATGAGTCACTGTCTTCAGGTGAATGCTGTTAAGAACAGTGTGAAAGAAAGTGTTTGCATTGAAGCAGAACCAATGAAATGTGTCCTGACAAAGCTCAAAATGACATTTCTGTGTATTCTCCAGTGCCATCTACCGGCAGAACTACCCACTAGAGACTTAGAGGCCAAGAACATTCTCCCAAGCGGCTGCAATGTTAAAACCTTTGTTTCTTTTCTTCTTTCAGGAACAAGGCAAGATTGGTGTAGTGTTCAATATTGGTACAGTGGACATCTCTATTAAAGAGGAAAGCACACCTGTAAATGATGGGAAGTACCATGTAGTACGCTTTACCAGGAATGGTGGCAATGCAACGCTTCAGGTTGACAGCTGGCCAGTGAATGAACACTACCCCACAGGTACATATATTTTTCTTTTTATTTTTCTCTTTCAGTGTATCTGTACCTATAAGCTAATGTTTAATAAAAACTGGTTGCTATATAAGTCTTTGTTGCTTCATCTCGACAATAAATTCATGAGCCTGGTGATGCATATTCTGTCTCGTGGAAAACAAACTAATGGTCCTTTACACTGGAAGAATAAGCATGCCAACTGTGTGGTGTGATGTCCATAGATCATTTCAGAGATTTCTAAGTGAATCCTGATTCTACACAGACTTACAATACCCTTCAATGACAAACTTGGTTTTGCTACTTGTGATATTTTCTAAATATTTAGAGTAGAAAAGTTTTGAACAGACTTTATGAAAAGGAGAGGTGACTCTAGCCACACCCCAGATAGTGTGTATATAAATATAGAGTAGAAATGTGAGGAAAATAGAAGATTAAGCAAGTATTTCAGCAGACCTTATGCTTGCCTCATAAATTTTTATCATCTGAATTTCCCTTTCCCTCTTAGGTTTGCAGATACAAAGGTTAACACATCTAACCAAAACTGAGAACTCCTAGTTGACTTTCTGTCAAAATGCAGTGGAAAAATTCAGTATCTTTGGAAATTATCATTCTAAATCCACCAGAAATAGTGAATAACTGGCTCTTGATACACTGTCACATGTTTTATCCCACCACTGGCAGATCACAACGTCATGATACTTTATGTCACCATTCTAAAAGTTCAAACTTACGCCACGTGAAAAACAGATTGCTCTGTGTACTGCTGACAGTGCATTAGATAGCTGAGGTGTGATGATGTGTATGGTTATAAAAGGAAGAATGAACACAAGGAAAGAACTCCAGTGTTAACCACATTCCTCTTATTCATATGTTGCCTAAGGTCAAGCCATGATCTTCTTGGTTTTCAGTATTGAGTCTAAGAAACATTCAGTTCTTTATTTCTGGGTTGTACAGTAGTAACTCAGGACAGAAGGAAGATTTCTTGCTAGTAGTGTAGGAATTGTTCAAAAGAAACTTAAACTCAAATTATAAGAAATATCCTAACTTGAGGTTATTTTTTGTTATAATTCACTAATTTATGTGACACTATACTAATAAATTACTCCAAGGGGATGATTTCATCTCTTCTACTCCCTCAGAAAGGACGCAGGAAAGTTTTTAAATGTGAGTCATCAGTACTGTATTGCTCTCCACCACATATGTCCTTTTGTCAGTGTTTTGTGAGGTATATGCCAAAGGATACATTTCAATTAATAACCTTATTTCTGTGAAAAAATTCCTTTTGAAGAATGCCATGACAGATATGCTGTGTTAGGTTCTAGCTCTGCTATCCATTGGTTTGAGAGGAAAGGTCCAACTGAGGATCTTTCTTCTGCTCCTTTCATCAATTATTTTGTAAAATACCTCCAATCCAGATGGCAGCCAATTACAGTCACTACAAACCCTATGAATAAATTTTCTTCTTATATTGCTTGCTGTAGTAAGTCTCTGGTGTAAAGAAACAAAATATTCAGCTCAATGCTTGAGAGATTTTTTCTTTTTAAGGGAAAATAAATCACACTCAGTGACTACCTCAGTACCCTGGGCTTCTGCCTTGGCTAAAGATATTTCTGTATTTTCGTTAGAAGATGTATGGTTTTATGGAATCAGCATTAATCTTATGTTCTGGGCTAGTATTGAGTGTATGCAGTTGCACCGTAAGAAAAAAGGACACCTCTATCTTCCAGACACCTTTTCCTTTCTGTGCACGTATTTCAATTTTTGTCTCTTCGTAGATGATGAAATTTTCAGCCTGTCCCTGTGAAAATAAGACCTATGGGACCATTCTTCATGTGTGCAGGTTTCTCCCTTACTTGTTTCCTGCTTCTTTCAAACCAATATTTTAGCCAATATTTAAAAAAAAAAGACAAAAATCAAAAAACCAGAAGATATTACAATGCTGTGGGAAAAACCCAAGCAAACCAACAAACAAACAAAAAACCCAAGGGAGGAGGGCAATGTTCCAGCCTTCCCAAAGGAAAGGACTGTGGTTTGATGTCAATTCATGTTAAATGCCAGACTATCCAGGTAATAGAGTGGCATTATGAATGCCTAAGATTCAGAAAAGATTCAATGAACCAATTATTACAGGAAACCAATACTTATTAGTCCCATTTTCTGTGCAGTAAATGGTTTAAAAAAATGTCTGAACAGGAGCTTTTAAAATTAATTACTCATTGTCTTTCACAAACCAAACTTGCACTGTTGTTTTTTGATCTGACTGCAAGACCAAACCTGTGTTCAGCAGAGATTCAGTTCTGTAAAGGCTTTGTGGTTGGATGGACCCAGGCTAATCCACTGTGTTTCAACTGGAACCTGCTGAAAATTTAAATTCATATCAAACTTGAGTGATAGTAGCTGAGTAATGCCCTGTGTTTCACATAGCATCATGTCAATTCTGGAAACACAGTTATATGTAGTGTTTAAAAAACATTGTATTTGTAGACCATGCTTGCTTGGGCACACTACATTGTCTGTAAAATGAACAATTTCATGTCTGCTTGGTTTTCCACACAGTGTTATACCCTAATGTTTACAAATTTTATAAACTATCTAATGTATCTTTTTTGTCATTGCACATGGTGAAATCTTCAGTCAGGGCTGCATTCTGAATGGCATTTCCATGCTCCTCTCTGAATTTTATTACTTGTGGAAGGATTATGCATTAGACTCATAATTACTTGCTCAATGAAAAGTACAAATAAAAGTTGGATATTCATTAAATGAGCAAAGTGAGAGAATATTGGCTTTCCTTAAAATACAGTCTTTAGTTAAATTGAAATTAACTGAAACTAGCCCAATGAGACCAAAAGGCTCCAAAGCTGTATTTTTACAACTTCAAATAAAAGACAAGGAAAATAGAATGACAGCAAACTTACAACTCAGGCACTGACATTTTGGGTTTTATAGCATCCAATTGCATTCCAGTCACCTGCAACATGAGCTTTATACTTTCTTGTAAGGAAAAGGGTTAAAGAAAAATGGTAAAGGAGGGAATTAACTTGGAGCTAAAGTTGGCTTTGTGACTGAAATAATCCAAATTACTAGGGATGATCTCTCATCTTTAGTACAATTTCAAAGTACCAGAGTTTCTGTTACTGGACAGTAAGACAGAACAGTGGCCCAGTGTATGTATCTGAGACAAAGTTCCTGAGAATTGGAAGATGTCAAAAAAGTATCATTAGCACAGAGGCTGCTATCTGTAATTCAGTTGTTGAGGTTCAGCCAAAACCATTGAGTTGTTTGTGATTTATTTGCATTAGTTTTGCCCTTTCTCCTCTCTCTCAAGAATACAACAGGGAGATGGGCTTTTTCCATAGGCTTTACTGATAGCCAATTTCTTTATGCTTGATTCATTAAGTTGGTTATCACAATGTGATAGAATTTTTCTCAGTCAGGGTATAAAACTTTTACTGTAGTCTTAAGTACAGTTTTCTATGGCTGCCTCCCTTCTGTTGTCTCTCATGCTTCCATCCTTTTAAGTACATCCCAGAAAACAGGCTGTGCTTGGTCATTGTTATTTTCCCACTTTTATGTTCCTGGGGAGAGCCTTCTCTATATCTAAATCAATATTTTGATGAAATTGGAGTAATTTTGGACCCAGACTTCAGGAAGTAGAAGTACCTGACATGTTTTTTTTTATTATTAAAATGAAACCCATCAAATTTGAGACAGCTTACAGAAATTTTCAGAATAGTTAGAAATAAATCTTCAGTGTTTACACTGAAAGGGGATACCCCAGTCCCTAAGTTTTCATTAGTTCTTAAGCAGGACTTTTTTTTTACTCTGTTCACTGTCTTTCCTTGCAAAGAAATACTTTGTGTGATGCCAGATTTGTAGTGTATGTCAAAATAAGTCTGATATTCCTGTTCATTCATCCAGGCACCAACTACATTTTCTGCTGCAGAAAAAAAAAACAACAAAACAAACAAACAAAAAAAAAACCACCACAAAACCAGGTGAAGAGAAGCTGTAAAGTAAGAGTATCCATGATAAAAAAATAAAATCTTATTGAAGTATTATTTTAAGGAGACGATTAAAGGAAAGAAAGCAACAGGTAGGAAGGAGCTATCATTTTAAGAAATGCATGATCCAGCAATACAAGTGTAGACTGGATTTTTTCATGCATTTTAGAAACAAGAAATATGCAGTATTAACTGAATTATTGTCAGGGTTCATTATTTCATTCATACTGTACATCATTTATATTTTTCTCCTTTATCATTCTTGAGGTATCTCTCAGTCTTCTTGTAGTAGTCTTTGCCCTTTCAAATTACATTATTCTGCAGGTTTTTTGCTATGGACAAAAGAAAAAAAAATATTTCATCCTCTATGCCCCTACTTCCTTCAGTCTCTGAAGTACATTTCTGAGAGGAAATTGTATTTCTGGAAAAGCTGGACAGTTAGCTCTTGGCAGCAGAACTGACTGCCCTGGCCAGATAAGTGCATACCTATAAAACAAAAAGCTGATTCTGAGACCCTGATGTTTGTGCTGGGATTTTCTTTTAGAGTCGTTCCAGTTCCAAGGATTGATGTTCCTGAACTGTTGGGCATATCTTCTTTTTTCAATTTAATTTGAAAACAATCCAATTTGAACTATATCTTTGTTAGTCTATGTGAGACAAAGTCTTTGTCTAAAACAATAAGCTTTCTAGAAACAGGTCAAAGTGATAGTGGTTTAGATTCTCCTACCTATCTAAAATGTGAAAGGCATCAACCTTGCCTTGCTAAAATGTATTTCTTCATTTGCTTGGTGGAAAGATCTGAATAGCTTGATTTGTGCCATGCACTTTAAGTAAGATAGGGAAGAAAAGTGGCTCAGTTCTTACTTGATTCTTTCAATAATTTTTCTAGCTAACTGAAGGAATGCTGAAGGATGCTAGCAGCAGGACCCCTCTCAATTATCTGACAAGGGTCTTGGTGTCTGGGGAGGTTCCCTGCTATTCCAGCCTGTAAGAAGGCTGTGAGAAAAGATACAGGGAGCTGCAGACCTGTTAGTCTAAACTCAGATCCTGGAAAAGTTATGAAGATTTTACTGTATGCTGTTGAAAGGCATTTAAATAATGCAGTCATAAAGCACACTCAACATGGGTTCACAAGGGAAATGTTCCATGTAACTAATTTGATGTCTCTCTATTGTAAGGTCATCTGCCTCGTAGATGAAGGGAAGGCAGTGGATGTAGTTTTTCCTGGATTTTAGTAATGCTTTTGATACCATCCCTCACGGCACCATCCCAGACAAGTTGCCCAGCTGTGGGATGAGCTGTGCACAGTGTGCTGGGTTAGGAACTGGCTGAACTGCAGAGCTCAAAGGGCTGTGGTGGATGGGGATACATCTGCCTGGCAGCTGGTCACCAGAGCTGTTCCTCAGGGCTCAGTTCTAGGGACACTTCTGTTCAATATATTCATTATTCTGTGCTAAGATCACCTATCTCATGGATGAGGGGAAGGTAGTGGATGTAGGAAGTTTGCTAATGAGACTAAACTGGGAGGTGCTGTTGACCCCCTCAAGGGACAAGAGGCCTTGCAGGGGATTCTAGCTGGGTGGGAACACTGGAAAATGATTCATGGGATAAAATTAAGCAAGAACAAATTCTGGGTTCTGGACCTGGGGCAGAGTAACACCAGGCATTATTAGGAATTAGGAGAGGAGTGGCTGGAGATCAGCCCTGAAGAAAGAGATCTAGGGTGCTGGTGGCCAGCAGCTCAGTGTAAGTCATAGGTGAACCCTTACAGTGAAAACAGCAAACCATGTCCTGAGGTGTATAAAAACCAGCACAAACAGCCAGTCAAAAGAAGTGGTTGTCCTGCTCTATTCAGTGTTTGTGTGGTCTTACTTTAGTGAGACCCCATGGTAGTACCCCACAATTTGAGAAGGATGTGAACATCCATGAAAATATCCAGAGGATATTTCCAGCAACAAAGCTGGTGCCAGGGCTGGAAGGCATGTCCTGTGGAGAGGGGCTAAGGACTTTGGGGTCATTGAGTTTGGAGAAAAGTAGGCAGGGGTGACATTGCTCTTTACAGCTTTCTGAGTGGAAGCAGAGAAAGGTGCTGAACTATTTTTCCATGGTACTTAGTGATGGAAATGTAGGAATGTTTCAAAGCTGTGCTAGAGGAGGTTCACAATAGATCTTAGGAAGCATCACTTTACTGACAGACTGGTCAAACAGAACAATTTTTCTAGAGAGATTGTCAGCAGGCCTCATGCCCATAAGTGTTTAAGAGACATTTGGACAATGCCATTGACTTTTGGCCAGCCCTGAATGAGCTAGATAATTGTTGTAGCTACATTCCAAATATTCTAGTCTAGTCTAAGCTATTTGCTCACAAAGAAATAGAGAATGTCAGGCAGAGGTTAGAGATTTGTGTTTAAGTGAAATGTGATGCAACAAAGGCTATAGAAAGAATCTCAGGACTGTGAGTTTTTCTAAATTTTTTTTTCACTTTGTGATCTCTTGCCTTTGAGAAAATTTCACAATTTTGAGACATGTTTTGGGACACCTGAAATGATATACTACATCTCTATAACATCTATAACATCTCTATAACAAAAAAATAGGTGTATTTTTCATTCTATCTGTTTTAACTGTAGAGAATTAATTATGGTGGTGGAAAGAACTTGAAGTATTTATGTTTGTCTTGATAAAATTGAAAACTTGGTTCCATCTTATTCTTCCTTTAGGAAAAGTATTCTTTGATTAAAAGTACCAGAATAATTGGAATCTGACATTTTTTGAATTGTTGTACTTTTGCAAAGTACATTTGATACTTTGATACTTTTTATCATTTGATACTTTTTCCAAGTGCTGAATATTTCTCAGTGAGATGATGTTAACTCTTCCCTCCTTGCATGCTTGTTTGATTGTACCAAATTAGAATACTGGTTGCAGCCTAGTAAGATTCAAAATGTCTAGATCCTTTTTTTTTTACATAAGTTCCCACCCAAGCCTATTGTAGACACTTTAGAAATGGAGTCATGCAGTAGGAGAACTTAAGCCAGCATCAGAGATTTTACAGGACTTGTGAGGTGGGAAAAATGAAGCATGAAGCTGTTTTGGTGAGAGCAGACTGAATACTGACTGAATACTGCTAATGTAAAATGGGAAGGGCATTTTTAAAAAAGATATCTGAAGCTGGTTTAAGTAGTAAGTGTTGTATGGCACCCCACTATCGATGATGGGTACTATTGTGAGTTTCTGTGAAAAACAAAAAAACAGATTTCATTTCCAAAGATGTGGATATCAACAGATCCAGCTATCTTTAAATGCAGTGCTGGTTCTCATTATGTCTAAAAATGGTTCTACCCATCTCTGCAAATAAAATTCCATGAGTTTTACACAACTGTGACTGAATTGAACTAGAATTCATAGTCTGCTTTAAAACAGGTCATTTCTGTCCTACTCAAGTCATTTATTACCTTTCCCTTGTTATTTTCAGTCTCCTTCCACAAC
The DNA here is from genome assembly GCA_013400575.1 of Peucedramus taeniatus. Taxonomy (NCBI): domain Eukaryota; kingdom Metazoa; phylum Chordata; class Aves; order Passeriformes; family Fringillidae; genus Peucedramus; species Peucedramus taeniatus. The sequence continues at coordinate 286,960 of WBNO01027772.1, read as the reverse complement.
TGGCATGATTTTGTTTGTTCAATGAGGTCCATTTCCCACCTCATCCCTCTTCTGAAAGGACTCTGAGGACTTCTCTTCTCTTCTCTTCTCTTCTCTTCTCCTTCTTTTTGGCTTTATTTAGTTTTTATCGACAACATTTTCTTTCTCTCCCTCTGTGATTTCCCAGCCGTGAGATAAATAGCCTTGTATCTTACAAGCTAAATACAATTACTGCTATCAAAACTGGAGTCTTTCTCTCCCTGTAAATGTCTCTTGGAAGCTGATAAGCTGTTCAAAGCAAACTGTAGGCTTCTGCCTAATCCTGAGATTAAACATAACCACCCAGAAGACAGCAAGAGATAATTGAGGAGGGGGGGTTGGGGAAGGAGAGGAAGAGAGGAGGAGAAAATGAGATCCTCTCCTGAGATATTAAGAGGACATACAGAAGGCTCAAGGTTATTTGTAAAGGAATTACACAAAACACACAAGAGCTTGTTATGATGAGGAATTTCCTCAGATAATGCAGTGATTGTTGTAGTTGTTAAAGACAAAATTTAGCAAGGATTTATTTGATGTAAAGCATACAGGGCAGCTCCCACCCATGTCTGCTGATTTTTATATATTATCCTCATCTTGTCCTGGAAACACAAGGTCTCATAAGATTGTATCCAGATTCTTTGTGCATGCTGGAGTTCATCTCACTGGCTTTATTGCTGAACATGGGGAGACAGTAGATTTCCCAAGACTGAAGCAGGGGACTGAGCTGATTTCTCTGTGCTCTGTTTTGCTGTCTGCTGACCAACCTCAAAAATAAGATTGCCTTAATTGTAGAGAAATAGTGTGTGATATCCGTATTAGTCTTCATTAATAAAGGCAGAATTACTGAAGGTTAATAGTTTTTATGAGTCAGCCCAATACAGTTAAGAAAAACAGCCTTATTTCTGCATATATAAGTTCTTCTTGATAGTTTTTTTTTTTAATCAGTGACATTATATAGTTTTCTGTTTCTAAAACTAAAACTATTATATATAGTCTTCTCCTTCTGTAATTTTTTTTCTTCTTCTGTGTCTGAAAGCTTGTCTGTTTTTAACTGTTATCAATGGGATATTACCTCTTCCAACTTTGCTTTATTTAATTTATAATGCATTAGACAAGAAAAAGAAGGTAAGTTTAGGTGGTCTAATAGTAGCATCACTGGAGAAATAAGGAAAAGACTACATATCCTTTCTTCAGCTGACAAGTGCACTGGTATTGTAAATAATATGCATTGTTGTGATTATTAGTTCTTGTGAGCTCAGTGATGCCAAGTCTAATGCTGGTTATGAAATTAACAAGGAAAACTCAAAAGCAGAACTAACAGATGTGTGAGTCATTGCAACAAGTTCTTTCTTTCCAAGTTTGTACTTATCCCTGCACAGTACCTCTACATGGCTCATATTGTATCTCTTCAGTGATTAACAAATGTTCAGTAATGGAACCTTAGTGAAAATTTCTAGTTCTCTGTGCTTTGTGGAGCCTGAGTCCTCCTCCCCCGAATCCATTCTGTGTCTTGCAGAATTACTTTGACGTGTCATTTCCTCTTCTTTCCACTCTTCAACTCCCCGCAAAAACTGGCTTCTGCCTTCTTGTGCCCCTGTAGCAATCTCTTCCTTCTCTCAGACTTGAGGCTGTTATGATCTCCTTTTCACTTCTGAAACCTTGCTTCTGAAACCAAGGTAATAGTAAGAAGTTTCACTGAATCCAGTTGTCTTCAAGAAAACGCACGTGGATCTTGTGCTAGATGACTTGGAATCATTAATGTGTTGCTTGATCTGCATGCTGAAGGGATTTTTTTCTTGGTGCTACCAGATCCTACTGTGGTCTTAATAAGTTCCTCTACAAATGTCCTTTTGAGTGGGCAATGAGTAAGGAACAAGAGAACTGATTTTGATTAGCCCTGTAGGCTGAATGCGATCACCAGGGTTCTTGTCACATACTTTGTTGTGGATTTTGACTTCGTATTGTACTTATTTTGTGGGACTTAAATGAGCTCTCAGATGCTTCCTATCAATGTGAATTAGAGACAGCATATAAAGTGCCTTTGACAGATTTACTGCATTTCATAATGAGCCTAAAACATATAAAAAGACAGGGTTAATAAAACAGAATTGGAGAAGCACATTTTGAAGGCAGTACTGTGACATATGTTGAAAGATCTGCCAAGAGGGATGATTAAAGCATGACAAGTTGATGAAATCAAAAGTTGATTGTAGCTTGTCACTGCAGGGCCATAGCATCTATAATATATTTATAGGACTGGAAAACTGATAAATATGGCTACCTGAAGTTTTGTTCCCCTGTATCCAGTGACATATAAGCCTCCATATATGAAGTCATAAACAAACAAACAAACAAACGTTCTTTGGAATTTGTGAGAAAAAACTCATGTTAATGTATGTGTTTCCATACTGGATGATGGGAGAGGATTGACATTATATAAATTACATAAATGTTGCCACTACGCTTAGAGTTTAACTTAAAACTTTGTGTTTCACTTTCCCACAGAAAAAAATGAAGCTGTGGTTTGTTTCTGATTTGCCTCATCCTCAGAGAGTTTCATGAAAGTGTTGTAAGGACTTTCTGTATTCCAAATTCTGTTTTTGAGGACAGAAGAGAGAGAAGACAGAAAACAAACAGGAAAGTGTTTGTATTGTGGTTTCCAGTATCCATTTCTCCTGTTTTGTTTCCCAAAACTCGTCTGAGCTCTTGCAACACACTGCGTTCAGTCTGAGTGAGCTGTAGTTTTAACTTCACCAAGTACCTCAAGCCCATGTGAGTGGCAGTCTGTCAAGCACTGGAATTTGTCGACTTGGCATCAAAAAAAGAAGGAAATGCATGGGTCTTTATGAAGATATGTAAGGTATCGAAGCAGAACAAACAGCACAATATGATTTAACATCAATAGGGTTGAAAGGAGGAGTTTACCTAAGGAAGGAAGTAAACACAGAAAAGTATCTTCATGCAAGTTGCCATGACCATCTAATTCCCACCCAAGATCCCACCAATAGTCCTTGAGAGAAAGGGGAGTAAGGAATAAGAAGTATTCTTCTGTAGTAGTCTTTATTACTGCTACATAACCATCACATAAAAGGTTGTTCTAATATGCAAATACCTGCCACAGAGGCAATATTAGTTTTAATTTAGCAAAAATATTTATCTTGTTTATAGCCTAGATAAAGAAAATATTACCAAAAAGTACTAAACATTTGAGGAAAAGTTTTTTTGGTGCTGTCCAAAAAAACAGAGATATGTATTATATGTACTGTTAGCTGAATTAGTGTAGCACCACTCTTACATCTTGCTGAATCAGACTAGATGTCCAATATGTCAAATCTACAGACAAATACCAAGTACTTTAGAAGAAAATTTGCTTTAATGGTCAGAATGACACTTCTTTCCGATGGTCCTAGATTTGGGATTCTCTTCTGTCTTCCCAGAGCCTGGTTGTTCGTCTAATCAAGCTTATTGAGTCTGAGACCTGTCAAGTGTCTGATGCTCCAGAGCATTACAATAACCCACCATGGCAACAACAAAAATATGCCCCAAAAGATGTCCTTCTAAAAAAAATTGCCCTACTTTTGAATTTAGTTTGTGATCTGAAATACAAAGTCAAACAAGTTGTATGTGTTTGTATCATATCTACAGTAATTGCATTTGTATTTCTCAGTTGGAAAGCTAATGGTTCCTTTTTTTCCCCTCCTTCATTTATTCAGGAAGACATGATCGTATGGAAATACTCCCACTTCTTCTTCAGCTGGAGAAGTTACTCTGTTGAGTTGTGACCCAGCCAAACTTAATTTAATTTAATTTTAATTTAAAAAAAAAATCAACTTAATTTTTGGCTCAGCCAAATTTAAACCATAACAAACCAAAACCTAGGTACTTTAGTGGCATCTCTAATTTCTCTCTATTTCTCTGATTCTTTTTCCATTGATGCTCTTGGTTCTCAAATCTCAGTTCTTTCCCCTTAGCTTAGTTCTGTTGACTAGGGCTCTCTGCAAGATAAATTCTTGCAACATGGAGTGAATGCCTAGGAAAAGTTGTATTAACCTTTGACAATGGTAGTACATCATAAACTGAAACTCATTAAGAGAGAGCTTTATGATTTCCCAGTCCTAGATTTGCTCATTTTTCAGAATGATCACTTAAAATATTCCAAGATCCAGTATCCACAGGGCAGTGATGCATCTTTCTGCCTAGTTGTTCTCACCTGGTATCTGATTTAAGAACCCTGGAATATCCCTAAGTATTGGCATTGCATTCATATACTTATCACAGGTCTTTTGAGTCCCAGTGCCTGAGATACTATGGTGCAAAACAGATACACTCCATGTGGTTTTCCTTGTATTTCTTTGACATCCAGCTATTTTCCATGAATAGTAATTACATGCTAAGAGATATAGGTATATCCTGATAGCTTGGTCTTCCCAACAATTCCATGCCAAAGTATACAGCTGTTCACACAGGCATGTGTATCCTGACTGAATCCTCAGATATTTTGAGCTGTTCTCATCTGTTTGTGTCCATTGTTCCATGATTGTATGAGATCCAGATACCAAGCATAAACCTTATCAACAATGATTGCTGGTAAATTTCTCCTTTCCTGGCATAAGATTAATTAGAACCATAGAAGGACTTGGGTTGGAAGGGACCTTTAGGATCATCTAGTTCCAAACCCCCTGCCATGGATGGGGACAACTTCCACTAGAACACATTGCTTAAAGCCCCATCCAACCAATTGCTAGTGCTTCACCCATTTGATGGTACATCAAATGTAGCTGTATAATGTAGTGCAGAGAAGGATGGAGAAATATTTCTCAGATGGAGACTCAGGCTGAATAGAATCCTTCTGCACAGCACCGTGCAGTGAGTTCCCAGACATTAATGTATTTACGTTTCTCTCCTGGGTTAGTTCTATTTCAGTTCTCCTCGTCAAATAGAGTTTTTATGTTTTATTTCTTCTCTCTCTCTCTCTCCCTAACTCTCCTTCTGTCCCTGTCTCTCTCTCATAAACACACATGTGTGCACAGTAAGAATGAGCAAACAAACATCTGTCCTGAGGGATCACAGGCTTGAACAACTTTGTGCTTTTCTGATCACATTGCCTGCAGAAAGAACAGTGCCAGCTGTAATCCCAGGTTGACATGCTGACATGCAGTGACAGAAGGGGTTTATGCATCCGCAGCAGCCTTCTCCCTGCTTGCTAAAGGCACTGGAAAGCAGAAGTCATTAAAATCCAATGCTACAATCTGAAGTAGAGCAACTGTGTGAAAGCATGGTCAGAAATGAAAGGGGCCAGTCATGGAAGTAGGAGTCAGAAGTTCATGAATACAAGCCTTGTGTTTAGAGATGCCTTTCTCTGTGATTTTGGGTAGTGCTTTTACCACTCTGCAGCTCAGTTTTTCCCCATCGGTAAACTGAGGATAAAGGTCCAATTTGCCTTATCTTCAGTGACTTAAATAGAAAATATTCTACAATTCACTGAACATGGAAGTCTTTCTGGGTCAATGAATTTGCATCTTTGCTACTTATTGAGTACCTGATGCTCTCGGTCATGGCACAACTTTGTGAATAGCATCTGTCTTTGAGAAGACTCATTTGGTTGCTACAGAATCCTAGAATTGTCTTTTCCTTTTTCTAAACTGATGCAAACAGAAGAATTGATTTCATGATTTGTAGCAATTAGAAATGGGAAGGGCCTGTTTGCTCTCATTTATTCCATTCTGTAATAAACTGATATCCCCCACTGCTTTTTCAAGTAAAATTTTAAATAATTCAAGAATTTCCCTGAGGATACTGTAGCACTGTCGAATACGTAATCTTGATAGGAAGTGCTTCTTAATAAATTTCTTCTTTCATCATGCAGTTTCTTACATGCTTTCAATTATTTCCTGGCACTCACTCTAGAGAACTTGCCACTTCCATAGAGTTTTTGCCATTTGGTTATTTTTAACTGGTTAGCTTTCCAGTACTCATCAGTGACATTTGACTAAGGTCCTTATAGGCATTACTCTCATTATTGTTACTGACTGAGCAGCTTCCTTTCAGTAGCACTGTATTAATGGACAAGGGCTGCACATGCTCTCTCTATTTGTACATTTAACCCCCCATATTATCTCCCTAATAATATGTGCACAGGCAAATGAGATTCAGAAACATCGGAAGGTTTCTAATGGAGCCAATCCAGCTACCAGCACCAAGGCAGAGACTACAGGTCTGCTGGAACTGAGCTGCTCATGTTTGCAGGGTTGTGGTAGCGAGCCACTGACCCTTCAAGAAGCAGGTATAAAGCCACGAGTTTTCTTATCCTAGATCATGCACCCTCCAAAGGCAACTGAGCTTTTCTCAGTCTCACATTGCTCCTGGAAGCAAAATAGCTACACTCATGTAGTTCCAATGCCTAACCCCAAATATGTAAATTAGATTAGTGTTTCTATGACCTGATTTTGTCTAATGCACAAAACAGATAAACAACCTCTAGATAAATAAGAGTTAATAGAATTTAAAGTGTCAATACAAATAAAGTGCTTTTGGTATTTGATTATTGCTGCTTGTTCCCACTGGGCAACATAAATCACATCCTGACCTTTCACAAGGGAATCAAAGAAGTGGGATGTAAAATCACAATAGCAGTGATTTTATTCTAATCTCTGATTTCTTCCTGCAAAATGATTTTTTTTTTTCTTGCTTAAAATGGAAAGATCAATATGTAGTTTCAGTTTTTCTTTAATAGACACTTCAGCCTTGGCTGCCTGACATGGGGCTCAATTTGGGTCTGGTCAGTGAAAAAACACAGTAATTTACACATTCCTTACAAAACATTTCAAACATCTAGTAATGTAGGCACCCAAATTGGTTCATATTTTTACAGAGGTTGAACTGGTGACTGCTTTCTGTAGTATACACTAGTTCAGTTTTCTAACAATAGCTCAAATGAGAACTAAAGCAGACTGCTTTTATTTCATGCCCATGGCTTCAACTTCTTCAGGGCTGAAGTGATTCAGCATAATGTGCACATATAGAATAGGACTTGAGTCACATTTTTGACAATATTTTTTTCTTCTAAATGCTTGAAAAGGTTTGATTAACCTTCTTCCACCTTTGTTAGTCTGAGTTTTCTTTTGTTTTGCTCCTATTGTGCTTCTGTGTTAGATTATCGAGGGTAAGGCACTTATTTTCTCAGTCATCCAAAACAGGATTGAAAGACTAATCTAAGGGAGGTTGAAATGTTACTGATCTTGTCCTGGGGCAGAGCATTGAATTAGATGACTTCTTCAAGTCTTCCTTAGTCTTATTAGTGTCACTGTGGTCCACGTTAGCTATACCTCCTGCAGAGACATTTAAACTCCTATCTCCTAGTTTGCTTTTGAATTTCCCAATGATTTTGGCCTGAATGGTGCTTTACTTTGAATTAGAACCCCAAGCTTTTTAGGCTAGAAAAGATCAGATGAAATTTGGAACGGTAGCATTGTAAAGATTTTGGTCAAGGCACTAGAGACTTAGAAACGGCTCCAGTTGCCTGAATAGTTTTTACTGTTGGAGTCTTGCTTGCTAATTCTCTCTCATATTTTTAGTACTTAAATTACCAAGACCTTGTTGACTCTTGTCGTGAGGGCAGTGAGCTGAGGAGGGTTGCAGTGTGAAGGTCAGCTTTTAACTCCAGTCCATAGTGAGATGAACAGAAAAAAAGGTGTTGCTCCCAGCAAACAATGTGATCAGAGGGAATTGAAGATAAAGTCAAGGGCATCCAGGACTAAGGGGAAAATTAGGACAAGAAATAAAATGAGAATTTAGTAGCAAAAGATGCAACTTTATTGAACAGTGAAGGCAGAAAAAAATATAATATCCAAAAACTGAAGCAAAGCTGAAAAATGTTAAGACTTTTCTATTTTTCAATTCACTCAAAAGAAATGAAATCCAAAATTTGAATTAATTTTCTATAGTGTTCCTTTTATACAAGGCAAAACTGAAGCTTTACAAGAATTTGTAGAGGGACAGCTTGTGATAGTTAGAAAGATTCCAGATCATCTGCCTTATAATTATTTTGTTTAGCATGGCCATCCTGTTTCATTTTTGTATAAGCCACATCTGTGGTTTCAGGTTTGGACATTTTTCAAGTGTTTTCTAAAGCCACTGTAAGTAGAGATTTTTTACATGTTTGGGTTTTAGTGCTACAATTCCCTATGTTATATAACATAAACCACAATATGGTCTTACAGTAACACAACAAAATAAACATCGATACATAAACAGACCTGATGCTAAAACTTGATTGTAAGTGTTGTTATTCCTTTCTGATGTATGGAGGAAGGTCTAGTCTTAAAAATAGATTCTAACCCTTTACTAATAGACTTGTGTCCGTTTTCTAATTGCACAAAAGCTATGAAAAATAGTGGTTGTAATTCGCAGTATTTAAAACAAAATATGTACTTAAGGAAATGTGAAAATGGGGCAATTCAGTATATTGTAAGTGTTTAAGTGCAGCTGCCTGAAAACAGAAGTGGTTAAAGAGGCTCAGTCTGTGCCAATCATGAGCACACTTTGGAAACTTTCATTCCCTTTATCAGAGGGTGAAATAGTAGCTTCTGATGGTGCATGCATGTCTCCTTTTGCAGGGCACACAGCATTAGCCCTAGGAGAGTTTTGGGGTTCAATTGAACTGAATCAGTTTATGTTAGTAGAGCATTTAGCCATCAAATATACACTTTTCATGCTGTAGCAGACTGCTTCTCTCCCATGATTATGTCAATTAAGTGTGTGTAAATCTTAGTGAGATTATGGGCATCCATAAAAACTCAAAGGGAGCTGGCATTAGGGGCTGCTGGGTGAACTGAGCTAACACTAGGTGTTGACAAGCCATTTTCCTACTGATAGTCCATCTACAATAAGGGGAAAATGGTGGAAACATTTTAAGCTTGAACACTGATCTCAAGATGTTTCTTTAAATAATTATTATCACTGTAGCATCTTTCACTTAATAACTGCTCATTAGATAAAATATCTCATTCTTTTTAAAGACTTAGAAGCAATGAAGAAAATTCTGTTTCATAGAACAGCCTTTGACAGTAATTTAGATCAGATGAGTGTTTTCTTATGGTATTCTTTTCAGCATCTTCACAGAGTTGACAACATATCAGGATGGATTAATATTCCACCTAAAAACAAGAACTTCCTTTCTGCCCAGTGCAATTTGCTGGAACCTTTCAGTTTTTCTCTTTCACACCTAAGAGGTAGCAAATCATTATGATTTGTCTAGGCCAAGAAGCAAGATTTTTCAGATCTTCAATTGTTCTTGTACTTTCTTTGGCTTAAGATTCCATTTTGGTTCAGAAATAAACTTAATGCAATAAAGGTTGTTTTTTTTCTTAAAGGAACCATCAGCAGAAAAGAATAACATCTTCCAGCACTGAAGGGTTTTGGAAGAAGATTCTGCTTTGCCCATGAGCAAATTTAAACTGTGTCCTTTGGACTCTTGCACTGCATAAAAAGTATTTCCTGTGGGAACTGCCAGTAGTGACTGGCATAAGCAAATTATTTTGATTTTTTCCCCTATTTAATTTGGTCTAAATTGAAGATTATCCAAAGCTAAAGTTCAAAGTGAATCTGACCTATTTATCAGTACAGTCTGTAGAGCAGGGATACTGAGGGCTTCAGAAAAAAGACAGAATGCCAGCAACCAATCATATTTAACCAGTAAGCTCTTATTTTTATGACTGGATCTCATATTTCTTTTGGAAAGAGAGGGACAATCCAAAAAAACCCACAAAACACAGAGCACTTCTGTCATATTTCTGTCCAAAGTATTTGGTCCTTAGAGTGTCCATGGTATTTGAAATATTTTAAATATTCTGGTTAACCAAGATTCAAGAATCTAGAAGATTTCAAGATGTTGCCATTAAAATCCTTGAAGTCATAAAAGTCTGATTCTGTCTCAGTTTGTTGAAAAACTTAGGACACGCAGCAGAATTTCTATTAATTGTGCATATAAATCCTGAATGGGACAAAAGGATTAAAAGAAGTCTTCTCAGTTGGCTTTAGAATTTTTACATGAAAAAGGAATAAAAATAGGCAAAATGATGTGCTTATGAGGCACAGTTCTTTAGAAGAAGCTAAGTTGTTGAGCAGACCTAAGTCGTATTGAAATACAGGAATTTATTATGTGGATGAAATAAAGAAGAGGAAACATTTAAAATTAACCTTTCCTATTGGTACTTGAATCACTTAAGCAGCTAGAAACTATGGGAGGAAAATATTTAGTAAATCACAAGTAGCAAAACTAATCAACACTATTTTGCTATAAAAAACTATATCCTGCAACCTTTGAGACCCACATTGATTTTGAATGCAGAAGAATTATGTGATTAGGAATATTTTCTAAAAATTTAAATCACTCTATCCTCTGTACTCTATTCTGAAGAAAAGCCTGGAATCAAATCTGGACTCAAAAGGAAAAAAAAGAGAGGATCTACATTAGTTATGTGAAAGGGTTGTTTGAATGTGTGTATCATTCAACTATAGAAAGAAATTGCATTGAGGTCACAAAAGTATTGTTACTGAAAATTTCTGTGTATGAAGATGGATGAGAAACACCTTTAATCACATCATGCCTCAGCTGTCAGAGGTTCAATAAGCTTTCTTCATGCCAAACTTATGTTATTTCGTGTTGCAAACCATGAGATTTCCTTTTTAAGCTCTCATATCAAATGTTGTGTTGATTTTTTAAAGCACAACTCCAAGTCAGTATTAATTTAGTAATTGTGTGGTTCTATTGGTTGTATTTAATGACTATTCTAACTTGAAAACGTTGTTCTTTAGCTCACTGTTTAATTGGGTATATGAGTGAACACATTCTCATGCACATGTTTTTAAAAATCATTCTTAATTATGTCTGACATAAAATTTATAAACAAACAAAAAAAAAAAAAATAGATCAGATACTAATGTTGCAATATAAACCTATTTGAATTTTCTAATACCCTTCAATTTTTCATCGCTTTTAAAGGTATGATTTTTATATGTATTTTAATCTTGCTGAATATATCTGCATAATAATAACATAATTAAATTAAATTAAACCTGATTTTTAAAAAAGTTTTTAAAGATGTGGTGGGGAATAGTTGTCCTTTCTGGCTTTCTTGAAGGTCTAGAACTATAGGAAACCCATTTTTCATTGTCATGTCTTTTTTGATTGTCCCACTTCCTTTTTTTACCTCAGTCTTGTTGGCCTGTTCTTGTCAGACACCCTATTTCTGAGGAATTTCAATTCACCACATTTTTTTTTTTATTTTCTACAGTCAGCCTTTCACACAGAGGAAGAAGCACTCCATGCCAGCCCCTGGCTGACTCTAGTGTTCCTCTAAGCTGTCTTCATTCTTAAGAATTCTGAAAAAGATCTCATTGCCACCAGTAAAAGGTTACTAGTGGGCATACTGATACTGGATGAAGACAGTGGAGTTTCTTGGTGCTTGTAAATAGTGCTACAGAACTTATTTGGGGCTGTAGAAAATGTGCCTGCCCATCAACATTATGATATGAATGCACTCATGTAACCAGTAGTCCTAGCTCAGAATGTACTCTGTAAAGTGGGGAATAACCCCCATTTCTATCAAAACTGTGTCTATCTCTATCACATGCAATATAGATGCAGTAGCAGCCTCTATATAAGTGTTCAAGTCTGAGTTGAGAGAGAAATTTAGGTCTTCAAGTGCCATTGAAATGCCTCCTGAGGATTTTTCAGGATCTAGCATTCTGTCCCTACATGCAAAAAAAAAAAAAAAAAAAAA